>OZ014438.1:78121188-78431853 GCA_963966035.1 Acleris laterana | reverse complement strand
CGAAAGTCACCCCGCGGCGATCATCATGACGTTGCGGAGCTACTGATTTAGTTTGTTTTAGGGAATAGACTGGCAGCAGAGCTGGGCACCGTTAAATAAAAAGTTAACTTCGTTAAACGTTAAAATGTTACTTTTCAAAAGTTTTTACGGAAGTTAAAGTTAATCGTTAATCGTTAACTTGAAATCGTAAATATACGCAATAGGAAATAACACTAGTTGAAAGAATCATAAATTTAGATTTTTATTAAAGACTAATCAACTATTTAATTATTATGTTAATCATTACTAATCAATAATAGCATAGCCAATAAAAATATCATACATACATTCGCTAGCATCTGCCTTAAGGTGCATCTTCCACTTCATAACCATGAGCATATTAAAATTGTCGTCTGATAGCGACGCCTGTTTTGGAGAAAGAATACTTATCTTTTCACGCTGAAAACAGGCGTTCCACAGCAGCACTTGAAGGTATACTAGTGTTATAGCGCGCGGCCTTGGTGTGGGACTGCGTAGGTACTTAGGTATTAACGATTAACGGACTTAAGGAAAGTTAACGGATGTTAACAAGTCCGTTACAGGTTTTTAAAATTAACTTAAAAGTTAATCCGTTACTTGAAAAGTTAACTTCGTTAATTAACGATTAACAGATTAACGGACTTTTGCCCAGCTATGTCTGGCAGTCACAGCCCTACAAATCCACGTGGGTTCCCTTAGGCTCAGGTAAAATGAATAAAAGCATTTTCCAGCGTAAAAAAACAATGATCCCTATGACAGCTCATATAAATATGTATTGCACTTATATCTTTAATACATCTTAATTTCTTAATACCAATGGGTCTCATTTCTATCAAGGATTAAAAGACCAACTAACGTTAGAGTACTAGAAGACCCGCAAATCAAAGAAAACCTTTTCCATACATTTCGTTTTACAAAGTGAAATTTTCTTTAGCTCATCAGATCATTAAATTGTGGAGACGACTACAAATAAGATATTAGAAATGGGAAAATCAATAGCGATTTTCCCATTTCTAATATCCTTTTCCCATTTATAAAAAAAAAAAGCACGAGTCTGTGCGGAAAGAGAACTCTAAATACGAACATTTTGCTACACAGATAAAGCTGGCGGTCATGGATGAATTAGGTTAATAATTCAAAAGAATGTAGATACTGAATTTAGATTTTGAAAGTAGAACGATGACGATCTCATGCTTTATTTGAAAATTTTCGTTTTTCTCTAACGTTCTGTTTATTCTGTTTCTTGGTCAAAAATAAGTTCGAATCAAGAGAAGTTAGATTTGTTAGAAAACTATTGTGTAAATAATAAAAACTTGTCGTCAGCTGTCGTCGTCGTTAGTTGTCTACATACTAATTTTCTTTTCTTAAAGGACTCATAAGCGTAAAAAACAACATGCGAAAGTTTCAGTTTGTCATTACCCTACGAACAGTATGGAAAAAGTTTTCTTTGATTTGTGGGTGTTCTAGTTCTCTAACCTTACTTGGTCTCAAAGAGTATTTTAATCCTTAATAAAAATGAGACAGATTGGCATTAAAAAAAAACTTAAATTAGACGTTTTTCTTGCTGACTGTACATTTCCTAAAAAATCTGGGAATGTCAATTGTCATCACTTAAAAAGTAAGTAAAGGTCTCCTAAGATAATTTTCGCGTGGCAGCAAGGGATCTAGTACCTGCCCTTACTGCCCGATCTTAACTTTCTCACACGGAACACGGCGGTGGCAGGGGTCATCCTTGAACGAACCTGTTGTAAATGGAGTTTGTATGCAATTCTAGCACGTGTAGCGTGTTACCATGGTATTTTCAGAGGCTTATACACATTGATTTAGTATATACTAGATACACAATCAGCACGAAAAAATGGCAAGTCAAAACTACTGCCGAATCGACTTGGGCAGTAGTTTTGCTATTAGTCTTGTTCCGACCACAGACAGTGGCAGTTGTCAATCATGACAAAATGTGTGGTGAAAAACTGCAAAAATAATAACAAAAAAACAAATAAAAAGGATGGAATGTCTTATTTTACGTAAGTTCTATTTATTTATAAACGTTTCTAGCTAAAATTATAATGTTTTCATGATTTTTAGGAATTTATTTTGTGCACACAAATTATGACTTACCAAGGAACAAAATTATTATGGAGTAGCTATTACTTTTTTAAATTTTAATATTTTTTATTTTTAAATTTAAGCTTTCCACGAAATCCTCTACGACGTGCAAAATGGGTCGCAATATTAGCACGAGATAGGGGTGATCAACTATTCAAGGCAAATAAGTCGTCTGTTGTGTGCTTGACCCATTTTCGTACAATTATATTAAAGTTAAAGTTATTTCAAGGAAATTAGGTTAGGTTGGGATCGCATCATAATACCTATATATAAAGTTCAAAATACGTATATGGGTCATATTAAATAATGGTCATAATAAGTAAACTTTTCAATATTTTTAAAAGCCCATTGTCTAGAACCCATTAGGTTAGGTTAGGTTTGTTGTATAACAATCTTGAAAACTTCAGGGTTTCAAAAAAAAACCATTATTATATTATGACCATTATGAATTATGACCCATTATGTATTTTGAACTTTATGTACATATTATGATACGTAACCGGTTAGGCTAGGTTGGTTATGATAGGATAAGATCTTGTCTTGTCTGGAGTAAAGTGTAATGTTTTAATGGTTCATTTATGTATGTATGTATAATTCTTTATTCCAACATAACTTTGAACACCTGAGCCAATTTATATGTGTGTGGTATCGTTAGAATCATTTCACCATTCCAGGTGACAAATAGGATACCTAAACGTTAAAATTTGAATAAAAATAATCGACGGGACGGGTTTTTAAACCTTGCTTTACATTAATTTATTCATTATTATTATTGTATATATATAGCTTAAGTTGTGTAATACAATGACAGCATTTATAAAACATGTCAAAAGTTTTTTTGTGTAATTTGTAATTTCGTTAAAACTAATACAATATAAATAGAGAAATTCGTCTCCATTCATTCGATGTCCACTTTTGTCATAAATAGTATGATAATGGCGATTTCACTAAAGAGTTTTAAATATTTTAAAACATTAGTTTGCAAATTTGACACTTGACTGCTAGTATATTGAGTTTTTTTTTGCATGAATGTTTAAGGTAAAAAATAGCGATGTTAGCATGTATCTGAATGCAGCTATCAATGTCATTTGGGACAGTTTATAATAAAGTTTTGTGCGGGATTGTGTATCTTGTATATACTAAATCAATGCTTATACATGATAACAAGTCGTTGTAGTAGGCCAAGTTTGTGCGGAATCTTCTCACAGGGTAAAAGGTGTATATAGTCTGTTCAATACATGTTGTATCTGTAACCTGTGTGTAGATTGGTAGTTTTTCTTCGTCAAAGAATGTAATGTAAACTGACCGGAAGTGCGGTGATGATAGGATGCGGCACGTGCGGAGGTGATGCGGGGGACGGCGCCGGCCGCGGCGAGGGAGCCTCTTCTTCTTCTATGGGCTTTGTATACTGCAAATGACAATATTCTATCTATACTATCGGAATAACTATACTGATTCAACGCATAATTTGGCATAGATTAGAAACAATTACGCCCTATGGAACTCTATTTTACTTTATACACAATTCTGTACAATTCATGATTATCAGGGTTGGAAAAAATCATGATTTTTTGAAAAAATCGTATAAATCGCGATTTATTGAAAAAATCCTAATAAAATCCGATTTTTTTGTTTTTTTCGTTTATCACAGTTTTAACAAAAGTTTTGCGTAAAACGGAACGCGCTCTTTAGTTTCAGAGAAAAAGGGAATTCCCCGCGCGGTGTTTAGTGAACGGCGCGCGGGAAATTCCCCTAAAATATCTTACATTCATTTAAACAAGCTTTCATTCGTTCAGTTCAGTTTCATTGAACTTGTTATTGCTGTTGCGTGTACGAAACGACTTATTACTAAGATTTTAATATAATATTGATTATAAATAAAAAATGCCTCGCCAAAGAGATGCGATTTGGGAACATTTTACGGAAAAAAGTACTACAAAAACTGGCTGCCGCGCGATATGCAACAAATGTAAACTAGAAATTCAAGGTCTAGTTGCGAGAATGAAAATCCATTAAGTATGTACTAAGTTAAGGAACCGACTGGGAATCGAAAAGGCAGGAAAACTGGTTTTTTTGTTTGAGTACTATAATAATGATGTTGACAACAGCATAGATTAATTTTTAACCATTGAATTATGATAATAAAGAGAATTGATTAAATCATTGATTTTTATTGAAAAAATCGTTTGATTTAAATCGTGATTTAAATCATGATTTAAATCAAAATGATTAAATCATGCCAACCCTGATGATTATTTCATTTTTATGACTGTTATAAGCTACACTTTACCCCTTATGAGTCTTATAAAGTTAAACAAACATTTATCAAATATTAAAAATAGCAATTTTAAATGAATATCTTATACATCATAGCTAATACGTACAATACTCTTTGTGCGGTCGGGCCGCGATGGCGGCGGCGGCGGAGGCTCGGGGTGCTCCGTGTCCGTCGGAGTGGACGAGGATGGACTACTGGAAGACACTCGTGACACTGATGACCCTGCGAATTAACCTCCAATTACTATACAACAATGGACGATTGCAAAAGCGGTGCAAATTATAAGAGGACCGCGGCAAGACGTGACGGACCGACAGAGCTCGACTACTACATAAAGTCTGTTCCAATTCAGACTGCCAATGAAAATGACAGGTATACCTGACTGTAATTGTTTTTTGATAGAGGATGAAATAGTGATGGGAATAATTTTACCTCTAATTAGTTAATAAAAAAGGTTGAATATATATTCATTATCATCCTCGTATTATATGTCCGAATAATAATTCTGAAGGTGCTTCTCCACGTAAACCCCCTATATAAGGTGACCTCTACTTTCAGAGCTGATATCTCGTAAACGGCCCATTAGTCCTAGCGGTACGCCAAAAAGTTCTGCAAGTGGTGTTATATGCATGAAAATTTATTAAAGATCCATAAGAGAGGCCATAAGAATCAATTTAACCCGTAGACCGAAAAAAAAGAAAGTCGCGCTTTCGTAAGCGTCACACAGGCAACGCGCGGTTGTGAACTTAGCTTAAACTTAATATATAATTCGAATCCTCTCGTAGATATATTGTAATGCTGGGTGTGACAGAGACGAAAACCTATCTTAACTATTTAATCTATCAAACCTATTAAGATATCACTATGTATTTTTTGTGTAGAAAAAAGAAATGTATATGTCAAGCACCAGTCAGTGTCATCGTACTTTACCTATAGTGTTTTTCATCAAAAAGTACATGGTTTAATAGAGATTACTACCTCAAAATAATCATGAAAACAATGATTAAGTGAATAAATAAATAATATAACCATGCTCAACCTTCAAAAGTACGGGAATATGGAGTTACAATGGAAAATTGATTTGTTTAGTTTAGTTTAGTTTAGTTTATTTATTCATCAATGTAATATTACAATATTAGTTGCATTGCATGTAACAGACTAGTAAGACAGGTAAGCGGCAAACATGTCGCGGGCCAGTTGTGCTAGCCGTGCAGGCCATTTTCATCAAAGATGCGCGAAGAGCATTGAAATATTTGTTTTTAACAGAGGACCTTCGGCATAGCTTTAGCATAGGCGTTAAAAGACTGTGAAACCCACTGAGATCATCACGTACATCTAGGATCGCCCAGTCAAAAAAAAAGCTTGGGGTGTCCTGTGAGTAAACATCGCGGAAAAGGTTGCTCATGGAAAAGTGGAGACCTTACCTGAATGGGTGGTATGCATCTGGGCCGAAGTCATATACTTGGAAGGCGGCGGTTGAGTGGCGGACGCGTCGTACCACTTGAGCACGTCGAGAACTGCCTGTGGGTTGCTCTTCTGCTCTTGCTTGCTGATGTTCGAGGCCATAAGTAGTCGCGCCCATGCTTCTGGCATTCCCTGCGTCCAATGTATTGAAATAAATACTGAATAATGTCACTTGTACCCACGAACGAAGTAGTTCTACAGCATTAAAAAATTAAATTAAATTTAACCTTTTGAACGCCAAGCAGCGAAGTAATACGTGTCTCAGACGCCACGAGTCTTGTGGCGTATGAAGATTGACGGCAATTGCCGACGTTTAGCGTCAGTGCCACGGCTTTGTTGATCAAAAAGTTAAAAAAAGGATCAGTGTTTGTTTATGTCATATTAAATAGAGATATGTTGGAATAAGTTGAACTTTAAAAGATTTTGATTCATAGCCTGTTTGTTTACAGCCGTATTGAAGATAGAAAATGTTGTCGCAAATATATCCTAGATTGATTGAATATTAGGACTCAATCAATCTAGGATATACTTGCGACAACATTTTCTATCTTCAATAGGACGAAATAAGAGCCAGGTCGAATATTGGGAGCATATAGGTATGCCATCGTAGTACCATTTAACATTATGAAAATATCATTGAAATAAGTTATCAATAATTACATTTATTTTGGCAAAATGAAATCAAATCTTGCCCGGTTTTAAATTTTGTGTAATTTATATAGATTTAGTCTTACAATTTTACGTAAAAGATATATCGAGATTGGCATTTAATTTAATGAAATTAATTGATCAGGCTCATCAGCGCATGAAAAGAAACTGACTGACTTTAACAAGAAAAACCCAAGTCGCGAGTTAACATGCTAACTGCCGCACTCAGAGACGTCAATTAAATTTAATGCTTGTTTAGTGACGTGTTGTCTTAATCTATTGCTATGGCAAAGAAAGTGACAGCAGCTACTTTAATCAAGCATTAAATTTAATTGACGTCTCTGAGTACGGCAGTAATGGGGCTTCTAAACGGGCCATATTGACTGTATATCATATTTTCGGCTACGTACTCTCGGAATATCATACTATCGAATGTTCGAATGCTCGACTGTTACTGGATCGAATATTCGATGGGTCGAAAAACTTAGGAACAATAAATCGCCAAACCGAAATTGATGTTTCGAAAGACATCGCACAGAAGATCTCAGCCCCGAATGTTCATTGGCTCGACTGTTACTGAATCGAATATTCGATGGGTCGAAAAACTTAGGAACGATAAATCGTCAAATCGAAATTGATGGTTCGATTGTTATCGCACAGAAGATCTCAGACCCGAATGTTCATTGGCTCGACTGTTACTGAATCGAATATTCGATGGGTCGAAAAACTTAGGAACGATAAATCGTCAAATCGAAATTGATGGTTCGATTGTTATCGCACAGAAGATCTCAGACCCGAATGTTCATTGGCTCGACTGTTACTGGATCGAATATTCGATGGGTTGAAAAACTTAGGAACAATAAATCGTCACACAACAGTAACGAGAGTACGTAGCCGAAACTATGATATACAGTCGGCCATGTTTTGTTGCAATTTGTGGCCGGCAACTAGCAAGATGCGTATAGTTGCCGGCCACACAATGCCGTGAAAATGGTGCTCGTTTAGAAGCCCCCTAAGACATATTACTCTTTTTTTGGGGTCGGACAAAGGTAAATTTAAAAGTTCTACGCTAAGTATATATGCCTCATGCGAAAAATGGAAAGGTTTCCAGTTAGTATTGTATTGTAGGTATTTGTATAGAAAATAGAACGCTGTGGGTTTCGAGAAGAGCGGCCACAATATAATTAGTTAAGGTCGAACGAAGCGACATAGACGAGGAACAACAAACAGACAGACAGAAATGATTACTAAGTTAGCTACTAGTGTTAAACTATTTAAAAATGCAAGAAAAAAACGTAAATCTCTATCCAACGGATTTTTGTATACAGGGTGTTTGGCAGTCGGGTGTAGGGGTTTTAAGGGATGATAGCAAGGGTCATTCTGAACATTTTTGACCACATTTACTATTATGCTAAGTTTCACGGTTTCCGAGATATTGATCATTTTAATAGGATTTTTTGTCATTTTTCCTTATGTCCGTGATACGAAAAACCCCTTAATTCAAGTATTAATTTAAAAAAAAACAGTGTTTTCTTGCATGACTTGAATCACTATGAAATAAGGAAGTTTTAAAGCTACATGCCATTTTTTTTTCTTTACAACTTTTTGAGTAAACGCGCAAGAGTTACTTTCTCCATACTAAGAGAACCCCGCGTTTGTTTTTCACCAAGTATGGAAAAACCAATTTTTTGAGTTTACTCAAAAAGTTGTAAGGAAAAAAAAAATGGCATGTAGCTTTAAAACTTCCTTATTTCATAGTGATTCAAGTCATGCAAGAATACAGTTTTTTTTTTTTAAATTAATACTTGAATTAAGAGGTTTTTCGTATCACGGACATAAGGAAAAATGACAAAAAATCCTATTAAAATGATCAATATCTCGGAAACCGTGAAACTTAGCATAATAGTAAATGTGGTCAAAAATGTTCAGAATGACCCTTACTATCAGCCCTTAAAACCCCTACACCCGACTGCCAAACACCCTGTATATTGTAGTTTCATCAAAAACTGCCCGGGGAAAATAAAAAGTTGATAAGATATCATAATATGTATTACGTGGCAACAATAATACGTTGGTTACATGCTGGTACTGTTGGTACTCGATGACAATAGTACATTGTGTATTAAGGGCGGTAAAGAAAGAATTACAAACGAGAGTCTGTTAGAAGCCCGAAGTCGAAGGCTGAGGGCTTTAATGACTCGAGGTTTGTATTTATTTTACCACCCGTGTAACATACAATGTTTTTCATCACAATTGCGAGGAAATGAAATAAAATCAGACAAAAGATCATATTTTTAACTTATTAGCGGCAGACCACAGATTATAGGATATGTCTCGGCAGACTACATCATTGTCTGTGACTTACCACAGATAATGTCAAACGGGTTCGGAGTCCGATTCTAGTGACAGTCGAGATCAATAGTTTATATGCGAGATTTTTAGGAAATTTTATGCAACTGACATTTCATCTCGAATGAAAGTTCATATCGAATGGCACAAGAGTTGGGGTCCTGACGTATTGTGATAGTTTGAGTCCACGTATAATATTTAAAAAAGAAGCTATTACGCACGATAGGGCGTAATGGTAAAAAAAGGCCCGCGGGTAATATTTTGGATTTACGGTCGATTTTTCTAGCATGTTAGGACACTATTTACGAGCAAGTGTGATGAAAAACTACTTTCGAATGGGACCTTTAGATGAGATGACAGCTAAACACCGGAGTTATTGTCAACCTTACCCCAGAGCCAGTCAGGTCTATTTTTGTACTGTCAACAATGACGGATACACCCGTCGTTCGCGTTGAACTAAGTAGTGATGCGGATACATTAGTTGATGCCGTGGAAAAATCGAACAGACTAAAACTGTCTGCCTGATCAGGGCGCAACAGGCCAAGCTCTTAGATCGTTTACGTTGGCGTTAAGCATCTAGTCTAGTAGTCTAGGGCGCCGGGTAGGTTACTGTCTAATCAGTCAGGTTAATGTATTTAACACATAAGTGGTTTAAAACATTGTCGTATTTTACATTATATTAATTAATATTGCAAATTTTTCGGTGTAGAGACTGAGGGTGGGCGATTGTAAGTAATTATCACAACTTTGTCTGCGTTTACATATTTTATATAATTTGATTACCATTATTTTACAACCGGTAGAAAAACTGCCACAGACAGACAGACAGACAAACACACACACACAAACACGCACGCACGCACGCACACACAAACACAAACACACATACACACACACAAACACACAGGTCAAACTAATAACACCCCTCATTTTGCGTCGGGGGTTACAAATTGATATTATTTCGTGATTAAGGAAGATTTAAAACATTCCTTGTTATTTTTCTTTTTTTGTTAAAATTGCAATTAGGGGTTTGTTGGCATAATTCCATAGACAATCTAGATTTCCCAATATTGTTTGAAGGATTAGTCAGTTCCACAAATTTGTCTCCAGGATACCGGGACCTTAAGAGAAAACCATAGAGCCAGCTACTTAGAGCCTTTTAAATGTTTTCATCATCATGCTTGAATTAATCATGCTTGTATTCTTATACTTGGTATAGCAACAGACATTCAAATCACAGACAAAACGGCAAGATTAACCCTTCAAATGAAATATTTCTTGGTTACAGCGAGTACTACTTAAGGTTTTTTCTAAAATTACCCTCAACTGGAAAACCATCATTATCGGTTTTAAACATCTACCCTAAATGTGGTGCAAGTTTGCATGGGACGAGAGTTTGTCCATTGTTTGAAAGTAGGTTTGTCCATTGTAAGTTTGGAACACGACACATGTTTGGAGATTTTTCGACCAAATGGGTGAAATGGGGGTGGACCTGGCAGAAGGAGCTCGGTAATTCAGACATGACGAAGTTGTCTGTAAGCTGCTAAAACTTTATTGGATAAATATGATTTCCACTTTTCAGAAGATCTACCTCTTTGGAAAATGGGCAGAGAAGATTTATAACCACGTCTGGTCACTTTACAAGCGTTTATTTTACTTGCAATCTGTTACAAGTTTTTTTTGTTTAACTTGCAATGTATGTATGTATGTAAGGGTCAAATCTTGCAAGTTCAATTTGACCTACTTCCCGGTTTCCGATGAAGCTGAAAATTTGCATACGCCTTTAGTTCTGATGACAATACAATAATATAGTACCATCGAGCTGGTCTGATGATATAGACTCAGTGTGGCCATAGGAACTACTAAATTACACATGATAAACCTGTCGTGTTAGAGCTTGTTAGAATCGTCTTGGCGAGTATATGACGACTGTGCAAAAAAAGTACAGTCGACAACAAAAGCTTGACGCAAGAATGTTTTTTTTGACAGAAACTCATTTAAAGTAAGAATAATAAGTGTATGTTAGAAACGGTTTTCTAAATGAAAAAGCTGCCATCACAGTTTTTGGGCTTCAAATGGGCCAATAGCGGTTGGAAATTCCGGGAAATGAATGGACGCTTCAGAGATTGCAAGAAGACTGATGATTTTGTTCCTGCGGTTGTTCCTAATGGTTTCCTCTCAAGAAGCGCCTGTAGACCGAGACATGACAAAGTGACTCAAAGTGGTTCTATGAATAAAATTAAATTACTTAATTCTTCGCTCTGCTTGATTTTGGCAAAATTATGAATCAAAAAGTAATTTTCCCTTCTCCTTTTTGTAAGTGTCTGTTTTTACAATAAGAGGAAGACACAACAATTACGAATCGAACACCACTAGACGTTAATAAGAACAAATAGGTAACATAGGAAGCATGCTAGGTATGTATAAGTATTTACAGGAAACAGTATACTAGCTACATGAAAGATATTGACAAAAGATATTAAAAATGCTAAATGCAATATGCTATTACTTACTGTCACAGGCAGCTTGAAACAAAAGCGGTCATCATGGAACTCAACCCAGAGCATAATTTGTACTTACTATGTTTATTATAAGATAACATTTGGAAAATACGCATTTCTACATAATAAAATAATCATATTTTTAGTAATGATGAGGATTCTATTTACGTGTTTACGCTAACATTCCGTAAGAGAATGGGTGGGAGTAAATATTTATAACTATCCTGTGCTAAGGGGGTGTGTGATATAGTCTCAAACATAGCAATCAAATAACTATTGGCTAATAAGAACACTTGAGTTTATGTCTTTTCCAAATTAAGAGACCGGTTTGGATGGGTTATGTTATGACGTTTCGTCTGTAAATGGTGTCTATTTGTACCATCAAACAATTTAAATGTTTTGAGCAGTTTAACATTGTACGTAAGTTTGCTGTTAAACTTTTCTCAACGTGGACGTGACACGTCTAATGAGACGTGGCTAATGTATATGGCCGGTAAATTTACGTATTATTTCAAACCGCCACACATTCATATTCCGCGATAGTACATAGCTCACGGGACATGAGCTCACTTCGAAATGAGCTCGCCCGGGAAAAATGTAGCTAATACTTCATTTTGACCGTAATAGGTTGAGTTTGTTGCATGATCTTGATATACCTATAGTATGAGACCACCAAGATGTTGCAAGTCTTGTAACTTTGATGTCACGTCATTTACAATTAATGCTTGAGTGGCCTAGAAAGTATTGATTTATTGCAAAAACTACGATATGTTTCATTAAAATGAATTCAGTTATTGAGGATTATTTATTATACTCGTATATGCGAGTTTTATATGTCATAATCCCATATATATGTTTTATATGTGATCCTATAAAGCACAAAGTAATAGACACATTGAAAAGTTAAATATATATTTTGGACTGACAAAAAAGGAGTTTTCATATAGTTTTCAGATACCCTGTATATTAGTAAAAAAACTTGAGCTTAATCGATACAGCCGTAAGCAAGAAATTGCTAAGCAACAAGCTTCAACTCCAACCTTCAACTGACGCAGGTTTAAAAAGTTTGAAAGAAATGTGAAGGGCTTCCTTTTCTGGCGCCCCATGTTTTGCTCGACGTGTATTTTGCATGGATTCGTCTAGACTCGAAGGTTTAATGAACCCGTGAAAAGCTTTCACAAGGTCATGTAAATATAATCGTCCCATTTTTAATTACACAAAGTAAACAACTCGAACTCCGTTCGGCGGTATTTTCAACCAGATATTACATGGGTGCCTTCAAGAAAAGAGCTTACATTTCTCTAATTGGCCGGCAACGGACCGACAATTCTTCTTGAGCGGATGGTGTTCATGGGCGGTGGTCATTACTTCCCATCAGGTAACCCGCATGCTCGTTTGCCTCCCTATCTTATAAATTGAAAACAGGTGTTTGTTGGGTTGTTGGTTATGAGGCTATTGTGTTGTGACAAAAGCAGCAGTTACGTGAGGATTCATCATCATCGTATCAACCGAAAAACGTCCATTGCTGGACTAAGGTCATGTTAACGGGTTAAATTATTAGTTTACAAATCATACTAATCTTAACCGAACCCTTAGGCCATTTAAGACAGAGTTCAACCCCCGTGGTCACCATGTACCAATGAGTTTTTCTAACATAAGTACATTACCCGATACTCTCACGGTAAAGGAAAAACATCGCGAGGATACCTGCACATTCAAACAGCTGTGTGTACAAAATGGTTAATGCGCAAAAGAACCTAAAGGGATCGAAGTGTATCCGAAAGGGCCATCTGTAAGATACGATAAGGTTAATTTGGACCTTTACTTCGCGATAGCAGTTTTCTTCTAAGCCATTTACTATTGCTGCTTGGTGCAAACGAAATAATTATCATTTTCGAATAACTTTCGTTTAAAGTCCAGTCTTATCTTATCTTTTTGATGGGGTCCTTACGGATACACTTCGACCCTATGGGATCTTTTGTGTAATTACCCCTCTTTTAGCTCTTAATCCAATGCAGCCTCCACCCCTTCCAAATAGCGGATAGTGGAGTGCAATGGCAGAGCCTTGAAATCGTTCGGTTCTGGGTAGCCACAACCGACGATTTTCATTCTTACTCCGGCGAGTGCGTCACATTCACACAATAAGTGTTTCATTGTTTCCACCTCCTCGCCGCACATTCTAAAATCTGTGCTGTCATATAGGCCCATCTTTGCTAGGAGATGTTTAACCCCAAAGTGCCCTGTAAACACTCCGATAACGAATCGGAGATGTCTTCTGCTGAGTTTCCAAAGTTTTTTGGTCCAGCTCTGGTCAACTCTTTCTATGAAGAGCTTTGCATGCCCTAAAAGCCTACCGTAGTTTTCCACTCCTTCTGGTGGTTTTCTAGGGTGTTATCGTTCAGGGCTGCTTTTATGGTGCCCGGTGAGGGTGCCACAAATGGTTCTGGTCCGACGTATGCGTCCTTGGACCCTTCCCTTGCCAGCTCATCCGCGGCTTGAAGTCCAGTACAGCAACAAATAAGTTTTTAAACTTTTAACCGTCATGTCAATAAAAAAGTCTACACTCAGAAAATTAAAGTTTAGGGGCAGCGCAAGTTTTAACCTTACGGATAGGTACATATTAAGGTATATTTTGCAAAGTCAACCGGGACGGCTTTGTGGTGGTGAACCTTTGAAACGGATATATCCGTCAACGGCGTTGAAAAACAATCTCATTATACAGGGTGGAAAGAACTAATTAATCATGATAAATGAAAATTGGTTCAATGTAACTTACAGAGAAACGGTTTAAAAATTTCGAATAAAATGCCGTAACTATTTTACTAGCGACCGTCCCTACCTCGGCTAGCTTCGGTTTATGTGAGGGGCAAGAAAGTCTAACCAACAATTTCTCCTAAAAAATATATGGTTTGTCTGTCGCTCTTAACCCGTTGACGCTCGTACCCCACCTGACCTTACATAAACCAGAATTTATTTTAAAATAAAAACTTCCGTGAAAAATTATCTATCAATGTAACTGACGCTGAAAACTGCAACTAAAATTCGTTGCGTGGTTTAGGAGTTACCGGTTATGCAGACAGACGCGGGAAGCTAGTTCGTTTTATACTACGGCTTGATTCGTACCGGATTTGCCAAATTCTAAATGCTGTGAAGGTTTTCTCTAGTTTTATTTTTTAGCATTGACATTACTATTGTCACAAAATTATGTAATCATTGTCTTTTATTGCATAATTTGCCGATAAAACCAAAAAACATGAATCAACGTGAACGCCGTCAGCAGAATGTCGCCTAATGAATGGAAAATACACAGCGTCCGAACCACTTCATCGCAAAAGAATTAAAAATCACAAGAAGAACCGTTGACTTAGTCCTGAAACGATACTTTGAGGCCTTGTCTGCCACTCAGAAGCCTCGAACCGTAGAATATGGTGGTGAAGAACGATCCTGGGCTAGACAGGAAAATCATTAAGACAATTTGCAAAAACCGAAGCATGTCCGAACGGGACATAGCTCAAAAAATTGTACAAGTCAGTCAATGGTGCGACGTGTTAAGGAACGGGCTGCTATGAAGACGAAACAGAAGCGGTGCCCAAAACATCAGAAATTCTAAAGACTCACAATAAAAACTAGGTCTCGAAAGTTGTACGAATTTCTGGGTGCAGACAAGTTTGATTTGATTTTTAATGACTAAACCTATGTCAAAACTGACTTCAACACATCCAGGCGATCAGTTTTACACTATAGACTATATAGCTGATGGAGAAATTCTTCCAGATTCGGAAACCACTAAAGAAATGGAGAAGTTTGGCTCCAAGTATCTGGTTTGGCATGCAATTTGCCCATGTGGTGATTGTAGCAGTGCATGTTACAAATTGGCACAACCAATAAGAATATTTACATCAATGAATGTTTAAAGAAACATCTAATGACATTCATTCGAAAACACAATACTTCGGCTTTATATAGTCTGATCTGGCTACAGCCCACTATGCGACGGATACCCTAAACTTTCTCAAACAAAATGATGTCCAGATCGTGCCTAAAACACTGGAATCCGCCGAATATTCCACAGTGCTGCCCTATCGAAAGACATTGGGCTCTGGTCAAAGGAATCTTGCGTAAGACAGGTAAGGCTGCCAGCAATCAGCAAGACTTCCTGAGAAAGTGGAACGCAGCGAGCAGGACAGTGGCTACTGAGTAATGACCAAAGAGCGGAATTCTTCATAGCAAAAATCAAACTGTCAGAGGGATTGACCTAACTGTTTTATCGACTTATCGATGTTACGGAATAATATCGCATTAGGTATCCATAACGCAAATAAAACTTGAAAAAGTACTAGATAGAATTCCGGACTACGACATGATACGCAAATATGCTGATTTTATAGAAAAAAGTGATTACAGCCAAAACACCGTTATCGAGTACTACAAATATGCTCCTGTTACTTCAACTGAGGTAGAACGCTCGTTTTCATCTTATAAATGAATCTACAATGAAAAAAGGAGTAATTTGAAAGGTGACAATTTTGAAAAAATAATGACTATTTTCTTTTACTACAGGGAAGATGAAGAAAACATATATTTAGTACAGATTTAGATTTCGACTTTGTTATTTTGAATGAAGATTAGTTACCTACTCTTAGCAATATTTGTTTTTAATTTTGAATGATAAGTTTCATATAGAAAATTTAAAAAAAAGTATTTTCTGTTTTATTCTTTACTATTATACTAAAATACAGTGGCGGTCAGCTAATTAGGGACACCGTTAATTTGTTTGTATGTATATCCAAAAGCCTGATTTCATTACTTTAACTTTGTTTCGTTAAGTGACAAATATTTATCGATAAGTCGATAAAACAGTTAGGTCAATCCCTCTGACAGTTTGATTTTTGCTATGAAGAATTCCGCTCTTTGGTAATGACACTGTCGCACGGTTGACGTAGGGGATTCGACCAAAATTGCGCCAAGAATGGGAGAAAATTGTTTGAATGTTTTTTTAAAATAAAATCATATACTTTGTTCAATTAAACCACTGAGCGTACAGTTACCGCTTTTTCAATTTAGCAAATTCGTTACAAATCAGGCCTTATGTAAAGAAAAGGAAAAAAATCAAGAAGATAAAGAACTACTGTTTAATATAGATACGAATAGCATCTACCCGTATTGTGAAAACATTGGTGCATATTGGACTGGCTAACCACTTTACGGAATTATGGGTTTTAGTGTATCTAGGTATAATTATTATTATCACTGTTTCTGAAGAAATGAAGACATATAACAAAAAAATAGAGTAATTTGAAAATAATAATTAAGAAAATACATTAATTCTACATCTAGATTCTGATTCAATTGGGTTTAAAGTGTTTATTTGAGAATTTAGGTGTCCATGGGTCAGGATATAATGTAGCTCCTCGAAGCTTAGTTCCATTTTCAAAGATAATGAAAGTACCTTTAATAACAGATGACGCTGTTTTAAAATTTTGTGGCTGTCCAGTCAAGCAAAATAATATGTTCAGGCATCGAGACAAACCTCACTGTGGTTTAACGGTGCTATTCAATGTAAAATTTAATTGTGTTCAAGATAAATAAAAATAAAAATAAATATAATTATCAAAAGAATCCTCTCATAAATATCTTACGAAGTTCTTACATACATACATAAACTCACGCCTTTATTCCCAGAGTGGGGTAGGCAGAGCTACAGAATTTCCAACAACTATAAAACTTTTTGATAATTCTGTAACCACATTTTGCACACTTAGGCGAAGATGTTTACCAGTGTATTAGTGACAGGTTGCAAGCCCATCGCCTAACAATACTACACGCCTTTATTACCTTAGTCGGCTTTTACAACATCCACGGAAAGATACGGAGTGGCACTATTCTAATCCGGCTACCACACGGGGACTGTCCGTTGTCTGAACCTTACAAAAACATAAGATAGGTTATCCCTGACATTTCAGTAGTATACATGCTGTAAAACACGCGGTGCCTAGCAACCCTCACCGATTCCGTGTTTTCCGGCATACGACCAAGCCAGGGATCGGCTTAATACTAAAACCGATACCGATTTATTTCGCAAATTTATTAACATGGACATGAACTGCACCAATTTATTTGAAAGATGTTTGATAGTTGACACAGTTAATTTGTCCGTGAGTATATTACAACCATGAGTTTCGCCACCACGCGAAATCACGCGTCATCAAATCGATAACAGTGCAACAAGTGTTAAAAATACCTTTGGGTTAGAGTGAACACCGTTACACCCGAGTCTCGGGCACACAAGCGAGAAAGCAGTAGGTACAAACCCGAATGTCATTTAAAGTCTCGTAGTAACACCACACTGTGTAATTTTTTTACTTAAGTAATTACCGTGAATTCTCCTGTGACTGCATCAAATCCAACGTGGACCGTGTGTTCAAAATTTGTTGGGTAGCTAATGTTGGGTTTGTTGTCGTTATGCGCAGTGCTTTTGGATCCCTTAATTTTGGCCTTTAACGTTTTCTTTTTCCTGTCACCTCCGTCTTCAGGTTCTATAACAATAACGTCATTGTTGTTAACTTTATCAACATAATCACGTAATAAGTATTGTCAGACAATAATTAATAAAGGTAGATACATTTTATGACGATAAAATTAGATTAATGACAGATTTTATGAACGTTTTTATTTCCTAGTCTTATTAATCTGTTTATTGATCCTACGGATTAGACTAATAAAATTGTACCTACTTAAGTAATTTTTGTTGCATCTTTAGTTATTACAGTGATCGGGGTTTTGGATGCGACTTGGGGTGAATGACCTCAATCATTATGCTAGTATGGATATGCCGCGGGATTCCGGGCTTTCGTGTGGTTTGATAAAGGACAGTTTTTCTTCATATTATTAGATTACACATTGATAAAATCATTGATTTCAAATATTTAGCATAATATTTTTTATTACTTTTGGTCTCTATAAAATTTGGTCTCTAAAAATCTAAAAAATATATTACAATAGCAAAAAGGTTGCATTTAAATGTGTTTATTACTTACTCTTGAGTTTATCACAGTAATGGGAGTTCCCGGTGCAATCTGAGGTGATTGACCTTAAATATTATACTAATAACGAATATGCCCGGGATCCCGGGATTTGTATTGATGTTGGAGGATAATTATTCTATTTTATTTTACATGATATTAATCGAAATTACAGGTCAACGTTTGAAATAAACGTTATTATTATTGAAAAAATATCGAGGGATTATAGTCACATCCATACTATGATTACGACTCGAAATCCCGCGAATTGCATCCAAAACCCCGATCATTGGTTATTAAATTCGTAATTAACCCGGGCTCAGATAAGGTTCTCAATAAAAATGACAATGACGATCGCTGAGCTTTTCCCTGAATGCCATAATCAGAAAAATACTAGTCAAGGAACATCACTTTATTTTTTACCTTGAACAGAGCTGTATGTACCCGTTTAACAAAGTAGAGAATACCTGGAACCCGCGCATCAGCAATTGCGAGCGTAAATGTATCCCGCTGTATATAGTGAGTGTCATGTATCAATATTAATAAACAAAACAATATTAAATTATATTGCAAAGCGGGATGGCACTGCTCCAAAACATCGACATATACAGTGTGATCAATCCAAATAGGTCAGAATTGGGAATTCGGAAACTATAAGAGGGTCTGTTGCTAGGATTAAAGGTCTCAATTTTGGAATAAAAGATAAATAACATTGAAATATTAAAGAAAAATATAGGTACATACCGGGAATCGGACCAAACATGTTTAATAATAAATTACTTACATAATTATTATGTTTATTTTAATGCACATTTTTTTCGATACTAGAAACCCTGGGGTCCCTAAGAATTAATTACGTGACCCGAATTCCCATACTGACTTATTTAGATTGGTCGAATAAGTAACGATCAAGATCACTAGACGTCGGCGCTGGAGCATAAAACATCATTGTTTATTAATTAGAGACCAGGGGAATCTCTAAAAAGTTTACCTAGTCCTAAACTAAGCTCTAGGCTTGTACTATAGGCACTAGTTAACGGTATACGAACATATAGTTGTACATAGAAACATTATCCACTTAAATACCCCGTTTTTTTTTCTATCAAAATTTTCGGGAAAATGTCTCTTACATAATCTAGGATACTACCTACATGCCAAATTTCATCAAAACCGGAGCAGCCGGATGCGCGTTTGAGGGCCAAACACTCAGACATCCTTGGAAGGTTTTACATTTATTATGGGCAGGGAAACAAACCTTTAGGCAGTGGTCTCATATCGACGGAGGCCACGGAGTCCCCGCGGTCCGCAGCGCGGTTGCTAGTCAGGCGCACGGGAGGCGCCGGCGGCTTGTCCTCATCGCTCGACATCGTGTTCCACTTTGCCGTCCTATGGGCCATAAATGTATGCATATAAACTCAGCTTATATAACTCAATACATGAAACATTCACATATACGTCCATTCCCATATTTTCCGTAAATTGTTTTTGTTACTTATCTTAATAGATATAATATTTATTCTATTAGAAGCATATTTTAAAACTAAAGTACATAATAGTGTGTAACTGACAGGCCAGTCATTTTTTAATTCTACGCTTAGCAATAGTTTTGCGTACCTATGTAGGCTAGCTATCAAAAATTATGTCCGCACGATTATTCACACAAATAAAAATCGCATATGTATATATTTTTTGCTACCATAATTTTGTTAGTAAAATATTTTAAGTTCGCTACCATTTTATTATAACAGGTCGCTAAAGAAGTAAGCATCAAATAAATAATAAAACAAATTGCGTTGAACTTCAAAGTCTTCAAACTTTAAAACTGTTTTTTTCCCTTTCTAATGATAATGAATCATACATTTTCATCTGTTAGCATAAATATAATTCTGAAACTTTCTTTGCTTCAAATGGTGCGTTCCTATATTCAAAATCGTGGATAGAGTTGTGAAGTCACATTAACATTTGACATTTGCTACGTACAAATCGAGTCAAATTTTAACAAGACGTCACAATTCTATCCACGGTTTTTAATATCGGAACGCCCCATAAGAAGTTAGTAAACGGTCACATCAAGCGAAAAATTATGAATCTTATCTACTAAAGAAAAAAAACAAATTGAATTGTAGTAATAAAATAAGTAGGCACGCGAGTATAGTTTAAACTTTTTCAACTGAGCTTATCCACTTAAGAATACGCAGCCATTGTGTAGTTACCACAAATTAGGACAACGAGCTCGCAGTTAAAGCAGATAATTACCGCCTTCGAAGGTTAACATAGATTATCCACTCTATTTCTTTAGACACTACAAAATACAGTAATAGAATAAAGGCAAACATTTTTTTTTTGCTTTTTGCAACCGCCCGTCTAAGATTGTATAGATACAATGACCATTGTGTTTACAGGTACTTACCTGTAAATACTTACCTACCTGTAAGAGCTTAGTTCAAAAAGTTTAAAATATAACCGACTTATGCTTTTGGGAACTATTGAGAATTACGCGGGATTTACAGGCGGTGGCGCGCGCCCGCCCTTACCTACCCGCCACCTGCGTAGGTCATACACTAAGTTTTCAACTGAGGAAACCTGCGCAAGGCACTGCGCAGTCTGTACCCTGCTACTCCGCGCGGCGCCAGAAACTATCGCTGGCACCTCTGAGTGATGCATGTGACATTTCATATGCTGGGCTGGGCTAGGCTAGTCGCAAAGCAGGATACCTACATTATAACCGCTAGCAACATTTTTGAACAATGTATGGCTCGGGCTATACTGAACCATGACACAGTACATTAAATAAACTATACAGCGTGTTAACCTCGACTTGAGTAAAACTGTGTAAGTATACAGTGTGTTTTGTTTCATTCAAGAAGCTTTTGGCTTAAGGATAATTAGTCCGTATTGAAGAATAAAAAAAATACGAAATAAGATTAACCTTTTGAACGCCACAGACGGCTGTGGCCGACATCTTAAAGTCGTGCCACTGACGCCACGACGGCTACAGCCGACACAAGTGCAAGATTAAAAGAGACTTTGATTCGTATGAATTAAGTTGTAATTTGCATAGCATAGAAAACATGTAAGGCGTGTGAGTGGCGCATTTTGTAATCGACGTTAGGCGTTCAAAGGGTTAAGAGGCCAAATATGGTGCCACGCTCCCACAAGAATGAAAAGTGATGGCTTTATGTGCTTCCGTGCGAAGAATGTGAGATGGAGATAGTTCGCGCGCGCTTTGATGGCAGCATCAAATTCAATTAATTGCTCTTTATTTTAAAACCACAACATTAGTGGGATAATTGGTTTGTCAGGATTAAGAAGTAACAGATCGTGTCGTTTGAAGAATAAAACTGTCGAGGACTTTAATTTTAATCGTGTTTTCACGTTTAGCAGTTTCGACGAAACATAATCAAGTTTAATATATCCAAAGCACAGACACAAAGGCGTTTTGGTTATGGTTATTGAGATTCAGATCGCGGAACTTTGTTGACTTTATCATAATATGATAGTATGTGGCGTCTTAAAAGGTTCTTTTAGCAGAACCATCTAATGTAAGGATTAAGAAACTAGAGCCGCCCATTAGTGGAGTGGGTCAGTCTTCACGGTTTTTAATCTAATTAAAAAAATCCAAATTTCTAAGATATTGGCAAAGAGAGAAAGATGGATATAATAAAATGCAATGAAGCTTCATTATGTTGTTAGGTGCATAGCATGAAAAGTCAGACTGGGCTTGACAATGGCACCACCATTTATGTAAAACCAACACATTATCATATAATAAGAATATTCGCATCATACACCATAAACATGCACAATTGTAAAGACATAGAATCCTAAATTGTGCAGGTCGCAAATAAGCACGCTTATACTTACAAAATATATAAAGGCGCATAGCAAAACCATTATTTGATGAAATATCCATTAGTAATTTAACTACGCGGTAAGGCACCTTATTTGCTTTGATATATTTTCCCAATTATTAATCAAATTGTTGAATTCAAAAAATTCAAGCAACCTGAAGTTGTTGATTTGTGTCTGCTCCCAAATATTCAAACTATATGATTTGGTTACTTGAAAAAAACCGGTCAAGTTCTAGTCGGACTCGCGCACCGAGTGTTCCGTACCACCACACAGTACATATTATTATATTCAGATTTAAATTCGATTTCCAATCAAATCAGTGCGAGCCCAACTCACACTTAACTAATTTTAACATTTGCTGTTTTTCTTCAGGGTTCATATTTTATTGATACCAAATTTAACGCATGGATGTTTTACCGTTTTTATGATACACCAAAACAACACCATGCTTTATTTAACTTCCTCTAAAACAAAAATGATAATAAATCCGCGGTAAAAGTTATTATTCTAAAAAAATAACTCAACCTGCCATCTATTTCGGTTCAAAAGATACAGCCCTTTAAAGCTAGGATAGACGGAAGGACAGCATAGGCATATAAATAGGGTCCCGTTGTGCTTGTCATACCCCAAGGTACAGAACCCTAAAGAAACATTTTGTAAGTTGCAAATGGATCATTCCACCGTTTCAGGTGCTACACTGAACTATATAATAAAGTTTATATCGATATTGTAATAAAGAAGTAGGAAAATTGACTATAATTTGGATATTTTCATTTCCTCAAAGCGCATAATTAAAAGTATAACTGCAATAACGAGGACTCACTAAAACTACTAGCTGTTTCGGGTGTTACGGTGGAATGAACCAAATGTCCAATTTTAACTTGAATTTATTAACCTAAGGTGGTATCTACTGTTTCGATATCGGGAACAGGCATTAAAGACGTTGCTTGGTTGCTATGATGTGATAATGATTGACATTGTTGTACATATTACTCATCTCATCTGGCATCAGATAGATACATTTTAATACTTTACGTAAACAAGAAGAACTAGTCTCATAGTAACTTATCAAGTTATCGTGATTTGAAAGTCAGACACCAGGTAATTTGATTGTATTAAAACTTATTTTAAGATTTATATCTGTAACTGGGTGAGTGGGGTTATTCCCACCTGTTACCACCAATATGTTACCACTGGTAACAGCTGGGATTTTTTTTCCCACCTGTTACTACCAATTTGTTACTACTGGTAACAGCTGGGTTTTTTCTTCCACCTGTTACCACTGGTAACTAGTGGGAATAAAAATTCCTAGGTGTTACCACTAACTAAAAATCTTTTTTCCCCAGTAGTTATCACCAAATATTTTAGTGGTTACAAATGGGGAAAATATTCCCATGTACCCTCTATGTTCTAACATACTTCCTACTTATGAAGACAATCACATTGTTTGCATGTACATCTTAAAATTTCTTATCCAAAATATTTTTTTACAAACTTTAGTGAATATCAAGTCCTAGTGGTCACATAATTAGGGACGCTTGCGTTTTTCCATAGAATTGCCTATGAATATAACTTTTCAATTTTGAACACCAATCAAAAAGTTCTTAACCAATTAAATTTTTAGTCACACTTATCTATCGTTAACTAATAAAATGAAGTTTAAATGTATGTACAATGCGACTCTTTTGAAAATGAAAGATTCGTTTCAACAAAATCAATCAAAAAATAAATTTTTATGGGTTTTCAAAATTGAATAGTCATATTTGTAAGCAATTTTGTATGGGAAAAAACAAGTCTCCCTAATTATGTGACCACCACTCTATATAAATATGAAATAGATAGAAACTCCCAGTATAATGGTGAACCTTCCCTCAAAGCTACTATTTCTCAAGCGGCACAACCAATTTTTATGAAACTTAGCTATTAAGAAATAATAAGATGACTAACTATCTTTCCTTAAAACATAACCAGATCCAAATTGGTCCATCCGTTTGGTAGGTAGAATACAAGACACATAGATACACAGATAGGTTATGATATATTAATTTTTATAACACTCCTTTAATATGTCAGGGGTCAAAAATAAAAGTAATAACATTAAGATACACATTCAGCACAATTGGACTTGAGAACTTATCAAAATAGCTTACACAAATAAACTTTATATTAGGGAATGCAAATTACCAGTTAAAACTTGTTATTTTCATACTAAATCAATTAAGGGACAGACGCAGATATTATTGGTTACATACGAAAACGGTTAATATCGGGTTATTTTCATACAAAACCAGTTAATATCTGGTTATTTTCATACAAAAATGGTTAATATCTGGTTATTTTCATACAAACATGGTTAATACCTGGTTATTTTCATACCAAAACAGTTAATAACCAGTTATTTTCATACCAAAATGGTTAATAACTGGTTATCTTCATACAAAAATGGTTAATAATTGGTTATTTTCATACAAAAACAGCTAATAACTGGTTATTTTCATACAATATCAGCTAATAACTGATTATTTTCAAACAAAAACGGTTAATAACTGGTTAAATTGCATTCCCTACTTTATATTCAATTCATATTTCAATAAAATTACAGTTAAAATTTTGCTGAATGCATACATATACAGTGTGTTACCGGCATGCGGGCATTTATTAAAACTGCCGATAATATGTTGCTTTAGCAATTGTTTGCAAGTATTATCATTTAAAACACAATTAAAATAATTCCACACTTAATTTCCCAGATACTGTCCATTTTGCATGTAGTGCATGTGCTGAGTGTTCATCGTTATCAGTATCGCTGTGGCTTAGTACAGGGCATGCCGTGGTACGGGGCAAATCATAATAAGCAAAGTATCCGTCAACTGTCATCTACACTTGTCAAATGGCTGTGCATTACATTGCTGGCAATTAAAATTTTGTTAGAAAGTTAACAAAGCCTGAAAATTTGTTAATTAATTCATCAAAGTAACGTTACAGATATACGTTATTTTAACCTACAGCAAAAAAAAAACAGGGTGCCAGTAACAGACTGTATTCTATTTTCTCTTTTTAATTCCATTTTTTCAAGTATTTTGCTAATTAAGTAATTATTAGATATTAATATGTTGTATTGTGTTGTATAGCTGCTCTCTATCCTATGTTGCTGTGCCCTTGCAGGGCGTCACATGCAAACCTCCCATTATCTACCACCTATATATATATGTTAATGTGACAAGCAATAAAATATTTGAATTTGAATTTGAATTTTTAAGTATTTTGCTACTGCCTATTATCAAAGTTTCAAAGTAAACTGTACCATATTTTTTTCTTGAGTAGCACCAGGTATTTGTATGTATGTATGTATTTATGTATGTATGTATGTATGTATGTAAACACTTTATTGCACAAAAATATAAATATTAAGTAATTACCTAAGTATAAGTTAAAATAGAAATTTACATTCAAAAAATTTGATGCTGATAACAATGAGGGAACATTCGAAATTTCATTGTGAAGCACAGTCTGCAACTGCTTTATAAATCACAGGGCACCATATTTAGAATCACCTGTGAAATCTTGAAAGAAACTCCACCAAATATAAAACTTTAGTTATAGTTTTATTAAATGGTTGCCACAGCAAACATTTGGCCAATTATACTATAGTTCAATATCTGAAATATCAGATACCCAAACATGTCAGTGAGCCATTGGCAGATCAACATGCCAAAATGAATTCAGAAATACTTCAAAAAAGTTATGGACATTAAAAACCTGTTTTGACAGCTTCTTTGTAACATTGTCATTTCCAAACTTATCTAGGCAGATCATTTTTAATTCCAGCTACATAGTTATTTCTAAAGTTTAGTTAACCATAAGCAATAAAGAGTCACATAGCAAATAATTATAATGAATTTTCAGCAATAACTTAGATATGTTGTGATCAAAGTTTTGGTTCCTAGGTTAGAAAACACTTCTAAATTTAGAAATTTAATTATTAACCACTTTCAGATTGATCTATACTTTGTATACTCAAAGGAAATACTGGTTTTGGACAAACTTGTTACTTGAGACTTATTTATCATTACAGTTAATTAATGTAATTACTGGTGATTAGCAAATTCCAACAAGATGAGCTTACACTAAACAAACCTGACAGTGTTGAAGACGTATGGTGTGCCATTATGGCACAAATTGTAATTTAGTTTAATACACATTCATTTACCTGCAGTATAATTAATCAAAATATAAACATCAGACCACTTTCTTGACCATAATAACTATTTATTGAGTCTTTAAATAGAATGTACTTATAGTTTTAAAAACTATCTTGGCAATATGTTAAGATACAAGTGATTCTAAAATCAATCATGAAACTATAAAAGGATTTCCCTGACTTTGACACGAATATATATGTATAAGCAAACCATAGTACATAGGAAATAACAAGTAAACCCATAACTTGGCAAAATAAATATCAAAAGTATCTTTGTATCCAAATCAAATCTGACTAATAACAATAGAACTAAGTGCATACTCATGGGCGCGCCCTAGGACTTACGAATAAACGATACCAATGCATGGGGAGACATTCATTTCACGTACCTGGAAATGTAACTGGAAAAATAAATAGTCAAGGAAAAATCGCAGTCACATTTCAAGTAATCACCACACTCAAAGAATATAAAGAGAATAATTTAAATGCACTAAAACAATCTAATTCATAAACTTTGGCTTATTTCAATAGTAATTACTATGGCAGCAGTGACTGGAGAAGCCGCCATTACTTTCAATTCCAAGACCGTCATAAATTTACTTTCTTCAGTCTGTGTAAGGCCGGCTGCACAACATCAGTTTTCTCACAGAGTAATTATTGTTGACTCTTACTTGCTCACAGCATGCCACGCTCGGAAGTCTGTACGAAGCTTTTGTATGTTTAATGCTGCGGCCACACGCGCAGCAAAGGGTTCGTAGCGCACTGTCGCGATGAAATCTTCCTGTCGCAGAATTTAAGTTCGCACCACGTAGAATGTAGAGAATAATAAAAGTTATAACTTGAGAAAAGAAAGAAGGCGATTGTGAAATACTTAACAGACGTACTATATAATATGTAAGTACTCGAAACTGAATATTACCTACGAGTACGCAAAAAATAAACAAAAAAACGCACTACAACATCTGATCCCAAATTTTGCAATGCAACCAAGAAGAAGACGGGTGAAGTGTAAACCCGATGAAATCCTTTATCGTACGACAGTACAGTAGGGATGTTTGCCTTTGCCCCATGTGGCACGTTGCAGCGTTCAACTTCAACCTGGCCACGTGTTGGCCAATGCAGAACCAGTAGTTTGCTCTTAACAGTGACAGTACGATTTCTATCTCTGAAAACATCTTTTATAATATAAGCAATCCTTGCCCATGTTCAAAATTGCAAAATGTATGTGCCTGAACTACTCTTTCACGAAATTAATTGATTTGTAATGGTCATGAAATGCCTAATTTAGATCTCTATAATAATCAAAAGACATAAAATAAAACGCATAAGAACCAAATGCATAATTTCATGAAACATAATGATCATTAGCTATAGTCTGTAATTGCATAATTAACAAATAATTTACTCATTCACTCAATATAATATAATATTTTATATGCTTAACATATATTGTATTTAGGCATGCAGAGCACAATTCATTTTTTTTTATGAAGTAGCCGACGGATCTCTGTTCTGCGGAGCTCCTATTTCACGCAATTAAGGCGCTCTTCGCCTGACGCAACTCGAACCTATCCTAATCTAGCAAGGTAAAATTGTACTAATTTAGGAAATTGTTGTATAATAGGTACAGGTATAAGTACCATTATTTAAAAAGATTCCAATGCAGCGCCGGTCCGTGAGTTTAGGGGGCCCTGGGCTAATACTACTTAGGGGCATATACTTATGCGGGGGAGTTTTTTTGCATTATCGTCTATCGTCTATTTGTGACTTTGACTTAACTTAGCTGGGGGCCCCTTGAATCCACGAGGCCCTGGGCTGAAGCCCAAAAAGCCATATGGTAGATCCGGCCCTGTTCCTATGTATAACTAGTAGGTACCAAAAAAAATATTTTCTACATACATACATACATATACTCACGCCTTTATTCCCAGAGTGGGGTAGGCAGAGCTACAGAATTTCCAACAACTATAAAAACTTTTTGATAATTCTGTAACCACATTTTGCACACTTAGGCAAAGATGTTTACCAGTGTATTAGTGACAGGTTGCAAACCCATCGCCTAACAGTACTACACGCCTTTATTACCTTAGTCCACGGGAAGACTTGGAGTGGCACTATTCTAATCCGGCTACCACACGGGGACTGTCCGTTGTCTGAACCTTACAAAAACATAAGATAGGTTATCTATAAACATATGATAGGGTATAATTTTATTTATTTATTTAATATTGCAAATGTTTTTATTTATCTTAAAAAAGTATTATTCGATAAAATGTTCAACATTTCGTGGGTAGTTAAAGAAATTATGAAAAATATAATATAACTGATTGAAGCCCACCCTCGATCAAACATAAAATCATACGAGTTCCAACTGAGTTCACTCTAAGACCTATTTTCTTAGGGTCGACAAAAGGAAATCAAAAAAGAAAATTACAATTAACCACTTGACCGTCCGGCCCGCGAGACCATTATACTCTCAACCGTCCGGGTTATTTTACCGACGCACGCCCCGCGCTGCGCATCCACAACTTTCTACAAAAACGTCTGTATCTTCTAAACTACACAAGCTAAAATAAAGAAAAAAATACTAAGGCATAAATGAACGTTCATTTGTTCAAATACTTTTATAGTTATACTAAAAATATCCATGATTATCGACTATAATCAAGGTTAAACTTAGGAAATTGGTAAAAATTGCTGAAAGTTTTTATTTGACGACTAATTACAGGAAATATTGCGCGATGACAATCTTTTTTTATTACATATTATAAAAAAAGACTATTTCAACTTTTAAATGACACCACAATCAACATATATAGTTCTCAATAAGATATCAAAATAAATTAAACAAATTCCCTACTCCTTCCAACAAGTGCAACAAGATGGCCGTCTGCATAAGGCTGCCTACAACTGATATACACTTAAACGTCCGTGGAGACTATGGTATCCAGTGTCGAAAGTAGATAAATTTTGTATATCAATAATAATGACAACAGTCTTTGCTTGATACCCACTATGCTACTTTTAAATCAAAAGTTTCTTAAGTTTAATAGTTCTGGTGAGCAGTACCTCTACATCATCAGGATTCAAGGATCGAAGGTTGAAACTATCAAAATCAAAATTTCATAATGATCAAAGAAGTAGAAGTGGTTGAAAAAACTGTTGTAATATTTGAAACACATAGGTATCTGAACAAACAAATGTACAAAATTACAAAGTCAAGCTAAATAAAACCATTTTTTAAATTAGTATCTATATCCGTAGGTAACTGAAAGAATACATGCAAACAAAAACACATTTCTAAACACCGAATAATCAAGACACACGAGAAATCGTTTGTACAAACCCTAATTCCTGATATATTTTAAAACGTCCGCGGATAGTCAACCGTCCACGGCATAAAACCTGAGAAACACCGTAAATGTTTTGATGAATCCTAAAGTAGTTTGATATATTTCTTATGTTTAAGTATATTAATCTGTTCTCTATAAACCAATCTTCAGTATTTATTGTATATTTCTGTAAACAGAGCTCCAAATTACTAATAATTAGGCTATAAACGTTCACTGCCCCAGCTCGAAAACAACCTTGATATTTCAAATTGATATTACAGTCATCACACTATCACAAACAGAAGATGATACACATTATCGTAGAAAGTACACATTCCTGATTATTTTGATGTATAATAACACCCAAAAATATGTAAATGAACGTGAAATACTTACGACATAACTACGAGTTCTCCACAAATACTCACAATCACGCGCAGTTTCTTAGAGCACTGGCAAATAAAAATGTTGTCCTTGTAAGCAAATGGCGTACACTGCCATCTATATTTTTTAGAGCTAACTATTTGGTTAGGCTACGTTGTTGCATCAATAGAATTAGTAAATAATGCCGAAATATTCCATTAGATGGCTCTAAAATCAACCGCTCCTCCTTCCACCTCTCGGGATAGTAAGGTATCCGCGGACGGTTGTGAGCATATTGGTTTCGGATACTATGCTATCGTCGGACGGTCAAGTGGTTAAGATACATTTTCCGTCGTATTCGCCGATTTACGATTTACGGTCGTGTACAAGGCAGTCAGACATATGGGCAACACAGACTAACAGACCACCGGCCGATATTAGCCTGCAAGTTCATTAGTTCTGTTAGTCTGATTGAAACTGAGAAATGTTTAATCGGAATGTGAAATGTATATAGGTACGGGGCACAGCAGTGACCCTGCCAAGTCGAGCACACGGACACCACGGGCACGGCAGCATCATACGTTTCTCAAGTATATTTCGTCACAATTCGCTCGTATTCGCCGAATCCGAATAATGTATGCAGCATGGAATTAGTAAGTAGTTCCATGGTATGCGGTCCATTGAATGAATGAATGAATTGGGTAAGTAAAGTTTTTGGAAGAGATGTAAATTATATTTTTTTTCGATAGTCGTCATCCTTAAGATCATAGAACTGCGGCTCTTTTACTTTTATTTCCTCTAATATTTTAGAAATCTTTTTTTTAGTTATGAAGTTGACATTTGTACACTTCAATGACCGACAAGCTTGTTGCCTTCGTATTTAATGAAATAGAAAAAAAAACTGTCACTTCTATATCTGTCAACGTCAAATCAAATCAAAGTAAACAAACGGTTTAATTCAAATAAGTAAATTCAAGTAAATCTTTGTAATACTCCATTTCCACAGTCCGTGTGGGATTGCCTGAATTCATTGCGTGGATTGTACAATTCAAAAGTGCTCTCGTGGCTATCAAAAAGCAGAGCAAGAGTCGTCGAAAAAGGAAGAAATCGGTGTCCAAGAAGAAGTGCCAAAGGGTTCGAAAATAAATCTTAGACCAAATATCGTGCAAAGCTCTTAAAGCAAAGCGGCAAAACGAAAGTCCAGAGTTCGTTCTGAGATCGTTAAAAATATTTCTAAAAACACTGATCACATGAAACACAAGCAAACAGAAAATAGCCGTTGTATTGAATTGTTTGTTTACTTTGATTTGATTTGACAATGACAGATATAGAAGTGTTTTTTTTCTTTTTCATTAAGTACGAAGGCAACAAGCTAGTCAGTCATTGAAGTGTACAAATGTCAACTTCATAAGTAAAAAAAATATTTCTAAAATATTAGAGGAAATAAAAATAAAAGAGCCGCAATTTCTTGATCTTTAGGATGACGACTATCGATAAAAAATATAATATACATATCTTCCAAAAACTTTACTTAGCCAAATTGGATGTATTATGGTTATTAAATTATGTTTCGCCGACCAATCCCACTTTACCATTTACTAATCCGCCAGACATACCCATAATCTGTGGTTCCGCCTTCTGTCAAAAAGAAGTGTAGTGATCTGCCTAATACTGCCTATGTCATTTTTGTCGTTTCTTTTGCAGGTGAATTATTTTCTAATGTTTTTCTTTTATGTTTTTAATTTTGTAATCAATAACATTCATTTGGAGAAAACACATCGTTGTAATCCGTTTTGATATTCATTTTAACGCTCTTTACTGTAGATTCACTATGATTTTCTAAATAACATAGTTTTGTTTTGTACTTTATAGGTGGTATGATATGGGACTTTCCGAGATTTTAAGTATCCAATGAATATCACGACTTAAGTTTCGTGCGATAATGGACAATACAGAAAGTAAGGTAAAGTATATTTATTTTTTGGCTGAATGCTCGTTTAACAACCATCGTTCCGTTGCCACGAATGTTTTCAATAAGGTGATTATAATCTAATAAATTAGTCATATAAAAGCAATGTCAGCAACAGCCACGGCAAAGCATGTAACGACTACTATTCGGTAAAATAAATTTTAATCAAACCCTGTCTTACTATGTATGTAACATATAAATAAGGAAAAGCCAGAAAATCTGGTATGATACTATGCCTTGCGCGTTTTAATATTGCACGTGAGTGCGAATAAGTTGGCAAAGGAGATAGGCGAAAGTGGGCCTAGCCGTTACAGAAATCTTACTAAAACAATAATTAATTATTTATTTTTTAACTACTCTTTGTGGAGTATCAGACTTTTTCTCTATGGGATTTAAAATGTTATAATAATGAATAACATTGTTGATTTCCGTTACCATAATATATCGTAGTACCTAGGACATTAAAAAAATGAGGGTAGAAATACCCTCCATAACATAATATTATAAAATGTCAGTGGCATTCGCTTCGTTTCGTGTTCTCCTCATTGTGGTGATTTGTGATTTCTGGGGCTTTAATCGGACTTCGGCAAGATGGAACAACACTGTATTAACTGTGGAATTGATATTACTCGCAATAATGCAGGCATGCATCTTTTGGAAGATGAGGCAATCCTTATACTTGTACGATAGTGGGTTGATCCTCTTGTGGTAAATACTATGTTTATTAACTATCATGTATTGCTCATTTATTTCATAAAATACTCGTAATGTCTAGTCAAACAACAATCAAATACAGTAAATATATATAAACCGCAACAAGCTTCGTCAAACAAACATAAAAATAAACTATTTATTTATTGTAATGTTTATTTGTTGTTTGTTTGTGTATGTTTTTATAATAATATCATGTTGCACATGCTTGACATCTATACCATGATTATTTAATGCTTCTTTAAATATAACTTATCAGAGTATTCATCGTGTTCTGTTTTATCTACTTACTTTGGTTGATATGGAGTACCGTCCATATGTCTGCTTCTCCAAAGACCACGCCTATAATTTTTATACTGAAAATATCCTACATAGTGATCTACAAAACGACCTAAAAATCATTAGTGTAACGGTTGGGCCCAAGACTATGGATGTTCGCCTATCTCCTTTAGATTTTGTAGCTCTTAGGTTTTAACAACAGGCCAACATGGACATCTCTCCCTCATATTGATTTGTTCCTGATTCGTCATATTCCAAATTGGTCATCTTCCAAACTCGACAATTTCCTAACTGGTCATATTCCTGATTCGTCATATTCCAGATTCGTCATCTTCCAAACTCGTCATTGTACAGTCAAATTAACGTCAAATTAATTATTCGCGAACACGTGCTTACAGGAATAATAAGTATAACTAAGGACTTTGGGACAGATTGTATTTAGTATTTATACTTTATACTGCGGCTATTAGACAATAATTTACTTAAGGCGGAGTCCAAAAGAATTGGCAAAAAATTAAAACAAATTTGTATTACTTGACAAATAATCTTAATGTTTTCGTCAAAATTGTTATATTATAACTAATACATACATACATACATACATACCGTCACGCCTTCATCCCAGAGTGGGGTAGGCAGAGCTACAGAATTACCAACAACTTTAACAGCCAGTTGTTAATTCTGTAACCACATTTTGCACATACAGGCTAAGATTAAAACTAATAAAAAGTTATATATCGAAACAGAACAGATATTTTAACCCAAATGTGCTAGCAATTAAAATATGTAAGCTGCTGCCTCGAACAAAATAAAACCCACCAAAAATATTATGTAATTATATTTTTATTTCAGGTTAAAATATTTTTTAAGATTTAGACTAAACTTAATATTAAAGGCAAACACACTTTCTTCGCATTAAAATAAACCAAGTCTTCTTCCCGTAGAAAATAAATCATTAAAAAAAATTATACTTCACATAGCCTATAAAGACACTCCACCACAGTTATGTTTTTATCCACAAAATCCTGTACTATTTCTCTTTCTTTTGATATTGTATGACTCGATAATTATAAATAACTAGCGACCCGCCCTCGCTTCGCTTCGGTTTATTTGAGTTTTCTATAACACACGTACATAAAACAAAATTTATTATACATTACCTTCCTCTTGAATCACTCTATCTACTAAAAAAAACCGCATCAAAATCCGATGCGTAGTTTTAAAGATCTAAGCATACATAGGGACAGACAGCGGGAAGCGACTTTGTTTTATACTATGTAGTGATAAAGTGACAATGACATTAACTTCATGATAGACAAGTAACACTCATCTATTAATTATCTAAAGAGGTTCTTATCATAACATTTACCACAGAGGATTTCTATAATAAATTTGTGCAGGCAAATGTACATGGTAAGACGAATTTGGAAGATGACGAATCTGGAATATGACGAGTTAGGAATATGACCAGTTAGGAAATTGTCGAGTTTGGAAGATGACCAATTTGGAATATGACGAATCAGGAACAAATCCTCATATTGAGGGTGCCCAGTTGAAACTCAGTATCTTATCTTATTTGGCTATTTCTGTCCCACTTTTAGGCAAAAGCATCCGTTAAGCCTCTCCCCTCTTCCCTTTTCAGTGACTCCTGTCCAGTCTTTACAGATCTGGTCCAGTTGGTCCTACCATCTCCTCGCTCTACCTTGTCTTCTATTGTTAATTGGTTTGGGCACTGGGCATGCTGCATAATTATGTGACTAGCCTAAGCCCGTTTAAGCTTGGCCTGCTTAAGCTTGGCTTGAGTAGTACAAAACTAGTTTTGCAGTATTCAATATAAAAACAATTGGTTGAAAAAAGAAAGACATCCTAACCTATAGGGAGACAAGATGGTTGATTGAAAAATGACAAGTTTTTACTTTTGATTTTATTTTATTTCATTTACTGATTATACTCTCACTCATTTGACATTAGTGAAATCACTACGGAACCGTGGTAGACTGCCATAAATAAAAAAGTGTAAGAACTAATACTTATTGGGTTCAAATAGAAACTCTCAAAAAGTGGAGGATGAAAAAAAAAGTTAGTGTCAGTGAAAATAAGCTAAGCTAAGTTGATATCCAAAATTTGAGCATGAATCTGTGCCTAAGCAGCCTTTGTTAAACTTAAGTATAACATGTATTATAATATAATAATAGAGAATGTATTGGATAATTTGACAAGCACTAAGACTTAGCAAATTTACACTGTAAGTAACTAGTTACAGTTAGGTGAAAATGTGCCAAGACTCAAAAGTGGTAGGTATCCAATCACTTGCTAAACAACATTTCACAAACTGATTAATTTCCCAAACATGTAATTTTGCAATAAGGATTTTTTCCAACACTAAGAAAAACAGGATTTATTTCAGGATCATTTTGTAGAATCCTATAGGTTACAATAGTTTTATAAAAATCCTGAAATATTTACAGTTTTGGCAAAAAAGTGTTTGGCAAAATGATATTTTTGTGAAATGAATGAAATTAATGAATGAAATGAAGTATCTTGACTTATTTTCATTACTTCAATTAACCTCCTCCATTCTACAAACAGGGTTTTTTTTGTGGGTGGGGCTTTATATCTACTAGCAGGGTATTAAAGTTCAATTATGTTTGTTGAATAATGACATTTTTAATTTATGAACAAAGGAAAGTTCTAATTAATTCATTACTTACCTAATATGGCTAAAAGCATTAAGACTGCGCCGAGCAAACGCCGAGCGTCCAGTGGCGCCCTCATTACTATTATTGTGTTTTCTAATTAAAGACTGTACACGATAAAATCTGGCCATGCATGATCTGGTGTATCTTTGCGATGAATGCATATTTTCAAGCAGTTTTTTTTAATATGTTGTATAATTATAATACTATATAATGAAATAAAATCGTATCATAATGTATGGGTACGAGGGGCGGCTGATAAGTTCGCGGCCTGAGGTACTGAGCAAAGACATATAACCTCTTTCTTGATATCACTTGTACAAAAACTCTTTGGTATTGTGAATATACTCTTTATTAATTATGGGCATCTTTATTATTTTATCTGTGGAAGATCAAACATCACCATGGCGGCAACTTCGGAGAATTCTCGTAATTTTGAGTATCGTGCTGTAATAAAGTACCTCGTTAAAAAAGGAAAAACTCCGAAAGAAATTTTTGAAGATATGTCATCAGTTTTTCCGAAATCTGGGCCATCTTATTCTATGGTGAAAAAATGGAGTCGCTTATTTCAACATGGGCGAGAGAGCTGTGAAGATGACGCCCGCCCGGGCCGTCCTGTGACGGTAGTCACGGAGGAAACTGTCCGAAAAATCGAAAAAATCGTTCTGGCCGATCGAAGAGTTAAATTGTGGCAGATAGCAGAAGAGGTGCAGATTAGTAAAGAACGGGTCGGAGAAATTATTCACGAACATTTGCACATGCGAAAAATAAGTGCGCGTTGGGTGCCGAAAATGCTGACACCGTTCGACAAAGAGCGACGACTACAGACTTGTAAAGATTTTTAGAGTTAGCTGGGGACAACCTTGAAGAAATTTGTGACCGAATCATAACTGTAGATGAGACCTGGATTCGCCAGTACGATCCGGAGTGTAAACAGGAGTCCATGCAATGGATGAAAACCGGGGAACGCCCACCGAAGAAATTTAAGGTGGAAAAGTCGGCCCCGGGACTTATGGCGACCGTTTTCTGGGATAGCGAAGGTGTTATATTAATTGATTACTTGCCTAAAGGAACTACAATTAATGGTCAATATTACGCTAATTTACTGGTTCAAGTGCGTGCGGCAGTCATTCAGAAACGGCGCGGGAAACTCGCGCGCAAAGTGCTGTTTCTGCAGGACAATGCACCTGTTCATACATCGCGAGTTTCCCGGCAGGCTTTGAAGGATACTGGCTTTTCTGAAATTGGCCATCCACCGTATAGTCCGGACCTAGCCCCCAGCGACTTTTTCCTTTTTTCTAATTTGAAAAAGGAGTTACGAGGCCGGAGATTTTCCAATGATGATGAGATGAAGGCGGCCGTAGAACGCCATTTTGAAGACAAGGAGAAAAAATATTTTTTAAGTGGTTTAAGGGCACTCTATGGCAGATCTGAAAAATGTATTTTACTCGAAGGCGATTACATTGAAAAATAAAAAAAAGTCCTATAAGCTTTTCTTCTATTTTATCCCCCAGGCCGCGAACTTATCAGCCGCCCCTCGTATGTGTTAGTTTTCGCCAAATATATTCTATCATACCTTTCATCTCTTGTACAGCGTTTTTTGACAATATTCACTCACTTCCTGCTTCTACGCCACAACTGTATTTATATTGTTACAAGCAGTTTTACCCACAATAGAATGTCGTCTTACGAAAAAAATACTTTTTGAAACTCATTTCTATTTGTAGTAGTCAGGAAGACTTTTTACTCCAAGCACTGAAAGTTGTTTTTGTATGGGAGGCATTTATTTGTCAAAAAGTCAAATTCGCCAAAGTTAAAAAACCTCAGAACTATCTTAATCTGAATATAATTAGGAAAGTTTTAACTATTGTGGTAAGATAATTTAATAAGGTATAATTTGGCTTGTATAATTAATAATAATAAAATGTTTTAAAACGGAGAATTTGGTAAGACTGTCAGAAGATCGTGTACAAAAAAATAAAGGTACTGTGGATTATATAAGGGTCTAAGATACAGACGCTCTTACATTTTATTATGATTGTATTTTTATTATGTAGTTTCATAACCACTGACTATTACAAAAAAGTGCTGCTTGAAAATTAGCATTCATTAAAAAAATACACCAGATCATGCATGGCCAGATTTTATCGTGTACAGTCTTTACCTAAAGAATTTCCTTGGAATCAGATGAAAGGTTTTTGTAGTGCAAGTAAAAACACAATTTATGGGATACGTAACAAACTTTAATAACAATTACCCTTTGAGTAGTCAGCTTAACAGGAAAAGGTGGCCACTTTTTTCCGTTAAGTTAATAACTCGAAGGTGAATTGTTATTAAACTATATGATATACCCTATAAATTGTGTTTTCATTTGTAGTACAAAAACATTTCGTCCAATTTCAAGAAAATACTTTAGTTTATTAGAAAACACAATAAAAGTAATGAGGGCGCCACTGTACATCCGGCGTACGTTCGGCGCAGTCTTAAGGATTATTTTTCTTTTTAGGACACAATAAAAATTTATATTGTATATAGTATTTGCTAAATAAAATTGTCTAAAATGTACAGTTTGCTAAAAAACCCATAGAAATATTAAATAATAAATGAAAATAAATGATACTTGAAATTAAATAATTCCCGGGACTGTATTGTTATTAATTGAATGATTTCATTAGTTTCCTTTTGCAACGAACTGTAATACATTAATACACTTTTCAGACTCAACAAGAAGGTTCAAAGAGAAACCTATTTGAGGAACTATCCAGGGAGGAATTAATAAGTAAATGTAAAGCTTTACTTGCATTAGCTCAAAAGGCAAGGCAATCTAAACAAGGTTAGTATTGATTTTCAGAATATTCCGGTAATGCAAAGTATGTACAAAAATATAATGTTTATAAGTACGCCTTAAACGGATCCTCGCCCGCGCGGTACAGGGGCGCGGGGGCACGACGACAGAGAGGCACCGCGCGGTCGAGGGCTCATATTAGGTGGTGGTGTTTGAGATAAGTTTTAAAAAGTCTTTTGAGATAGATATCTTGAGATAGATATTTGAGATAGATTAAGTATGACTAATAACCGGTAAACAAATAGGTACATACTTCGGGAAAATAACATCACAAAAAAAAAAAGTTGAAGTCGTTAAGGTCATTAGTAAGGCCAAGTCATTCGTAACTTATATTATAGGAAAGTCGACCTTATTGTTGTAGACTCTTTGGATCTATGGTGGGTCACAATTTTATGTCTTTGACTGTACACTTACAGCCGTGCTCAGAGGTAATTAACTCGATCGTTTTTCAAACTGGTGTATGAAACATCGTCACTAAGGAACGAATAATTCGTCATAGACTCCGACTGCGGCCATTAAACCCCTAAAAATATCTCAAAAGTGGATGACAACACAAAAACAAATGTACAAAAAAGTCATTTAAATAAATCATATTTAAAATAGTGGTGTAAGTATGATAAATAAATAATAAAATATTAGGGGACATACCTACTTGCACGAATTGAACTAGTCCCAAACTAAGCTTTGAGCTTGTAATTTAGATACTAAGACCACAATAAACATACTTATATGGATAAATAAGTAATAACATACATAGAAAACGCCCAAGATTCCGCTCATCACACAAATATTTGCCCTGATCTGGAATCGAACTGGGGACTGTTAGTCGAGTGCTTAGGTGACTTTCACTGCGCCACAGCGTGAGCGAAAGCGGAACATCCGAATTTTTAATAAAACATACATAAACTGTTAAACTCAATAAATTTCCTTCGTCTCCTCCCGGTACCTAGTCGAGTAGACATAAACTGATTCTCGTACGCAGCATAACTCTGCCTCGAGTCATATTTCACATACCTACCATTGCAGGTATATTTCCGGCCCGCCTGCAACTCGATCTACCAACGTGAATACAATACCTACCCGACATGTCACAATGAACCTCTTCATAGGCATTTGACAACCGGCAACTTATCGCAACCACTAAAGACTTTTTAGCGGATTTCACGTGTCCGAAAACTTTACGAATTGTTTTGTTTTTAGGCGTTTTCACTAAAACGTGTACCCCAATTAAGGACTGAAATCAACGAACTTTAGCTTTGTCAGTTTTGTGACGAAAATTAGCCATTCATTGCGGCCGTCATTGTATAGCTAATTTTTGTCACAAAACTGTGAAAGTTTAAATTTCCTCAATTTTAGTCCTACTTTTTAGTGAAAACGCCCTTTTATCCGATGAGAGCTTTCGTTAATTTTTCACTTTACCTTTCGACGTTAGGTATCCCAACGTATCGTTTGCCCGAAAATCTTTTCCTTTTTTTTCCTTTATTTTCCTTATTCTTTAATAGTTTTGGTTTTCTTTGACTATTTTTTACTCACCCTATGGATATTTGATACGCTAAAACTATTTTTCATTTTACCGTTTGACTTTATCTCAACTTATCATTTGTCCGAAATAATCCTTTCCTAGCAGAGTTTCTTTCCATTTCATGGGATGTTGAGTTTACGGTAACCTATCGTAAAACGGAAGTTTTGTTTCCCCAACTGTTTCATTTGTCGTCGTCAAATGTAGGTACGACGACCAGCGCAGCGAGGAGTAGCGTTAGGTTTAACTGTTTCACACAATGTGTAGGTATCCGATCAGACAAGATGCATAACGATAACGTATACGATTTTCGAAAACTGACAAAATGGAATGGAATTTACATTAAGCGCTCGACGTGACCGTCCGACAACTTATGTAGATACGTTATATTAAGTAGGGGGCACAACTTTGCGTATTGAAAACAATATACAGACGACCTAGACTTCACTTAGTAAGCTCGTATCTCGCCGTTACCTTGAGTTTAAAGAGTGCGTGTCTCGCTTCTGACGGTGTTGAACCGCTGTGCCCTAACAGAGTCGAGCAGTGCAAGAGCCACAGAATTCATGTTCATATTCATATTCATTTATTCATTATCATCACATGGCACAAACGTTACACAGATTGCTGTTAGTGTCTTTAAAACGTATGCACTACAATATAATTATCTAAATATTAATTAAAAAAACCGGGCAAGAGCAGGTCGGACCATGTTTAGTGTAGGGTTCCGAAGCCGTTTTAAAAGAACGGACCGAGTGCGAAACACCACCCTGCGCTCCAAGACAAGTATAGCCGATGTGGGGAAAAAGACTGCTCAGCTAAAGTGGGCCTGGGCCGGGCATGTTTGTCGCATTCACCCACAGAGTTGGGTCCGCAAGGACGGCTACAGACGGCGAGGCAGACTCAAGCGGAGATGGCGGGATGACTTGGACGCTTTTCTTAAAGGATTGGCCGAAGATTGCCACAGAGAGAGGGGTGTGGAAATCAAGGGAGGAGGCCTTTGCCCACCAGAGGGACATCAAATTAGGCTAATAAAAAAAAACTGTACCTATAGGAAAATGTAGGGGCAAAAGCGGTAACTAACTACGTGTACGAAGTCGCGTTCATCCTTTTGTTAGCAATAAATGTTGGTTGGTTATCATTTTGTCTGCTGATACGGTGCATTTCGTAACTGAATCCTATAAAAGTACAAAAGAGCTAACTCCGCTTACTTAATCACTGTCGGCACCTGGGAGTTAAACTTTCTACAACCCTTAAGTTACCACGTTTTGGATACCCGACACGTGTCGAACATTAGGTTAGCGTATTCACACTAGCGTTTTAATTCGTTTAACAAATTATTAACCGGTGAGCTTAAGACAGAGGCCAGAGCGTATTAATGACATGTTAGTTCGTGCATTTTGAGTTCGAAATTAAATGAATTGCATATGGAATTTGGATAAAAAATCATGCAGATACATTTGCCAGAGAGTTATATAGTCTCACCGAACCCTGCCTTTACGAGCGTGTACGGATTTCACAATTGCGAATATTAATTAGCTTTAAACATTGTAATCCTTTTGAAAGTGGGCCCTCACTCAAAATTATTTAACATATTCGGACTATATACTCCTATCCTTTTGAAAGTGGGACCTCACTCAAAATTATTTAACATATTCGGACTATATACTCCTAAAATTGGGCTACAGACCTACAAATAACTGCCTTGAGATTTTACGTTAAAGTTTCAAAGTAGGTACTTATTGAGGTCATTATTGTAAAAAAAACCGGCCAAATGCGAGTTGAACTCGTGTGGAAAGGGTTCTGTGAATGGGCCATTCTACTTTTCAGTGTACATTTTTGCTATCGTCCGATAAAAAGTATACCAAATGATGAATCCGCGAATAAACAAATAACGTGAACTTAGAATGTTTACGTTTAACGGTTTTCAAAAAAAATTATCCTAAATTACTCAATTATCGCTGAAGAATCTTGGTAACTCAGTGGTAAATTGCACATTTTCCATAGAAAAGGCGGGGACATCAACGTCCACTACGTTACTCACTTTATAGTTATTACAAATAACTTTTTATGAATTAGGTTAATTCTATATATAATCTTATTGACGTCCCTTTTCTAGTTTTAAGTTAGAAAAAGCAGCACTTTACCGTTTGTTGAAATAAAAATAGTTTAGTGAGAGCGTGGCTAAAACTTATGTACAACGAAAAGTAGAATGGCCCGAATACGTAATTCTTTTTTTTTGGTAGAATTCTTATAGGTTTTCCTGTAATCTACAACCAATTAACTATATTGTGTTTTTTTTACTACTATATTGTGGGGGAATTGGTAAATTTTCGTCTTCTCAAGAATGACGCTTATAAAAAAAAAACTTTGCACATCTGTTGCAGGTTCCTCCCAAACTTCACTTGATTTGGTCCAGTTGATTCGTAGCAGATTGCCCGTGACAGACGGGTGGACATACAGACAGACGAACAAGTGATCCTATAAGGTTTCCGTTTTTTTATTTTTTGTACTTTACCCTAAAAACGAAATTATCTATGTTGCAGATCAACAGAATGAGCTAGACAGTTATAAAATTAAATACGATGAATACGAAAAGGAGAACAAGAAAAAAGATGAGAACATTCAAACTCTACAAGAACTGGTTAACTCACTGACTGAGCAAAAACTGATCTATATAACCGACCTCGAGTCAGTCCAGAGTAAAGTCAAAACTCTAAACCACAAAATCTCGAGTTTGGAAGGTGAAATCGAGAAATTCAAGTCTGAACTCCTTGTTAAAGACAAAGATCATGCCAACTTACTTATCAAGCTATCTAATTTAGATAGTGAAAATATTTCATTGAAAAGGCAGAATAATCGCTTCGTGGAAGAAAATGAACAGCTTCTTAACCAATTGTCTGAGCTAGAAGCAAGAATTGAAGAGTTTAATAATTTAGGCCTGCAGCAGAGAGAGCAATTAAAACTGCTGGAAGAGAAGCTCCTATCAGGTCAGTTAAAGGATTTTTCATTATTTATATGTTCCTGCACAATTCCTGTCCAGGGTTTGATGGAAAATGTAATTCAGGTCCCTGTGTAAGCATATTTCAACCAGTTTTATTTGCGAAACCACTTTGTGTAAATACAGGATCAGTCTTATACAATATTCTTAATACAGAGTTACAATTGAAACAAATAAAATCTATTTTATTTAACATGGTATTCACTCGACAAGGCGGTCATACACATTATTTAAATGAAACATTATGAAGAGTTGAGACACATCGGTCGGTCGGTCGGTATTTAGCACTTTATTGAATGGGTACCTATATCAAAAATATAGGAATCAAGTTGCGGTTACACTTAGATCATAGTGTTCCTATTTTGAATAGTTCCCCATACAGGAAAGATGACGTTATTTTATTATCTTCATTAGCGATCTCTTCCAGACAACCAGAGGTTACCAAAAGATTTTTACGTTATTAATTAACTAAAGGGCGACTGACGGATGCAATATGGTGACATAAGCATACGATGGATAAGATTTTTATTAAATTTTGAGTGCTTTTTATAAATGAAAATATACGCAGTTTTAATTATAATGAGTAGGTACATAGTTTGTATTGTATACTGTTTAAGAAAGTATTGAAGTATCACTTTACGAATACCCCCTCATAAGTCTGTAGATGTAGAGAGGTCATTTGCCCTATATAAGTGGATAGTGAACTATAAAATAATGGACTAAAAATAACAAATATAAAAAAAAATTCAACAATAAAATCCTAGTTCTCTGTTTTTTTAATCAATTGTAGTCAAATCCATATTACGGATATCGTTCGAGATTATTTAGAAGTCGGATCATAAAATGTATGATTAAGCTTCATTTCAACCATACGAAGTTACCTAACTTAACTTTGATTGTGTTGAAATTTGGTAATAAGACTCTTTCTGCGTGTTAAGGACTATTGTATTGGCAGAAATATACAAGGTTGATTGGCAACCACTGCGGCAGGCCGTTTTGGCCTGCTTGTGCGGCTTTCTTCCTTAAATTTCAAGGGTTCCGTAGGTATGAACCTAACGGGTTTAAGTTTTATCAATCCACTGGGATGCGTCCAACCGCTAATTTTACGTTGAACTTCTGCGTAATTGTAAGTAAAATGAAGAAGTGGGAAGTATCGTCGTCGAATGAAAACATTTGAATGAGTGTTATTATTATTACTAAACCGAGTAGTTACACTGTTGGTCTATCTCTGTCAGTCTGGCTGTCAGAGGTAGCCAGATGCAATTTTCTATAGAAATTACTATATCGGTATTAAAAAATTAATAAACCCGGTATCCCTTCTGTACAAGTTACATTTTCAAAACAGCTATTTTAGATGTCAAATTAAAGTTAAGATTAATTTTTGATTTGTACATAAACAACTAATACTAAAACAAATCTGTACTTGACTCATATGTATTTAATACATTTTACAGAGGAAAAATTCAAGGCGACAATTGAAGAACTTAACAACAAAATTGCTGAATATCAAAACAAACTTCAACAATCCGGGGAGGACAGCAAATATCACGAACAATTGGATCAATATGAAAATAAAATCAAAGAAGTTACGCAACTTTATGAAAATGAAAAAGTTGATCATGAAAAATCGAATGTAAAGCTAAGGAGTTATAAAGATAAAATATCCAAATGTGCCGCGTGTATTAATCAACTTAAGAATTCTAGGTTTATTTTATCAAAAACCGTCAAAGAATACTCTGAAAACATTCCGAAATGGCAAAACGACATTATTACAGCTTCCGTGGTTTTGGACGGTCAGATTAAAAAATTAAGTGAAGAAAACGATAGTCTCAAAGAAAAATTCTCGCAAAGAGAATTTAATTTAGTAGCTGAAATTAAATTACTAAAGGACCAAATACAGGACTTGCAAACACAAAATAAAAATTTGGCTGACGAAAATTCATTGTTTCGGAAAGATTTGGAAACTTTGAATCATCAAAGCGATAGTAATATTTTTAAAGAATTAAAAAATAAAACTGACGGCCTAGAACTTAAACTGGCGGAAGTAACTAACATTATACAATCTCATGATGATGACGTTTCGGAGTTAATAAAAAAAAGTGATGCTGAATCAAAATTAAATGAAAAGTACCAGTTACAGATAAAGGCTTTGGAAAGTGAAAAGTCAATTTTGGTTAAAGAAAAACTTAATGCCAAGGATCATGTGTTAGATTTGGAAGAACAAAACAGAGGTTTGAATAGTCAGTTGCTTAAGTTGCAATCCGATTGTACTAATATCAACTTAAGGTTAGATAATTTAGTAAAAGAAAATACAATTTTGCGGAGCAACATTAAATCTGAAAACAAAGATCAAGTCGATAGGCTTAAATGTCAAGTTGCAGCCCTACAAGAGCAAAATAATCTAATGAAAAAAGACCATGAAAACATAGCAGATATGAATGGACTATTGAAAGAAGAAGTAGAAACTTTGAAGTTTTCGTTAGAACAACCCAAAGATGAACCCGACAATTTGTCAGATATAAACATATCGTTGCAAACAGATTTAGTTAAATTGGAAACAAAATTATCGGCGTACAAACAGGAGAATTCATCCCTTCTAGCTGAATTGAATGAAACTCGGCCTAAATTAAACAAGTTCGATGAGTTAAGCAGTGAATACGAAGTTGTTAAATTAAAACTTTCTGCGTATAAAACAGAAAATGCGGAACTGCTTACTGAAATGAAAGAAATAAATCAAGTGCTTAAAGAGCGGGGAGAGAGTATATCTAAATTACAGAAAGCGGTTGAAGAAATGGAAAGGCTAATTGAAACATTAGAAAAAGATAGGGATGTTTCTAATCAAGAAAAGGAACACCTGCGTAAAACAATAAATGATTTAGAAAGCGACTTGAAGAATGCAAAACACAAAACTACTTTAGAAAATGACACGGTTCAAAAGTTATTGGCTGAGCGGGATAGTGCAATTAGGTACCTTTCAGAAAAAGAGAGACTAGTTTTATCGTTAAGGGACGAAATAGAAAAGCTAAAACAACAAAGTTGCGCTGGTAATGTTTTTATCATTTCCCTTACACGGATTAAAGGTACTCCTACTCATTTGTATTAATGTAGGAATTGCCCTTTCGCAGGTGATTTTACTAATGAGGATATGTCTACTTCAACCCTTTCCAAAGCGGAGGAATTTGCGCGTATGAGAGATTTAGATGAGACATTTGAGGAAAAGTAAGATTCGGATACATATTTGCATGATAAAAGGAAACTCATTTATATTGTGTCTCTGTTATCAAGATTTTTCATGAAAAATTTGTTGCAGGTACACTAAATTGCGTATTTTTGCTTTAAAATTGAAAAAGAAGCTCAATGAAACTATAACTCAGTTGCAAAACACAGAGAAAGATAAAGAAAGACTAGCCAAGCTACTCGATGACACCAAAGCGACTCCAGTAGTTTCCGGTGATGTGGTTGATCACGGACATGAGCAGACGGTCAGCCAAGACATGTCTGATCTGCAAGCGAGAGTTCAAAGTTTGACTCTCGCTGAGGAATCTTGCAAACAAGCCGTTATTGAGACTGAGGCTTTGCGAGGTATTTGTGACATAAAAAAAAACAATTTGCATGCTAAGGACTATTTTGTTAAAATATGTTTGCCCTTTTAATTTGCTTTTGGTTTATTTTTTTTTGATTTATCGTATCGTTTATAAATGTTTCTACACCATTAGTGTCAATCGCCCAATCAACCAATCAAATGTTTATCATCAGGAATTAATCAATACAAGTTAAGGTAACCAAACGCTAAACGATAGTTGGCATTATGTTTTACCGACAATAGAAAAATCGTTAAAATTAATTCAGTGCAAATAAGAATAATATTTAACAACCATTATAATAACAAAATCAATAGCAATTCAATTTACAAAAATGCATAATAATATTTTTTTATATCTTATTTTGCCTGTGATAGAACAGTTGTCATTTGCCAAATTTTGTGAGGATGCTAATTAAAATCAATTTTTTCTCGATGATTGGTAAGATTTATAAACGAAATGTAATTGATTCCTATTCTGTTGTAAATTTGTTAACTTAATTTAATTTACGTACCTTCTATAAAATAAGGAAGTAAAACTTGAATGTCCATAACTGATCATAAATTTGTTTTTAAAAATGCGTAACAGTACATTGTGTCTTAAGGGTGGTAAAGAAAGAATTGCAAACGGCTGAGGGCTTTAATGACTCGACCTTTGTATTTCCTTTACCACCCGTGTAACATACAATGTTTTTCATCACAATTGCGAGGAAATGAAATAAAATCAGACAAAAGATCATATTTTTAACTTATTAGCGGCAGACCACAGATTATAGGATATGTCTCGGCAGACTACATCATTGTCTGTGACTTACCACAGATAATGTCAAACGGGTTCGAGTCCGATTCTAGTGATAGTCGAGATCAATAGTTTATATGCGAGATTTTTAGGAAATTGTATGCAACTGACATTTCATCTCGAATGACACTTCATATCGAATGGCACAAGAATTGGGGTCCTGACGTATTGTGATAGTTTGAACCCACGTATAATATTTAAAAAAAAAAGCTATTACGCACGATAGGGCGTAATGGTAAAAAAAGGCCCGCGGGTATTATTTTGGATTTACGGTCGATATTTGTAGCATGTTAGGACACTATTTACGAGCAAGTGTGATGAAAAAACTTGTAATTGTTTTTTGAAATGAATTTACCAGACACTATTTTTTATTAGTTGGCTGCTCAATTTGCCTAGTCGCGTATCCACTACAGGCAGCCTCGGATCGAGCGACAAATTTGTCGCCGCTGGTCGTTTTGTCGGTTTTTTTGCCGTGCTCAAAGGAGCCTCAGTCCGAGCCGTGCATTCGATAGAGACGGGCGGATCAAGCTGAGGCAACTCGCTTCGAGCTCATCCACAACGTGGCTCGAGCCTTTGCCTCAGAGCGAGCAGCCTCAAACTGAGGCTGTTTGCCTCAAGTCGAGGCTGCTCGGTCTGTCAACTCAAATGGATAAACGGCTTATGAACAACGTTCGCGTGAAATGAAGGCCCCCCTCCGTACATTTATATCGGCAAACGTTTAATGGTTCACCAGATTAAGTAATAAATAACGCAAAAAAATACCTTTCATTACCAAAAACAGTAAGTGGTCAGCAAAATTTATAACCCATTTGAATTTAAACTTATTTTCAAAAATCGAACATTTTGCTAGCCGAATAAAGAACATAAATCCAAAATTATAGTGCCCGGCCGATAACAAGTAAATCCTGACACATTGCACAATTATGATTGGTATATTGATACTGTTGACAGCAATCAAACAAAGCTGTTATTTTAATACTATTCCTTCACAAGCAACTTATAAGTTTGGCATTGATTTTCTGCCGTCAACGTTATCAATATTCAAAAACTATACGGTTGTGCAATGTTTCAGTATTAACTTCTTATCGGCCGGACACTATAGTGAACGAAGACCAAAATGTTAAACCCATTTAATTTAAAAATAAAATAATTAATTTACATAATTTAATCCTAAATATTAACCATCACATAATATATTAAAGTAAATAAACTCAAAATAATATTATGACCACTAAAATAAGTGGGCTACCGCCAGAACTATCGTTCATGGCTCCTTCGCATCGCTCGCACATTTGACTCTCACTTCGGAAGGGAGGTCGCCTCGTGGGCTCCCGTGCTCAGGCCTTACTCGTGAGCTTCTGGCTCCGTGCTTTGTATAGATAGACACTTAAGGGATAGGACAGACAAGACCACGTGGAAGTTGGGTGCTGTAATTCTGTTTTTCGTACAATTAACCCTTTAAAGCCACCATCCAACGCAAGCAATAGCACACAACTCATGTGAGTGACTGATTGGTGAGCGGTGTCAAGGAGTAGTAGAGCTGTTGTTAAACCGCTGGCCTAATAAAATATGGAGCTATTAAGTAGGGTTTCCTCTGCGAGCGGAGCGGGGCCCGTACGGACTCGGTTTACCATACATCGGTGACTTCAAGCGTTTCCACCGCGAGCAAATCTTTTGAAGGCACCATTGCATGCTAAACAGAGTCCGTATGGGGCCCGCTCCGCTCGCAATCGAAACTATGGTTTACACTTTATTTGGTAATACGATGACGTTACCAAATAAAGTGTAATAGCAATCAGGCGCCGCAAGAAACTCCAGCAGATTTTGATATTTTTCCTCCTTCAATATTTTCGAAGGGTATTCTTTTAATAATAAGAAATCCCAATGATCGTGAGTGTAAATATGAATCATACATGAGTAACCGTAAATATTTAGTGCTCCGCGCTCCTTTAGCGTCGCAGGCGAGTACTGTGCGCGCGGCCTACCTTAAGCTTGCCACAATGTTGTTGTCTTAAAAGAATAACAACTGCAATAAATTAAACAATGCATCATAGGTATTTTAACGTTGGTAGTTAATTTAGTAATAAGTAAGGTGTCTGTGCCCATTACGGGAAAAAACGTACATCGTCATTTTAACCCCCGACAAAGAGGAGTGTGTCGGTGGCATCATTGGTAGCTCACAACGGATGGACCAATCGAAAGCAGTAGTCAGTTTTATGGGAAAAGGTGGCCACTTTTTTCCGTTCAGTTGATAACTCGAAGGTGAATTGTTATTAAACTATGTGATATACCCTATAAGTTGTGTTTTCATTTGTAGTACAAAAACATACCGACCAATTTCAAGAAAATACTTTAGTTTATTAGAAAACACAATAATAGTAATGAGTGCGTCACTGTACACGGGTCATTCTACTTTTAAGCGCAGGTCGATTTTTTGACAAGTGCTCTTCAAATAATATTTTTATAAAAACGTTAAAGTGCTCGGTTTTGTAATTTAATATTGAAATAGTAACACAACTTAGCTTACATTTAAAATTATCACTACATTTAAAAAGTCGATCACTATAATTAACTTTAAAGTAGGTAACAGTGGTCACGCATGTCCCCGCCATTTGTATGGAAAAAGTGTATTTACCGCTGTGTTACCAACTTTTCCTGATAAAATATCAATAAATTTAAAGTGTTTTGTTTTGAACTATTAAATTTAGTTGTTCCAGTTTCAATATAAGTCAAATTTACGTGAAAAAAATGTCTAAAAATGCCTTTAATTTCACCTATGATTATTATGCGCAAAAAAATAGAATGACCCACCCGGTGTACGCTCGGCGCAGTCTTAACTACACTGCCGATTTATTTTATAAAGATTTTCGGTCCAATGTGACTCTTATTTTTGCTTGCGATTGTAACAATGTTATATCTAAACAGATATTTGACTTAGAATTACGGATTGCTTTGTCTTCTATACTACCATGGCTATTTTTTAAACAGAAGTTTCGGTTTTGTTAAAAATGGAATTAAGCCTATTTTTTGTTCTTAGGTGAAATTACTAATGTAAACAAGCGATTATCTGAAGAAATAGAAGCCCACAAGTTAACCAAAGATAGTTTAGACAAAGCTCGTCGAGATGTTAAGAAGAGCAATGTTTTAAGTCTTGAGATGGAGGATTATGAGAAGTCTATGAAAGATCTCACTAATAAGATGGAGGAAAATAAGAAAAAAATAGTGCAGGTATAGTACTTGCTGTTGCCTGCGACTCTGTCCGCGTAAAAGTCGCTTCCCACGTTCCCCTAGGGCACTGTCCAATTTTTTGGGATAAAAAGTACCCTATGTCCTTCCCCGGTATCTTCGTACCATTTCCTTTAAACAGTTACGCTGTGAAAGTATAACAAACAAAAAACCAGAGTTCCTTTCACTTTTACAACATGAGTAAAGATTGCATCCACAAATATATCTTTTTATAATCAACGGACACGACAACGACAATTATGCTCTTATGCTAGTGATGTACAGGATGCTTATCTAATTCGGTAGGGTGATTTACGCCACAATGCTTGGAGATGTTTTCGTTGGTAGGTAATAAGCGTCGTAAATAAATGAAAAAAATATCAGATTTCGGTTGCAGTTGCAAAAAATAAAGCAGTTTTGTTGTCAATAATGGGTTTGCGTTTGACCCCACTCTCACCTGATGTTAAGTGATGACGAGGTCGAAGTTTATGTAATATGGGACGGATTAAGATAAGGGGATGGAGCTAACGTACTTGTAACTGCGGACTTCGATTTTCAAAGTAGGGCCTCTGAGATTGTGATTTGGCAAACTGGTAGCTAGGTACATCTGTCACTTCTTTTTTCAATATCTGACGAACTAAGGCTAGTGTCCATCTTAATCCGTCCCAAATTTAATAAACTATTTGTATATTTTATAATTATACTAGCTGTTCCCGTGTCCACTTCGTTGGGCAAAACATTTTTTTTTAGTTAATAATTTTCCCGCTAATTCCCGTTCCCGTGGGAATTTCGGGAATTCCTTTCTTAGTGCACCTCTACGGTACCTAAGCTACGTCCCTTCCAAATTTCAAGTGCCTACTTTTAGCCGTTTAGGCTGTGCGTTGATATGTCAGTCAGTCAGTCAGTTTCTCCTTTTATATATTTAGATGACGCTTACCAAAAAAAGCAGTTTCTTTTTTCATTTACTTAGGACGGTAGTTGGGTCAAAATCATTTTTGATGCATTTAAATTGGTCCCTGGGAAATGTGACAGAGTGGTTGTTTTTGCAGGAAATAATATTTTATTTTGTTTGACGATGTTTGACAATACATTACTGATTCAAAAAAAATAAACATTTATTTAGATTAAAAAAACATTACTACTTAAAGAGAAAAATTACGATTGTGACAGAGTGGAAAATTTCAGTGCATCGAAAAAGATTTTGACCCATTTACCTATTAAAAGAACCATATCCTAGCATTTTGGCGGAAATCATCCCTACCTAAGTATAAGAAAAATAAGGAACCAGTTAACACAAGCTAAGTGTATTGAAGAATTGTTTATAGTGTGCTTATTATTTTTGAATAATCCGAATATTAAGGCATTATCAATATTTTTAGATGGAATCCACCATTGATACCCAGAAAGGAACAATTGCTTCAATGAAGGTACAAATTAATTTGTTAGAGGAGCAAATTAAAACAGAGGAATCGCAAAATAGGCTTGTTCGGGATGAGTTACAGAATGCTCACGAGGAACTTCAAGAAAAGGACAACGTTATTCAAGTTAAGAATGACATCATATCTAAGTTGGAACTTGACCTGGAAGGTGAAAAAAGTAAGAACGAGGAATCTAACCTGGAGAAGATTTCACTATTAGGCGAAAAGGAAAAACATATAATCAATCTAGGTCAAGAGAAAACCGATTTGAATAATAAACTGAAGAAGATGGAGTTCAAGTGCGGGGAGCTGTTGGATCAATTAAAGATTACAAACATTGAATTAGATGATCTAAAGACGGAGCACACTAGTTATAAGGTACCTGCGGCTTACTGTATTATAACATTGTAAGGTGTTTTATAATAATACAAGCTGTTACCCGCGACTCCGCCCGCGTAAAAGTCGCTATCGCTACCGCTATTCCCTCGGGAACTGTCTAATTTACCCCGTTAAAAAGTATCCTATGTGCTTTCCCGGGGCTCAAGCTATCTCCATAGCAAATTTCTTAAAATCGGTTCAGCTGTTTAGCCCTGAAAGCGCAACAAACACAGACAAAGTTTATTTCATATTTATAATAGTACTAGTTTTCTGCCCGCCACTCCGTCCGCGAGGAACTCGTTTATATCGTAGCTCCATACAAATCTATGGATTTGGTAGGAAAATATGTGTCTAAAAAATAAAAGATCTTTCTTTTTCATCGCACTTCTAAAAAATAAATGCACTTGCTCTGTCAATCCATACAGGCAAAGTGCAGTTGCTAAATTATACTAACGCACGCTATATTACAATTATAATTAAAGAAAACTAAATTGTTTAAATAGAGACGGCATAGGAGTTTGTGAGCGATCGGGTGAGTATGCGAGCGAAATAGTTCATTGGAAGAAAATATGAAAAAAATAAAGATATGATTTTCCTCGCTAACGTGATCATTGTGTGACTTGGAAGGTACAGTAAAAAGTAACAGTATTTGTATTTATTCCATACCGCTTTAATAAACAATGTAGGTACTATTGTATTGTAGGTAAGAGCTCAAGCGGTGCTGCGGCAAAATCAAACAGTCGACCACAGCCAGGAGGAGCGCTTGAAAGAAGAGGTCGCCGCTCTTAAGACTCGTATAGAAACGCTGACGGCAAAACTAGAGAGCGCCGAGTAAGTATTCACCCATGACAAACTCGTTGTCCATGCTTCATGATTTAAATAATGTAAACAAAGAAATCACGTGACTCTTTATACTGGCCAATCAAGACAGACTACAGACACCGATGATGTTTATAATATAAAGATCTTCAATGTCTGGTCTGTCGTGACCAATAAATGTCCGCCTGAGCAATAAATTGGCCCGTCTTGACAGGTTAGTGTATTGAGTCACGTGGTTTTCTTTGTTTGACGCTTTAATATCACTCGCGTGTGAGAGCGGTTTTCAAAAAAGTGTACCTTGATTAGGACTAAATTTGACAAAACGGTAACATTTCCACTTTGACACGAAAATTATTTTTGTATCCCTTTGCAAAATTTTACCATCCTCCGATTCAATAACGACACTAGCAGGAAATAGTAGACTGTTAACAAAGCCTTAGATACCAAGGGACGAAGGGCACTTATCTCACACAGATATTTCGAGTGTGAAATAAATGGTGACTTTCACCTGAGTTAAACATTCTACTTTCCATGTCGACTAAAACTTGATAATAAAACTTATAAGAGTGAGACTGTATAACTTAACTAAAAAGTGGCTGTAGGGACAGGATTTTAACATAGCTCAGTACAGGACAGGTTTAGGTTTTTTTTAAATAATGTTTCTACAAAGAGTCTCTAGGTTTCTGCTACTGCACAGCCCAAGTAACACGTAACCTATATATTAACCAAAGTGGATATGGATTTATGTCCAAAAGTCCGAATAACACTTTTAATTGGCATCGGCAAAGATAAAATAGTTTTTAATAGCATTTGGTTCGTTTCGAAATGCTTAAAGCTATACTATACTCTTAAATAAAGATTAAACTCCTACCAAAGCATCAGGTATTTATAATATACAGCAACTTAAATAGCTTTTACACTTACACAAAGGTTAAACTCTTATAATAGTAATTTGAAAAGCCCAATACATTAAATAAGCATTAACGAAATATTTTATCCTGCACAGAGCTGTAGTGGCAATTTTTGAAGATCAAAATTTTTTAATGATCTGTGTTTGTGTTCATTTAATGCTAATCCTATAGTAACATTCACTAAACAATTGATAAAATCTTAACTCCGTTTTCTTCATAATCTGTTTCTTCAATAAAGCTTTTAGTCGTATATTGATATAAAGAAATGTATTTTTATTATTGCAAGGAATAATTACATCGTAATTCAATTTTGCGAGTGGTTATTTTAGTAACATACTATAATCGTGTTTGTGTGCGTGCGTGTTATATTTTAGTAACATACCTATAATCGTGTTTGTGTGCGTGCGTGTTATATTTTAGTAACATACTATAATCGTGTTTGTGTGCGTGCGCGTTATATTTTGTCGCCATGGATAAAAACGATTGGAAAAAAACTAATAATGCTAATAAAGTTTTACCAAATGATTTGCGATACCCTAATAAACACGATAGAAACTAATCACTATGGTGTATAATGGCAGCAAACATTATAATGTTCTTATGAAGTGTTGCAATATACCTGAATACTATTATTGAGTGTCTTATACTTTGGTAAACAGGCCCAAAGTATTTTGGTTAGCTATATTAAGATTAACAGCATTATAATACTTTCGTTGAATGCGTAAAGCATTTATATTATCTGACGCCATTTGCTTTCTGTTTCCCCTTGTTACGGAAACAATTAAAATGATTAAAAGTGACTAAATTCTGATTAAAAGAGCACTTTCTATAATTTTACTTTATGCGCGGTGCCTATAAAATCAACTCTATTCATTAAAATTAAGCTAAGAGCTTATAATTTTACAAAACATATTAAGAGTCGATTATAATTTTCTATATTTTTTGTGATAAAAAGCATTGTCACGAGGGCGCGTGGAAATATTACCACAAAACGTAACATGTTTTCTCAGTAAACTGACATCCGCAGCTGAATTTCACCTATTAAAGAAAATAAAGTTTACTTGCCATTCAATATTATTTTTCACAATTATTTACAATACTCGCGAATCTTTACTGCTCCTGCACCAAAAGCTTGCAATAAATACTAAATGTAACATAACTTTTTTAAAATCTATTGAGGAATTCTTTTCTACAAAGGAAATAAAACAATTAGCATTTGAATATGTTCCGTTTTAGAGATTGTATATTAATAAGGTGTATATTGGCTGTACTGTGGTCGCAATAAATGCTTTAAGTCTAGTGATTTGTTCTTTACCGACTTCAATAATAACTTTGTGCAATCATTGTAATGCTACTAAGCAGCCTTTATAAAGCTCAATGCTGTATAATTTGGGGCCCAAATTGCTCTTAAAAAAGCTGTAGAAAAGTAAATACAGCTGATATAGGATTTGCATATAACGCTTTGCGCGTCAGTTCGTGCTGTTGTATGTTTTTTATAATGGTGTTTTGTGTTACTTGGGAGTCCATTGACATAGTTATTTTTTCAAATTACTTTTGCTAGGGTGCCGGCACCGATGATGGACACTTTTAGCTGATAGGTACCAGTAATGGACACTTAACTCCTAATTTAATTTCCTACGGTCCTAAATTGATTGTTACAAAACAAATGTATAACCCTTATCTTGTGTGAAATAAGAATCAAGTGTCCATTATTGGTGCCTTATCTATCACCCTAATAATGTCATGTTACCACAGGGAGGCTTTATAGGTTTTTACTACTGCACAGGTCCATTGATATATTACATTTTCAAGTTGCTTTTTTTTAAATAATCTTACTGCAAAGAGGCTGTATACGTTTCTGCTACTGCACAGGTCTATATTGACATAAGTAGTTCTTTTTTCAAATAACTTTTCTTCCCTAGGATTGACATGCCTCATTTTCTACCCGCATTTAAGATAAAAAAATGGCCTACTTTCAGAGTATGAGACTTGGTATATTATTGCCTAGGCGCGGAAAGTTTGGGATTTCCTGACGAGGTGGTTAGCAGGCCGAGCAATAGCGAGACCTGCTAAAATACGAGTTAGGCAATCCTCGTTTAAACCGAGGCATTTATAATGTTTTTCTCAAACAATGTAAGGAAATGATACAAATACATTTATAATGTATGTAATTTTTGTCATATTAGAACAATTTGTAAACAAAAACGTTATGCGTTTTCCGGGAACATTAATTGTTTGTCTGTTGAACTTGAGATGTTGATATTTCAGTGAGAAAAAATGTTGACGGGTAGATCTTAGTTGTTTAATCTTAGACTGTTCACTTAGCTGAAATATGCTAAAAACACATCTTCCGAAAAGCTATTTAAATTCTTGCTTGACCTCAACAGCAGAAATTGGCTGTAAGATCTATCATATTTTTCTCTTGATTTAGCAGGAGGTACAGGTTTAGGTTTTTTTAAATAATGTTTCTACAAAGAGTCTCTAGGTTTCTGCTACTGCACAGTCCATTGACATAGTTATTTTTTCAAATTACTTTTGCTAGGGTGCCGGCACCGATGATGGACACTTTTAGCTGATAGGTACCAGTAATGGACACTTAACTCCTAGGTTTTGCATAGCCAAGGCGGCTTCATTTTTCCTCGCTACTTTCATCACTCGAGCTCATTTTTACAAGTATATTGCACATAACAAGTTTTACGTTTTAAATTTCGATACGTTTTTGTTTTTAAAATATTATTTCTGACTAAAGATATTTTAGAAGAACATTAAACATGTAAAAACATACGCACTGTGCTAGAAAACGAACGATTACCTTGACCGTATCGGATTTTTTACTTGGTCCTTCCTGTTCTGCATGCATTTGACAGCACCTTAAAAAATAATCTCCTACGAAAAAAACGAGGCACTTGTCGTCTTCGTTTTTCAAAAGAAAGGCCACCCTTTCCGCGCATGTTTGAGAAAAATAAATTTGCTACTTTAACGTCAAATTACCATTGCAGGAGCGAGCGCGCGGAGGCGGCTGAGGCGGGCGCGGCCGCGCGGCGACGCGCTACCGACGCAAGCGCCGAGCTGGCGCGCGCCCAGCAGCGCACGGCGCGCCTGCAGTCCGACATATCGCGGCTGACACACCAGCTCGATTCGGAGAGGGCTCACCACAAACTACAAGTACTTACATCTTATAGTCAGGACGCATACAATCTGGCCCTATTCGGACTGCCATAATAATTACAAGTATACCCTTCTAAGGCCCACCATACAACGTAATTTGTCAATAAAATATGAATTTATTGTGAATGAAATAAAGTCATTTTTCTACTTAAAAAGAAAAGAAATTCCACTTTACTTCCTTTACTCTAAATCTTTATTTCATTGTGTTATGTACTATTTTTAGTCCATGGAGCCTCACGATATTTGGTTGTAATTGTCTTTAGATAAAGGATATAGTGATGGAAATAATACTTGCTCTACTTAATTAATCAAAGAGGTTCTATATGTTCAGCAGTCCACTGCATGTACAGTGGGCTGCAAAAGTATGTGCATGGAATTTTGCAGCTTACCGTATATACACGCCACTGAGCACGATTATCAGCTCCCTGTTTAAAATAATAAAGTAATTTAGTTCATATTGATTGTAGGTAGGCACACAGCCCTGTAATGGAAGCTTCATATTCACCAAGATATGCTGACGAGACCTCCCGTCTAACAGTTTATTTGCAATCCCAAGTCAGATCAGGTGGCCTGCCCCCAAAAAATGTGTGAAACTCAGGTTTACACATTATATTATAATTTATAAACTATTCATGCCAGCTTAGTTAAAAAAATAATTCAACCATTTGTACAGTCGCGGAATGAAAAGGTTGGTTTTTGCGTGCTCAGTATAAGTTATCATCAGTATCTACTTATTGACCGAGTTTGACACATTCCGTCGTAATAGATATAATTTCACTACATGGCCCATACATAGCTACCGTGGTCACGTATAAACAACAGCCACTATTGGTTCAAACTGAACTCAAGTCTTTATTGGTCGTTACAAGTGTTGCTATGGTTATGGTCACGTATAAACAACAGCCACTATTGCTGAACAGAACTTGGTCTTTATTGGTCGTTAGTCGTAACAAAAGGGTTGCTATGGTCACGTAAAAACAACAGCAACTATTGTTTCAATATTATTTATCTCGTCTGTGTGTTATGGAGCCGCATCGGCACAAATGCTATTGTTTTACGCAAGCTGAGTTTGCCTGTAATTGGGTAAACACCCTGTCACTCTTCCCTAGACATATAATTTTAAAATTAAGTTAATGGTGTTATATCTGTTAGCGAACCTAATAAATAAATAAAATAAAATAAAATAAATAAATACCGCTTCAAAAGAGTAATTTGTTGCAAATACATCGCTGCTTAAATACAAAAGCGCCACAAAACAAAAACAGATATAGTTTGATTTAAAACTTAAAGTATATAACATTCTGAATTTAAATGCAACACAAAGACATTTTGATTTGTGGCGCTTTAGTATTTAAGCAACGAATGTCTAGTGACGCTTTCTTTTAAATCACAAAAAAACAATGCAATGAAACTGTCACTCAGTTACAGTCAAATAAATCTTTATGTAACTTTTACTCATTCAAAATCTCTACACGAAAATTACCAAATTACATACGGTTCCTAACACTCAAATCGTGATATCCAAAAAGTCACTAATATGGCTGGACGTGTTCTTTCCGTGTACAGTCAAGGGCAAAAATATGTATACACTTTAGTACCTTGTCTATTTACGTCATATTTGAACTGCCATATATGAACTGTCACAGTGGTTAAAGTGACAAGGTACTAAAGTGTATACATATTTTAGCCCTTGACTGTACCTTTAACATAGTGCCGTTACAAACAATGATGAAAACTCGTTTTTCTTCAGGTAACAACATTAACACAGTGCTATAAAACCCAAATGGCTGAAACAGAAGAGCAACTGCACAAGGAGATAAACGACTTGAAAAATCAGCTGACTCTTGCGCAGACCAGTGCCTCCAACATCCCAAGGACGGTCCTGGCCGACGAGGACCGCCAGTACGTGGTGCCGGTCATACCCAAGGAGGACAGCGACGGGGAAATGGATATCAACGTGTCTATGATACCGAGGGAAGAGGGAGAGGTTTGTTGTCTATTTTCTATAGTACACTCATAACATCGGGGATACTGCTAAACCAATAACAATAACACATTTATAAAGGATCAAAAATTAAGAAGAATAAGATCTACCCGTCAAAATGAAGTGTAAAACTAGTAAACTAAGGGTCTCCCCAGACCTATCGACGCGGAATCGGCTTGAGCCGGTAAGAAAAAAAATTATGTCCGTGCAGTAAGAGCGAAAATGGTATCGCTCGGCTCGGCTCGGCACGGCTCGGCGTTGCGAACGGAACGACGTCGTTTTCGATCTTATTGCGTGGACGTAAAACTTATTCTTGCCGGCTCAAGCCGATTCCGCGTCGATAGGTCTGGGGAGACCCTTAGTCTTATTACGTTAGACAGGGATATCCGAGCAAACAACAAATAAACCGCGGACAACATTTGATAGCCCTCCAAGCACGAACTATTTTTTTCGTCATTTAAGTAAGCGAACTACATAAGAAAACTACAATTAATAATAAATTCAATTTGTTTTCTTACAACTCCCACGGAAAAGTAATAGTACAAGTAACTGCCGGCCCTACGTAGTGGGCGAAGTCAGGAAAGTTCATGTCACGCGAAATAATACAGATTCTCGCGGCGCAGATTTAAGGTGCATTTTGCCTCGTAAGGGGCGCCCCCACTATAGATCGCAAAAATGTAACCAAGGTCATTTCCGTGCGTGCACTTGTATTATTATCGTTCCCGCGTTCAGAATAGGTTTAAATTCGCATGTTTGCTGTCACGGGGAGTCGCTTCTGTACTTGTACTATTACTTATTCTGTGGCACTACCTCCTCCGACTCCAGCCGCGCACCACTAAGCCATGAACGCATTTACTTAAATTGTGAAATAAGTGACCGGCTTCGTCGTAGTCTTATGTCAACCTGCTTTGCATTATTTTCGTTCGACGCGACTCTTATTGCCTAGGAGATAAGGTTTATTATTGCTGCAACCAAGATCAAGACCTTATATACTAATGATGTTTTCACCACATCAAAATCAGTTGCGTGGTTAAGGAGTTACGGAATGTACAGAAAGAAAAATATACAGACGCGGAAAGCGATTTGGTTTTACACTGAAATGTAATAAGGAAAGGCAGCAAAACGTGCAGGTAGTAACAGATGGGAATGTATGTATGTAGAGTCTTGATTACAGGGTGTAAGGCACATGATTGGATAAAAAAAATTGGCGAGTAAGTGGTGCCGTGTACTATTTATTCAGGCCTCATAAAGAGGCAAAGGAACCCAGGTTTTAAAAAAAATGGCTGGTTCAAAAAAATTACAGAATTCAATATTTAAAAACAAATAATTAAAAAGAAACATGAATAAAACCGCTTTTTTTTCCGTGTCACTATATGAGTGTTTTTTTTTTTATTAACTGGAATTATGTGCTAATTTAGGAGGACACATTCATTTCATACATTTACTTAAATTGACAAGATTTCATATTTTCAAGACTTTAATTTTATTCGTTTTATATATACTGTTTGGAAGGAGGAAGACACTAATAGTTTTATTTTTTCCCTAGGATGTATAATTATTTTGTTATTAATTTATTAAGATGTTCTTATTCTAAAAGGGCGTAACTTCATTTCTACGACACAATGGACATATTACGTTAGTCCAATCTGTGTATAAAAAGTATCATGTCAACCGATAATTCTCTAAGTATCTATCCATCTGTCAATAGTGTCAATGTCAAATTTAAAGTATGACAGTTTTTTTCTCGTGAAAAAGGCAATGGTATTATATCTATTCAGGCATAGTATTGGTAAAACTCGATATTTTTATTAACGTACCTACTTGTAAATTTGTAAATAAAGAAAAATAAATCTAAATAAATATTTTGCCGTGTTCAGGAGGCAAAACCCTTTCGATTCGTATACTAATTTGCAGGTGTCACCAAAATGAAATGTTGTCAATTGATACTGTTTGGAGTTAGTAGTGCGTGTATAGTGAGCCAAGTCTTAAAGCTTGTTAAACTTGATGACTTGATTAGGGTTCAGAGTGGGCGCCATCTCCGCCGCCCAAGGGCCCCGCGGGTGCTGGCTCGCGCTCCCCAGTGCCGCTGGCAACCCTGCTAGAGCAGGGAGTGCCCGAAGACGATCCCGAGGGCGCCGCGGACGCTCTCTCGCCCGACCAGGAAATACTGGACCTGCGCCGAAAACTCGCCGCGCAACACCAGAAGTACCTATACCGCAAACATTACTAACATATTTAGAACCTTAACCTTTTGACTACGTCCGCATAGAACTCGTTCAGCGGTATTCGCACTGGAAATATTACATTTTGCAGAATAAAATTACGATTATCCCAACTTTTCCAGGATATGGACAATGTATGTCGAATTTATGCCATATCCGTTCAGCCATTTGAGTGCTTAAAAGCCAAACATACAGGGTGTTAGGTATTGAGTGGATAAACCTTGAACTACGGATAGACGGCACTTAGGACGTTATGAAAAAGCTAAAATAGGTTTGGTAAAAGTCGCACGGTTTTCGAAATATTTTTGCAACAAAAAGTTTTGAATTCTGCGCCCAGGATACAAGAAGTATATGGGGACTATCCGTAGTTCAAGGGTTATCCACTCATTACCTAACACCCTGTATAACACGCAGAGCGACATTAATAAAAGAAATAATTGATTGTTTGTATGGTATTGGCCTGATATGTTAATGTAAATTTTGGAGGCACCTGTAACAATGCATGAGAAATATTAATAAATAATGTTAATGCTGTAAAATGGTTTATGAGTTATAGACACTTATAAACTTACAATTTCCTTCCTGATGATGAGATGATTTATATTAAGAGAATATAAGGATATTGAACTTTAAAACCGGTAACTGAAGTATAACTTGGTGAACAATACTCGTAGCTGAGGAGCAGGGGACGTGTGTCTCGCGCAGCTGAGTATATGAGAATGAACTTTAAAAGAGAACCAAAACTGCTCAGAGCCTATATTTTAGTAAGTTGAAATGTTTCAAGAAACAGTTTTAAAAAGAAAACGTAAAAAATGGAAATAAGTTGTTGGATTCTATAAAAAGTTAACAAAGGCTAAGGTAGCCTTGTTACAAACATAGTATGGAAATGAAAAATACGTCACGACAACTTTGACGCTAGGCAATTGAATTTAAATTATAAACACTATTATTTGTGGAACGCACTAAGGCATTATATAATTCAGTATCTAAAATATATTTTGTCTTGAAGTTCAATAGTATTAAAAGGTTCTCGTGGCTATAATTTGGCGACATGCCTTGGTTGCCTTACTAGTGGGCAATAACTTCTCGTAAATTATTTTTAAACACTGCGAAAACTACACCGTGTCCAATAAGTTCGAATACACATCTTTTTGCACTAACCCTAAAGACATACAGAGTACAGGCCGTCGAATTCTTATTTTAATTTATAAAGTATGTTGTCGTTAACGAAATACAATCGTTTCAAACGTCAAGCATTTGTAGTTTGCTTTTAATCCACGATGAAACAGTTTCGTGAAACGATTATCAGAAAATTATGCAATGGCGACAACCCAGGTGCTATCTTCAAGGCCTTAAAACCCCTTGGAATTAAACGCAATCTACCTCATCCACGATAACGAGCTAATATAGCGGCCTCTCTTTCACAATTTTGTATGCAGATGAAAAGGACAGAAAAGGGCAGTGGGCGTAAACAATTGCACCTCGCTGTCCGGCTCGGCCTACATGCCGTCGCTTGGAATATTTTCATTAATTATATTTTATATTTATATTCATTATTTTCTTAACGTTTAAAGCAGTGGTTTAGTTTCGACTGTTGTGCTGTTAACATGTTTTGTAAATAAACAACCTTTAATTGACTTAAGATATGCAGTTGGAAATATACCCGGTCAAGCAAGATTTGCTTGGTCGTCTATAGTTAGCCTCGTAAGTCCTGGCGTACTTGTACAAGTGCAGATTGAATTCGAGTTTTATACTAATAAAAATAAAAGAAAGCTCCAAATTCAAAATCGGAAAAATTGGTCTGGGTCTTACGAGGTTAAGGTAATTAAAATAGGGGTTTGGGTTGGGTATAGGTATAAAAACAAATGTTTGTTAATGTAAATATTTATTATATCTCCATATCCATATCCGATGCACTCGAATCGTTTTCTAAAAGTCCAGTAAACAAGCCGAGTCGCAATGTAGGCAGAAGATAATCCAGTAAACGGGCCGAGTAACAGAAAAACAATAGGTACACAAACAAAGGAGAGCAATTAGGAGCGTCCGCACGGTACAATAGACAGAGTAGACTGGTCATGTAAACCCACCCTTTGCACGTGCATCGCCCTTATCGCTGACCAATCACGTGCAACCTGAGTTTTCTAGTATTAGCTCGTTATCGTGGATGAGGTAGTAGTTACACCACAATTAAAAGGTATAAAGAGACCTCCTCAGTAGAAGACAGGAAAAGATCCGGTCGGCCACGTTCAGCTAGAACCGATAGAGTAGTAAAGATTGTGAGAGAGCGACTTCGGCGGAAAATACACCGTTCTATCCGAAATTTGGCTGCTGACCTGAAAATTTCAAAAGGATCGGTACACAATATTTTGAGGGTGGATCTTGGATGCCATGCCTACAAAAAACGAAAAGTTCATGGCATTTCCGAAGCGACCAAGAAAATGAGAGTACAAAGATCCAATATAATATTTTCTTGGCACGCAGGGGATGAGTTCGTATTTTCTGACGAGAAACTGTTCGTGTTAGAACAGCCTCATAATGCCCAAAATGATCGATTGTGGGCACCAATGATAGAAGACATTCCGGACAACCAGAAAAATGTTCCGAGGTTCCAGAGCTCACCATCGGTGATGGTGTGGGGTGCAGTTTGTAAGCGGGGTAAACTACCTCTAGTATTTATCGATAAAGGCGTTAAAATCAATGCTCAATACTATAAATCCGAGGTTTTGGAGAAAATTGTTGCTCCAAATTTAAAAAGGATGTTTGAGAACGAATATTATGTTTTCCAACAAGACGGAGCTCCTTCACACACGGCAAACGCTGTTCAAGCTTGGTGTCAGGCTAATTTGACCGATTTTCTGCCGAAACATGAATCGCCACCCAGTTCTCCGGACTTGAATGTATTAGATTATTTCGTGTGGTCGTACATGCTCTCGAAACTACATGATTATAAAATCGCAAACCTGGATCATTTCAAAAAGGTTATCGAGCATATTTGGGATGAAATACCAATGGAAGCGGTGCGTGCCGCGTGTGATTAATTTGAGAAACGTTTAAAGCTAGTAAAAAAAGTTAAAGGTGGAGTTATTCCGAAACATTTGTTGTAAATATTGTACATAAGTGTGCCATTAATAAAATATAGTTTTCATTGTATTAACTGTTCGTACATTTATTTTATTGAGAATCTAAACTGTATGCGAACTTATTGGACACGGTGTACTTTATTTTACCTACATTGAAGCGAACTTGCAACGTGAAATTAAAGGAGTTAACCTTCGCGAATTGGAAACACTAGCTGGGGATATCGCTATACGCTGTAGTTTTTTTGTGTACAGGGTGAAACATGTGACGCTGCTGCTTTCGGAGTCGGAGCGGGAATGTGCCCGGTTAACGCAGCTCAGTGAACTGCTAAAGGGCGAATTGCGTCGCGGCCGCGCGCCGCCGGGGACCCAACACAACCCCGAGTACATGAAAAACGTTACCTTCAAGGTACGCCTAAGTTGCATATTTACAATTATTAATTTGCATAGCGACTTTGTTTAATTTTCAAATAAATTTTATGTATCATCTGGTTTTAATCGTAAAATACTTATAAAAATGATTGCGTTGGTGACTATTAATTTTAAACTGACTCTAACTTTACGGATTGGCCAATTCGAACAAGGTTTATTTAGAAAGAAAGTTAGTTTTATCCCGATGGTTCTTACCTAGGTTTCATGAAATCGGTCTCAAAGTAGGGTTGGCCTTTTTATGTTAATCTGAAAGAACTTAACGATAACTGACGCATTGCACGGAATCGATAAATTAGAAGAGACGATTGCTAACAACCAATGTGCCATAGCACCCTCGAAATAATAAAAAATATTACCAATACATCGGTATCTGTATTTTTAAAAAATAGTTACACCCACCCTTGCTTTTAAAGAATGCCATCAAACATCCTCCATGCTCTTAAATTATTTATATAGTGTATATTGCTTTGATACATCTTGTATGTTCTTATATTGTTTATATAGTGTATATTCTTTTGAAATATCAGTTTCTGACGCTGCCAACGGGCGACGAGCGAAGCCGGTTGGTGCCAGTGCTGCAGAAGATTTTGTCCCTCACACACGAAGAAACCAACAAAATTCAGGCAGTTGCTAGAGGTACAGATCTTTACATATTGATTATTTATAGTATTGTCGACGTGTAAACTCAACGCCGTATATAGATTCCAAAAAAACTACGCATGTGTTGCCAATACAATGAAAAAGTCTTGCATCGGTAAAGTTTTAACTTTTCTAAATAATGTACATATGTAATTTATTTATATATAATTGTAAACCTAAAATTAAATGCAACCGCATAAATGAATAATTTAATGTAAATATTAATTTCACCTACAGATATTTAGTTGAAACTGTTTTGTAGAAGAAAAGTTCATATTACAGTGGTAATACTTAAGGGTTTAACAACAGTTGGATACTATTATTAATCTTATAATTTGCGTATATTCATATCACCATATTGTTGTTTTTATTTATTACTAATACATAGTTCGTAACTTCTTAGTCGCAGTGTAAAAAATAGTTTATATGTTTGTCAGTCAAACTCGTAAAAATGGCTCAATGGCCTAAACTCATGTGCAACACACATTGTATACAATACTTTTTATCTCTGAAGTCATCGCCAAAGGATTTACATGTCTGGTATTTCACGCCATATTGTGTGTAACCTAATCAACGCGAACGAACTCGCTAGCTAAAGTTAGTACTTGGGTACGTAATTAAGTATTTGGGGGTAGTGTTTTGTACATAGCTATATCTATGATGTACCAAGCCGAGATGTGCTACGCGATGAGTAGGTATATAGAAAACATCAAAAACTTGGGATAATCTTGACACTTAAATACTTAACAACAAAATATTATATGACTACCTATTTTTTATAAATGTGCACGGGTTGGTTACATCTGGAACGTCACAATGACAATGACACTAGTGACAGTGACGTTCGGCCATCTTTGGTAACTTTTTTGGAATCTAAATACGGCATTGAGTTTAATATCCAATGTCCGCAGTTGGGTTTATTTCTAATTGATATTGTGATAGATACTATTGAGCCAATTCATTTTTTTAACGTATTCTCTGCCGACAACTCTTCATAAGCGTTGGACTGAACGCGTATATGTGCCTTTTTGCTTAGTATGCAAGCTTCGTTTAGAACAAAATATGCTGTACCTGCGGAAAAACCTGGGTGGAGAGACGGCAGCGAAGGTTTCAGCGTTACACTTTTTAACAACTTTTTCTTTATTTACACTTCTTCGTAAGTACGTAAGTTGTCCGCTTCAACATTTGCAAGTCAATTTTAAACCACTTTCCGCTAATGGAATTGGCTTACATTTGGACGGCATATGTATACCCGATGACAAGTTATGGTATCTAACAGCTGATCTGATGATGGAGTCGGAAGGTGGCGACAGGATCTCGGCTACACTTACCAAAAACCCACTGTCTTGGGACTCGTTAGTTTGTCCCAAAAATGTATTTTTTGGCAGAAACTTATTTTCGGATGGCATGACTGATGTGTTTGTTTTTTCAGGGTTAGATCCTAATACGAAGGGGTGGGGGAGCTATTTGCCATGGTCGGGACCGAAATAGCTTGCGGCGGCGTAGATAAATAATTGTAGGACAACATAAGTTGAATTGTATTGTTATACTATAGCTGGTTCAAAATAACTTGTCTTATTATGAAACAATTTTCTAACCAACAAGATACGTTGTAGAAATAAACATCCATAAGTAACTGATTAAATAGAGAAGCCTGAGATACAATATCAGAAAATTATTGAATAAATGTTGTCAATAAATGTTGCCTTAGTAAACATTTTTTTGGTTAGAATCTGGTTTACAATATAAAACAAGAAAACAAGAATAGATTATATATTTTTATATTTAATGCAATGAAAATGATATGAGCTACTTACTTAGATAGTAAAACAAAAAAAATATGTAAATAAATTTAGGTTGGTCTTGATAAATTGGATGGAGAGGAAATATATGAAATTCTAAAACGATGCGGCTTTGGTTGTTGTAACGTATCCGATCCGATTATGATACCTTATTCAATAATCTCGGTCGAAGAGTACAGCGACTTAATAATGATAACTCCTGAGTTTTGCTCATTTACACGACTGTTGATTGTTGACTGTTATTTCTGGATTCGCAGTCGGGTCAAAATAATAGCGGTATGATTGTGCTTCTACTTTTGTTAATAAATTCCTTAGATGTAAACTAGTTTCATAAATTTAATATACGTACACGATTATCAAATGTTTACGTTTTTCTATGCATGACAATTATTTAAATGATCTGAACACCAATTTAAATAATAAATGTTAGCAAGTTTTAAACCGGATATCAGGTTTAGAACTTAAGCGTTTATAAAATGTCAAATGCGAAATATACATTTAATATGATAAGTATTACTTGTGCATAATCAAATGGATATTTATTTTTATTTCAACCACACAATATTAAAAAAGAAACCTAAATTAACTTAACTTAACGCAACTGAAACTAAACCTAACCTAATTGAGTTATCTTAATCTAAGTAACTATATGTACAAATATCGCCCGAATCACTGCAACCGGGAAATAAATATATTGTGCATTGAATCTGATAACATTTTACGTAGGTAAAGTTTTGGGGATTTACTTTACTTATACAGATACTTAAAAATCTCATAACTATGTTTGTGTAGGCTTGCGACGAATTTGTTATTTATCCTTAGAGTTTTTAGTGTTTGCATTTTCTTTACCAATAGATGAGGCGCTGAAATTAAACATTTCTGCACTAAAACATGTTACAATGTGTTGGGCCCAGGGAGGCCCGCCTCACTCCTTAATTTGATGTACCTACATATAAGAAGTCATACTAGGCAGATAAGAAGTCAATCCTAACACATTGCACTAGTATGAAGTTTTTTAATATTGATAAAGTTGACAGCAATAAAACAATGCTAAAAAATGTGCAAAAACTTCATGTATGTACAAGCTCTTCAATCATCGATCAATTCTTAACCTCTGCCTTGTACAATAGGAGCAGCAGCGCAATGTCAAGCAAGTGGTGAGAGCCGTTGTGAATTGAAAGCACTATAACTTGTTTGCCATCTCCAATTTAACATGCGGCTCGCTTACCTTATTGATTCAGGCGTATCAGTCTGACTTCTGACTCGTGTATTTATTTAGGTTAGCATCAAATCGAGAAATATTTGACAATGGTTACATTAATCAAAAAACGCAATAGCAATAGCAATGATAGTTATAGCAATAAGAGTTATAGCAATGTCCCATTTTTCACGATTTGAACCTCGATGTGGCGCGGGTGACGTAGTAGAATAAGATTTCAGGTGCCATCCTAATGTCAGAGTTGTTACAAATTAGAGATGCGCATTATTTCAGTAACTTTTTATCTAAATAATCATATTAATCATTCACTATCAAATTTGTCTTAACTAAATTATGAGCGAATACTTAAAAAAAGCTTCATTTATTTCTTATTTTATTCGAAGAAATACACAAAAAATATTTAATTTGAGACTTATTTTCGCTATACCTAGTAAGAAAGAACACGCCACGCCGTGAACACTTTCTACCGCGTTAAAGAACAATGTATAACAAACTTTGGAAAGTGCTGCTTTGTTCTCAGTTTTTAGTGCACATTTGAAAAAAAGTTGATAAGTTATTTGTGATATAATATTATTTCAGAAAAGTTATGTGAATGATCATTTCAATAAATAAAGTAAAATCCATCTATTTTGTTGTAACTCGATTAAACTTCTGCAGCCCTCGCCTCGTCATGTTACTTTAAGATTATTATTATGCACTATTTTGAGTAATATGGTTAATGAAATAGTTATATCATAAATTGTTTTAGACATAATTAATTATCATGATTATATTTTCCAAATACAAAATACAAAGTTACACTTAAGTTTTTATTGTTGTAAGACCTGGTTTCTTTAAAGGTAAAAAACTCTAGGAAATCTTGCATATTATAGTTGTATTGTAACATGCCCATGTTACATTACAACAAATATTAGTTCTTATATAAAGTCGCCGTCAATAGAACTTGCAAAAGATGTAAACAAAATCAAAGGAACCAATTCACCATGGTTACTCGATAATCATGTACTTTTAAAGATCAAGTGAGGTCTTTGCAATGATTTATGCATTAATTATTTTCATATTAAGTTTAACTTTCATTATGCGTTATTTTTAATTAAAACACGCTTGCTGAATATTTGATTATTTAGTTATGTGTCAAACAGCTATTGACGGCGAGTTTAGGTACATGAAATTATTATTTTTTTACCTACAGAATGAAATTCTATGTGCGCATTTATAATTTGATCGCAAATGGTATTCGAAAGCAGTAACTTTAATTATTTTTACTATGATCGTTAGAAGGGTCTTCGTACAAATCGAGAAAGATTAAAATAAAAATAAAAACGTTTGTTTTTTTATTTACCCTAATATGGTAAAACCATTAGTTTCCAAAATCCCATTTATTGGCAGCTAGTGATTTTAGAATTCCCACAGATTGATTTTAAGTTCATAGTGCCAATAATCGGTAGGGTACCAACAATACAGAACTGTTACCGCTGTTAAAAAAACACCCTTTCCCTTTGCCCAAAGTGGCAAACGTCTCTTGCATTAAAGTACGACAGACGAAGCTGAGTGTTAGTACATTCAGCTTACGTGTATAGGTCGATTCAAAAGAGCTGCCACGAATGGATTGTATGGGTACAGTGTGTCAAATAAGCACAAGTTTTGGTTTTGAAATTCGAACTATATTTCAATAGGACACCCGCATTAAACATATTAACTCGATATGTTTAGTTTGAAACTGCCCAGGGCCTCTATTCCACTTTTTCTTAAACCGTTCATAGTCATATTACACTTATACATACACTGTCGCAATTGTGTTACATAAAACCTACCGTCAGAAACGCAGACCGCCGTAATTTATTCAAAAACACTAAATTATAATAGCTCGTATTGACTTGACAGTAAAGGCGCTCGTAGGTATCTATAAAAATGATTTCGAAAACAAGATGAAACATAACAGGCATGGCATAGGTACGAGTATAACGTTAAACTATATCCCGAGAGCATCCTGAGACTGTACTTTGGAAATCGAAGTTCGAAGTTACGTTAGATCCACCCCTCTCTCGGTCTGGTAACAAGGCCAGGGACTCTGCACACGAAGTTTGAATTTACTTTGTTTGTGGTAACCATCCGGGAACGTCTGCGTCCACGCGCGGTTAGTTGCATGCAATAAAGCGCGCGTGGAAGGGCGTACCATTTGGGCGCCTAAAATGAGTAGGTACTAGCTCGGAAAATAAGCTGTAGGTATGTCAATTAAATCTGTAAAATTGTAAAGAGATAGTGAAAATTTTGTGAGTTTGTATCAATCCGACAGGTTAATCTCCGTAACCGGGTGAATATTTGGCGTTTCAACCGCCGTCATTATTGTTTTCGCATATTATTCAATATAAACTTAATAACTTTCTTGCTCTTTTAAATGGAATGGATACTACTCCCGGGTCCGCTGATTTTGACATCAAAAGTTACAGGTAGCTATCATTATTTTGTTGTGTGTTGTGTTGTGAATAAGGTTTTGTAGAAGATTTGGAATTGAAACCGGACTATGATATACAATATACCCCTACTATGTGGGAGACATATCGTCATTACTTTGAAAAAACCTCTTATCTCATATTTCATGACGTACGACTTTAAACTTAAACATGAAGAGAATTAAGTTCAAACTCATACATCTCTAAATATCAAATACGAGTTTCTTCTAAAGTAGTAACGATATATCCCATAATCTGGTAAAGGGTTATACCGGAGCGGGAGGCCATTAGTATATAAAGACTTTATTCGCTGCCCTTGTAGTGAGTTTAGATTAAATGGCATCCTTACGTTAACAACACCGACGTCACAGAAAATGTATTGATTTTACAAACCTTTCATATTGGTCGTGTTGTTCATGTAAATTAATACAATTCGCAATTTTCTACGCTTGTTACCGTCCGTAGAATGCAACTTGTCTAGGCCCTCTGGTTCTTACGGTTTCGTAGTCGAACTAGAAACCCTTATAATTTCGCCATGTCCATCCGCAACTTAGCTCAGAGACTCTTAGTACCCTAGCCTCTTAGTGGTTATTCCCATTAAGCGCATAACAAGGCTGGGCTTGTAACATTTTTTGCGATTAAGGGATCCATTTGTGAAATCTTACGATTTAAAGTGCTAATTTTTGTTATGAGTCTAGTGTGGCCCCTACAGCCAAAACTGCATAATACGAGGGCTGCCTTTTAAGTTGTGTCGTTTGGAAAAACTAAAGACAATTTAAGTGTTAAATGGTATTTATTGTTTTTCAAAGTAATCACCGTGATATGTAATACACTTTTTCATTCGATCGAACCAGTTTTCGAAACATTTATTCCAGTCCGAAGTCGGGGTCTCCAAAATGGCCGTTTTGTATGCCTCAACGGCTTCTTCAGGCGTCTGGTACCGTTGACCACGAAGTCGTTGCTTGATTTTTGGAAAAGTAAAAAAATCGTTAGGGCTTAAGTCTGGACTGTGCGGCGGGTGTTCCAGAATTTCGACGTTTTGCTCTTTTAAAAACGCAATTGTTTGCCGGGCGGTGTGCGAGCTCGCATTATCGTGATGCAGTCTTATACGACGTCTTGGGTTATTTTTTCGAAACTCGCCGATGACTTCTGGTAAACAGACAGTGGTATACCAGTCAGCATTAACCGTTTTACGATCCTCGAGCACGATGTTGGCCACGTGGCCACTTTTCGCCACAAACGTGGCGACTATTTTTTTCGAAATGCTCCGTGAGCGTATTACTTTGGTCGGTTTTGGCTCATCTTGGAACACCCAAACAGTCGACTGCTGTTTAGAATCGGGTTCGTAGGCATATATCCAAGATTCGTCACCACTGATAATGTCGTAAACATGTTTCGAGTTTCCTCGGTTGAATTGCCGCAGAGTTTTGCGACACCATCGAACGCGAGCCGTTTTTTGGTCTTCACTGAGTAAATGTGGTATCCAGCGAGAGATCAACTTTTTTACGCCTAAGTGATCATGCAAAATACTGTGAACACTGGTCCCTGAAATACTTAAGGAAGCTTCTATCTCACGGTATGTCGCATGGCGATCTTCGACGATCAGTTGCCGTACAGCATCAATGTTCTCCTGGGTTACGGCTGTTTTTGGTCGACCTTCACGATGTCTATCACCAAGACTAGAGCAACAACGTTGAAATTCTAAATACCAGCGTTCCACAGTCCGGAGGCATGGTGCTTTATCATTGAAAACCGTTGTCAACTCTTCGAAGCACTGAAGTCGCGTTAAGCCCCTTTTGAAGTTGTAAAAAAATATCGCACGTAAATTTTCCTTCGAAATTTCCATTTTCACAACTGACTTGTCAACTTTGAACGAGCGCTGTACTAAAACGGTTGGGCCGATTTCGAGTCATTCTTTTGTTTTCGAATTCTAATTTCAAATATTTTAAGATGACACTAGTTCTTTTTTATGCAATCACGGAAGGCTTGCAAACGACAGAACTTAAAAGGCAGCCCTCGTACTAAAAATCTACCGCACTCAATCTAAAGCACATAATATAACGAATTTTAAAGGAATACTATCACGTCTAAGTAGACTTGATTGGTTCCTGGGATACAGGAGACGAGTGTTAATACCTAGGTACTAAAATCACCTAAAACAGTACCAAATAACTTTAAATAGAGAATTATTTCATACTTGTTGTTTTTTGACATAGTTTTTGTATAGTAACGGTAGGCATATTTCTGTTGTATACAAAACAACAAAGTAGGTCCGATCAATACCTGCAAAGTATTGTAGGCATATAAATATAATATAAAACATACTAGTCCTAGCGGTACGCCAAAAATTTCTGTAAATGTTGTTAAAAGCATGAAAATTGGAACGATGGATCTTTAGGCTATAAAAATCAATTTGACCCGTAGCACGGAAAAAAAAGCGGCTAAGTGCGAGTAGGACTCGCCCATGAAGGGTTACGTAGCAGCAAGTAACATAATATATGCCGGCCGGTATATTTGAGTTGATTGCGACCAATTTTCGGTGGAAGTTTGCATTGTAATGTACATCATATATTTTTTTTAGTTTTATCATTCTCTTATTTTAGAAGTTACAGGGGACACACATTTTACCACTTTGGAAGTGTCTCTCACGCAAACTATTCATAAACTACTATTATGAAATTGTTGCATAATGAGGGGTATTTCAAACACGAGTGTGTGTTTAAGAACTGAGCCGCTAGGCGAGGTTTTTAATAGTATCACACGAGTGTTTTAATACCTAGTTATGTGCAGTTTCATACACTGCTTTATCTACTCTCATACATTACAACATTTACAACAAAACGTATTCAATGAATGGCGCCAAAACCTAGTACGAGTAAAAATTGGAATGAAAACTTTTTGTAATGCTGTAAAAATTACGCGAACCGCATGTGCGTTCCATTATAAAAAAAAACCGGGCAAGAGCATGTCGGACCATGCTCAGTGTAGGGTTCCGAAGCCGTAACGACAAACACAAAAAACTATCTCAAAAATCAACATGTATGAAACAATTTTCTATTTAAAGTTATTTGGCGCTGTCTTAGATGATTTTTAGTAGGTATAAACCCGTTAATCGCCTGTATCTCAGGAACTAATCATGTCTACTTAGCCGTGATAGTTTTCCTTTAAAATTCGTTATATGCGCTTTCGTTGAAGATTTTTTTCAGATTTTTAGTACTTGTAGTTTTGGCTGTAGGGGGGGGGGGACACTTGACTCTAACAAAAAATCGCGCTTTAAAGCTTAATATTTCATAAACGGATCCCTTAATCGAAAAATTGTTTTCATAAACCCGCAATATTTTTGAAAGACCTATCCAACGACACCCCACACTATGGGGTAGGCAAGAAAAAAAAAAGACATCCCCGCGTTACGTGTAGGGGAGGTGCATTAAAAAAAAATATTTTTAAAATTTTATTTGACCACTTTGTTGGCGTGACTAATATGTACATTCATGCCAAATTACAGCTTTCTAGTACTATGAGTCTCTGAGCTAGACTGGGGACGGACGGACGGACGGACGGACGGACATGGCGAAACTATAAGGGTTCCTAGTTTGACTACGGAACCCTAAAAATGATATGGCACCTCGTTGGTGACATAAACTTTTTGGATAAACTTGTATCGTAATGGTAAAAAAAATACTTCATAACATTATTCTGTTAGAGAAAAATAATGTTACAAAGTGTTTTAAGTTTTTAAATTTCGGTGTTGTCTTTATAAAGTATGCCAATATAAATTCGTTTTGAAGTTTATAACTCGAACTTTACGATATGAGAGTAGATAATAGTACATTACTTAACAAGGGCAGTAAAAGAAAGAAAGCCCGAAATCGCAGGTATTTGAGACCAGAGCCGTAGGCGAGGGTTGTAAATATGCGATAGAGGGCTTTCTTTTTTACTGCCCGTGATGAGTACACAATTTTACGTCTTCACCTGGCCACAATGCGAGTTTTACCGTGCGCGCAGCGTGCGATAAAACTCACATTATGGCCAGGTGTTACGTAAAAGATATTTCGATACTATCCCTCACGTGTATATAGCGAGACATCACCTACTCAGTTCAGTTATGCGTTATATTTATACATTTGCTATAAATTAAAAGACTTATAGTATATCAAACTTATTTGTTATTTAATCTCGCAACATAACGCTAATCCAGAAAATTACCATCACAGATTCGTAAAAAAGACATTGCTGTTCAACTTTTTATTATCAATAATAGATTTGCGTTTGACCTCAGTCTCACCTGAGGTGACGACGAGGTCGAAAGTGGTAAACGCTCACCCAGAAAATAAAAAATACAAGGTGTCTCCGGTGGAGAAGCACCTTCAAAATTATTATTCGGACATAATAATATAATGTAATTTTTCTCAAACATGCTATGTAATGTCGGCGTTATGTTAGTTATTTTAGGCTTCAAAGTGCCACGTTCCCGACGGAACAACTCGAGAGAACTGTAAAGGAGTTTCATACAAAATTGAAGGCCTAGGCCGGGAAGTAATTTTTTTTAAATTTTAATATGGCCATGACAGCTGGTTCGCAAGCTCGTCCGTTTAAACCAATCCTCGGCCCGCAATTGCCTGCTTCACTGCCTAGGCAATAATGTACTATTATGCCAGCGCCACACGTTTGGCGTTTGCCGCAAACTCTGCAGGACGCAACTATATCTTAGAGTGAGCACGATGTATTTCCATCTCATTCCAATGTATAGCTGCGTCCTGCAGAGTTTGCGGCAATACCCAAACGTGTGGCGCTGGCATATAATGCCTACTCATGACAGGAGCCCAAGTAACACAGTAAGCAATATAACTACTCACTCGTGGTCTTATATACAGTTCTATGCTGATATAAACACTTACAAAAGTTCATCCGTGAACTTACAGCTGCATAATAGCATTTAGTGTCAATTAAACAGCTCAGTCTGAATAAGAGCTGTATTACGGTATAGAAAGGGTACACATTTACGTCCTTATTCAGCTCTAAGTATTTTTAAACACTATTAGCTGTTTAAGGGCAACTTAGTGGAGAACTTTATGCTAAGTGCTGTGTATGATAGCACATGTGAATATTTATTACGTTGACTTTTTAAGATACCACTTGTGAACTATTATAACGTCAATAGAGGTATAGTGAACTACAAGTGAACATTACTAATGCTTAGGGCTGATTTTTTCCCTGCTAGTCAGCCTTTATTCAGCCTACTGATACAATCTGCATAGCGGCTGTTTAGAAGTTCAGCAAAACGCTAATAGCTGTTTAGAAGAATATTAGTGAATCAAATTAACGGCTACTGCTGAATTTGCGGTCACGAGTTACACTTATTACTGGTTTAGGCTGAATAAAGGGACTCTCGTTAATCATTACGCAGCCTATAGCTGAAATATGGAATAAAAGTAGTTCACATTGGTGCAGAAAACTCATTCACCATTTTTTATTCTATAACCTTTAAATTATCGTACTTTATCTTTACTTTTGAGGATATTTCAACCATAAACTATTATTAAATTAAAATTATTGTCTCTTCTTAGACCAGTAACATCAGTTTATGGTATATTTTTGATAAAAAAAGAAAGAAAACGGATTTGATATACTTTCTTCGGCGTATATTTACTGTTTATTTTGTAAAAAAACGCATTATTTATGGAGCTCGTGAAAATTTTCTTAAATAATATATATATATATACACAGTAAAATCGAGACCGCAATCATTTTCATTGATATAACAAAAATTCAAGTATACTTAATTACTATTTAATATTCCGCCATTTCCCGTTGAAGCAAATCTAGTCGTAGGGTCATCTCAATGAAAAATCAAAACACTTCAACAGGTATTCAATTAATTATATAGATTTGTAACTTGACGTTTGATGTAGCGACTTTCTTGCTTGTCCAGCTAAAGGTGAACTTGTGGAGGTTTAAGATAGTAATAAGGGTTCACATGTGAACTTTAGTCTGAATAAACACGCCCTTGTGCTCTTTTAAACAGCCGTTATTCAGCCCTTATAACTCTGTGACCCTTAATACAGCCATTATTCAGTCACTATAAAGCAATTAAACAGCCATGTGAACTTTAGGCTGAATAATTTGTGCCCAATTAAGATGAATAACGGCTGAAAAAGCGCTTTTTCAGCCCTTATTCAGCTAAGTTATTCAGCTTTAAGCGTAGACAATTATAATAAACAGCTCTTATTACCGGGTTTTTGTGTTACTTGGGAGGTATTATTGGTATAGATGAATTTACGAGAGCGTGGAATTGCATACTCGTATGTAGTGGTATTGTGTGTTTATGGGCAAGAGAAGAGAGAGAGAAATACTTAAGTGTCTATGTAAGTTGTACCTATTTATGTACCTATGTATCTTCTATTAAAGGTGTATCAACAGTTCGGCTGGCCGGGTCTACCTGTACCTGATGGTTATAGTCAGAAAGTCAATAAGCTTCAAGGCCCCATTTATTCTTTTTTGGCTTCAATTTTTTTTGACCTGATTCATTTTCTATGGTGTACGCGCTGATTCGACTCTCAATCTTGGAGTAACAATATCAATTCCTTAAAAAAAATGGGAATAGGTAAGTACTTACATGGAGAAATAAACCATCGCACAATACCGTGGTACAGGCGAGTTCATAAATACTCGTATGTGTATACTTTAGTACCTTGTCTATTTACTGTCATGCGTTTAAACTACGATTAAAGTAGGAAGGTAGTTATCATATCATATTTTTGAAGCTGTAATTTTTTTAGGGTTATTTAAATTTTTGACATGTAACATTTGATAGGTAAATTGCTAATAAGTACAACAATGACATTAAAATTAAAGTCTTTTAGTTATTATTAATTTATATTTCCATTCTTCCCGTTTTATTCTCAACAATAAATCAAACAACGTATTTTTATTTTTGCTGTTTCGTAAGAACAGTTAAACATATTATACAAGCGCCAAATTTGGTATGATTATATGACAAACCCTGAAGAAAAACAACCAATACTAAAATATGGTCACAAGTGACACAAGTTGGGTCGCGTGGATTCGATTCGAAATTGAATTCAAATTGGAATATAATACGTAATGTGCGGCGGTACGGAACCCTCGTTCCGTGAGTCCGACTAGCACGCGGTCGCGTTTTTTCACAATCAAGGCCTTGGTTTCTAACAACATAATAATACGTGATAATACCCTGTAACTGATCGTTTCCAATTTCCCCATATTGACTGACCCATTCTGATTGCTTGTAAAGTAAAAGTTCTACCTATAGCATAGGATAATCACATATTCAGTTATATTTTTATTTTAAGTTTATTTTCCCTTATTTTCTTTTATAATTACAGGAAGTATTTTTTTTATTACCTACTTGTGTGTAGTGTAGAATAAAGTTTAAAATTAAATGCGTCCTTTATACTATCTGACAGCGTGTACCTATTTCGGCGTGGGCCGCCGCGCGGCACAAAATGTTTTTTTTACCAAAGTTTTCAGACAAATATGAATGACAAGTATTTTTTTTTATATAGTAAAATAACTGGGCTATTTACTAGTATTTTTTTGTGAAGCAAATCACCATAGTTAGAAAATTTTCGAAAAGAAAAATGTAAAAAAAACAATTGATTTTCGAATTTCAATTTTTTTTTGTATGGGTGGGTAAAATTTTTGTTCCAGAAATGAATTTCTCGTTCTCGAATTATAAGAAAAAGACACCAAACTTGATATAGTTGCTAGATGTATGGAGATATTAAATTTAGAGTGAGGCGCGCCGGATGCAGTTTCCCCTCCCCTCCCCTGCCCACCTGCGGGGGGGTACCACGTGGCACCCGGGCTAAATCAGCTCAGATCACCCCCAGGAACACCTGGTCCAAGGGATTTGCTCAAAAATGCAAGGTACAGGACCTAAGATCTCCCACTGCGTCCTTATATCTACATACCTATTTGTGGTATGATGCAGAGGCATTCAGGTTTTGAAAGCTAGATTTTTTACCAAGAGGTCTTACTATAATTTGTATGTTTGTATGATCATCATAACTTGAGTTACGACTCGACGAACGACTCGTGTTTTTTTTTCAAAGAGTAGGTTAGGTGAATACAATACTTAATTGTGTAAAAAGGTTAAAAACATTGGTTAACTACTTTTTGTATTTAATTACTGGCTGGAATTTCAGCTAACAAGCCCTATACATAATATTCGAACGTTAAAAACTTTGTCGCCGTAAAGAAAACGCTAACATCCGGCATCTTGTACTACATAAGTTTGTAGTGATTCACAGAAACGTATTAATAAATAAGCAGTAACTAACATCTAAAATGACCGCTTTTTTTCTAATACTGGGGAATAGTTAAAGATTATTTTTAAATAACTTTGAATAAAAAGATTGGGTTTTGATTTTATTGATTACAGCTCCCGGGCGACGTCGCAACAGCGCATGCTCGAAAAGCGGTCGGAAAATTCGCTACTACGGCAGCAGGAGGTGAGCATTTATGTAGTTTCTAGTAATATTATTTTGTTTTTTACATATTGCTTGTATTTAAAGAGAGGCAATTTTTTATCATCCTTCTGTTTATTTTCGGTTGTAAATAAGATATTGTACGTAAGTAAATTCATAAGCCAGCCCAATGCTGTCGTGCATTTTGCCGGTAGGCATTTTTTAATTGCGCAATACAGTACTTCCCTTCTCCTGTAGTTATACATTTGTTGTGTTTTCCTCTGTGTAAAATAAGTTCACATCGTGGATTTATTTTTACATCACTCGATTAAAATAAATAAAATACGCCGAAACGATAACGGTTTTTACTTAACAAATATTGTTCTGTCAAATTTCAAGATAATTATTTAGCCGATTTTCAAGAAATTTATGGGTTTCCATCGAATTAGTTATGACGTTGAAGTGCCATGTCACAATATAACATTTTTAACTTTCGAGTGATAGGGTGTATGAGTGACGGTAAGAAACTTGTCGTCATAAACATGAATCGCAATAAATTTAATACAAGCATAACAATATTATAAGCATGACTAAATCCTACATTCCTAGCAAATATAGCGATGCATAATAAGGCAACTTAAGTTTGGGAGCCCATTGTGCGTCGCTGGTTCATGTGCGACATGCGGTTATTCTATTTTAAAACGTGCATTTGACTCTCACTCGTAGCATAGATCAGGTGTACTAATTATAGACAATGCATCAGACTCATTGCGGTTGCAATCTTCGTGTTAACAACATTTCATAGCTATTTGAGGACAAAACGTGTAAGTCACGCGTGTCTACGTCTAAATCTCAAATTTGAGAATCAATGATTTGCGCGTTCCGTATTATAATGAAAGAATTGGCTTCAGGTACCAGTTGATTTCACTTGGTTGACTCAAATCACTCAAGATGGGTAAGGAGAAGACTCATATTAACATCGTGGTAATTGGTCACGTCGACTCTGGCAAGTCCACCACCACTGGACATCTCATCTATAAATGCGGAGGCATCGACAAACGTACAATTGAGAAGTTCGAGAAAGAGGCCCAGGAAATGGGCAAGGGATCCTTCAAGTATGCATGGGTAAGTCTCTAATTAAACCTTGATTTTTGTTTTGTTCATTACCTACCTTAAAGTAGCGGGAAAGCGGCCTCTTCAATGGCATATGTGAAGAAATCTGCACTCTTTTAAATTCTGCATTTTATTAATTACCTAGTTAGCTTTGGGTTGTTGTAAATATCCACAAGTAAATGCTAGATAAACTATTCTTAAAGCCAAATAAATTGTTAAGGACTAAAAATGTACCTACCTATTGGACCTGTCTTAAATGAGCGCCGATCGATAAAATACCTAATGCGTAATTTGCTGTAACGATTTGTTTTTAAGAGATGCCCTCCTAGGTTAGGTAACTTAAGTTTGGGGTGTTGTTATAAAACGACGATTATCGCGTATGCTTTTTCGTTATATTACACACTATATGAACTACTCGAAATTACATTAAGTGGCCGATTTATTTGTAAAGGAGTTTAAATATTACAGTATAGTAATATAATTACGGTATTGCCCTAGGTATTAGACAAGTTAAAAGCAGAGCGCGAGCGCGGGATAACGATCGATATTGCACTTTGGAAGTTCGAGACCGCCAAGTACTATGTGACAATCATTGACGCACCGGGACACAGGGACTTCATTAAAAACATGATCACTGGAACCTCGCAGGTAATTAATATTCTCCTACCAGTTTTGACAAGTTTCTGTGAGGTATAATTATCGCTAAGGTTGACACTTGTCACTGTCCTATTATTATTGCAAGGGAACCTCAAACTTGTTGTATCATGACATGATGTGCAAATGAACTTTAACCTTAGGGTGGTGGACCACATTTTTGGCCGACTGTACCTACCTGAATACATTTACTCCGTTCTTGGGAACGCTCACGGTTCGCTTTTGTTGCATTTCAAATAGACTCATTTTACAGGCGGATTGTGCAGTATTGATAGTGGCGGCGGGTACGGGCGAGTTTGAAGCGGGCATCAGCAAGAACGGGCAGACTCGCGAGCACGCGCTGCTCGCGTTCACGCTCGGCGTCAAGCAGCTGGTCGTCGGCGTCAATAAGATGGACTCCACGGAACCGCCCTACCAGGAAGCGCGCTACGAGGAGATCAAGAAGGAAGTCTCCTCTTACATCAAAAAGATCGGTAAGCGATCGCTTTAAGTAAGAAAGGTATAGCTACGGACTCCACAGAGTTGCCTTACGAGGAGGCGAGCTACGAGAAGAAAAAAACTCAATAAGATTGGTAAGATACATTAGTAAAAAATCCTTTAAAAAACCTTCCGGTGTATGCTTTCTTCGCACTCGCTCTCTTACGCTCTTATACTAGTCTTAACCTTTTCCACGCCATTGACGGATATATCCGCACCACTGGTTCAACGCCAACGACGGATATTTCCGTCATGGTTGACAGCGCAAATTAAACCTGAGTGGCTATGAGGTAAAGTTGACATTAGCTTTGGTGTTTAGCTGTCATTGGCGTATGAGCGACGACTTTGTTTTTGACATAGCGTTGAAAAGGTTAATTGATTCTAACTACAAAAGATTTATAAATATATGCACTAATATCTAAACTTTTAGCTCTTTTATATGTAATATTTTTTAAGACAATCATTTAAGTAGTAAGTACGTAAAATGAGTTTAATTATATGTAGGTAGGATACCAACCTAACATCATAATATTTCAGTCATCGCAGGTACATTACCTGCGTACAAGTGTCTTGTGAATGTTACAATAGTGCAATGACATACAATGCCTTGCTTAGCCCATGAAAATTAAAAAGTCGTGAATTCAAACCCTAATTGATTTTCAATACGCATAAAAAAAATACAAAAAAATACAAAAAGTTGGTATTATGTTATGATGGAAATTTCCATCACCATGCAAGGAAGGGTTAAGTCTTACTTCCGGATCTGTTGGCTGTTTACCTACCTCGAAAGAGTTAATTGCTTGAAGCCTCTTACTTACTTTTTTTCGAGTCACCTCTGCGCGTCCGGTCCGTTCTGACACCTTAATCATCCCGCCTGCTTGACCAAGTAACTTGGTAGTAACAAGCTGCTACTTCATGAGATGCTCAATGTGCTACTTAAATCCCATAAAATAATATTCACATGAATGTATTTTTTACTATGTTTACCTGACTTTTTATCTGGAGAGACATTAGTTTGGACAGTGGTTTAGTATTTTAAAAACTTGGGTATTTTGGAAATAAGCAGAACAAAATTGTAGGTAATCGTAATATATGCAACCTCATTAACCCTTTGAACGCCAAGAACCACTAAAGTGGTCGTGTACTGTCGTGCCTACGACGCCATCGACCCATATAATGGTCACAGATATAGTGCAAAATAGACAGGTACAGAATAGAGGATATTTGTGACGTAAGGTTGAAATTAGCTGTGGTTTTTAGCTATCATTGGCGTGTGAGGACGACGTTTTTGTATCAAGTCAAAGGCGTTCAAAGCGCTAATTACCTACTAAACCATCTTTGGCTTACAAGGAAAGGTACCCAACTGTCCGGCTCCTATTTTATTTATTTTTATTTTATGTTAAAGAGTAGTCTAAAATAACAGGACACGTAGGGTATTTTTTTTTAGCTGCCTATTCCCAAACTATCGAAATCAAATTAGGAAGGTAAATTATTTGAAATGGAAGTAAATGCGACACCAAATATTACGGAAATAAAAATAAACTAGTACCGTGAAAAACCGCGAATACAAAATACGTAACGTAATCTGAAATGCAAATCGATAAATTGCTACATGGAATTAAGGTTTTCGAGACAACCTAACAATCGGTTGAAAGGCCTTTCCGAGGAGAGCTAGTATTGCGGAAATCATTCAAGGAAGACAAATATAGGTACGTCAAGGGCGGGGGACTTGCTCCTCCTGCATTCACTTTATTTAACTTTACGTTATGAACAGATTAGTAATACTTCATAATATAATAAATTGCTGCAATTCTCCGACTGTACATTTTTTATCAGGTTTATCAAGAGTATCTAAAACTTGGGCAACCAAATTAGCGAGGGCCTATTCAGAACTTTTGAAATTAAGCGCATAGCTAAAGAATGAAAGTGCGATTCGGCTAAACAGAGTAAGTATGGATTTGGTTATGGGTGTAGCCAGAAAGAATAAGACGATGGGACAGGGAACCTGTTAAGTGTTATTAAGCAGAGGTTGGTGTATGTAATTTCGCGAGGCAGTAATTACGAGGGCCGTTCCGAAAGTTTCTAGCTGTGTCGACATTTATTGAAATATATTAGGTAATTTTGTTGATACATTCATAAAGCAAATTTTATTACGAACAGGTTTTGTCAAAAATATATATATTTAATTTTTTAATTTTCACAGAGAAGCTGTTTTCTATGATATTTGAATTTTTGGTGAAAACATCAGCTTTTTGGTATTCAAAACCTGTGTCAAATCTAAAGGGGTCGTCTGATTCTGATGATATTGCCCGTGATGGAATCGTCAGTATTTTTAATATATTTGAGCAGCTTGTTTTACTCTATTCCCAAATATAGTACTGCACAAAATGCTTTCATTGAAAGTCACTGAATTTTCCTGGAGACTCTAATTTAGACATTTCTTCAAGGCTTGTTTACTCCATATTCTAATATAGAATGTTGAAGGAAACGTATGGTTTAAAATAGGACTGATATACTACACGTTTTGTAATATTTATATTGGAAAAAATGAAAAGGTACTATTTTTGAGACCGTATTAATTATAGCAAAAATCTAGCCCAGGAATACGTCGCTTGCAGATTTTTCATAGCGTTAACACGTCTAGTGTTAAAAAAATCGTAAACAACAAACGAAGTGATTTACATCTATGATTTTTTGGACACAATGTTTATATTGGAATTTGCCTTAAATATCCATCAACAATATAAATATATTTCAATAAATGTCGACACAGCTATAAACTTTCGGAACGGCCCTCGTATCAACAACTTCGCTAGAATATCAAATGGTGAACTGAAAAAGTTGTAATTAGCTGTACATTGCCAGACAAAGAGACTACTATAAACCTTATCCTCCTTCCTTATGAACGTGGAATAAGGTTGGTATAGTTTATGCCATGCTTTGTCCTTATCTGTATAATTGTGACATTTAACTCTGACAGAAAGTGACAAAGCATGGCATGAACTACTCCAAGCTTATTCCACGTTTATAAGTATGAATAAATAAATTTATGATTATTCGATTTACATGATTAAATTAAATGATCCATCTATGACGGGTCGTCACTTGAGAACGGCTCGACCAATATTTTTATTCTGTTCGTAATTTGCGGACAAGGGTAGTATAAAAAAACTCTGCCCAACTAACAATTTAACGTCGTTCAAAAGTTTAGCAAACGTTATCTTAATACCTTTGATTGTAATAGCTAAGTCATACTAATGTTTTAATAACGTTTACTAAACGCGAAAATGGCCCCAGTTATACGACCTACTTTGTCGTATAATGGTCATACAGAAGTCACAAGCCGTCTTCGTTAACGTCATTCAAAAGTCATATAAACGTTATGGAATTACCACTTTTGTTGTATTGTGGTCGTACAGGTGTTTTTGAATGACTAAAACGTTTTATTTGAGTCAAGGAACACAACACCTGTAAGACTTCTTATTAATTTTTCTTGTCAGTGGCACTTTGTGATTGTGTTTCGAGATTTGAGTGCAAAATAAATAGTTACAAGGAAATAAAAGGGGAATGTTATTTAACTTTCATATTTTACTAACTTTATCTGTCTCTTATGCCGTTTAGTTCGACTGGGAATTGAAGTTTTATGATAATATACCTATGTAAATACTATTCAGATTTTCATGCCCCCTCGTAATTTTGTGTTTAAATCATTATATTTTTATCAATAAAAATATGTTTGTATCTAAAAATGTAGGAAATTGTTGCTTCTGTCGTACACTTATCTCTTTACGACGTTGTAAAAACATAAAGTCATATTAAGGTTATTTTAAAACCATGCAATACGCCATGACAGCTAGCTATTAGGGTAGGTAGGGTTTTTTGATAACAGGAAATCCCTATTAACTTTCCTTTTGAAAGTTCCACTACGTTTTAGTTTTCTCCACGTATTTTTTGCTTCCATTTTTCGTAGTTTCTATACAGCGTTCCGTAAAATAATGGCGGCCTAGACGTTTTAAAGTCAAAACCTGACTAAAATGCGACTACAGGTTAGATTAAAGTCAGGAAATGACATTAAACGGCCATCATGCAAATAAACGTTATATTTAAGTTTTAAATAAACAACTTAGTCATTTAAGAGTCGCTTATTAACCGCAGAAAAACAAGATAGTGGTTGTTTTATAAACGTCACTGTAAAAACGTCTATACAATGCTACGTTATATAAATGTCATATAAAGGTTTTTCAAACACCTAATTTGGTCAGTTCAAATCGTTTAATGGACTATAACGTTAGTATGACAATTGCGTTGTCGTACAAACGTTTAAGCTAAGACTGTAATAAAACGTCGTATAGTTTAGTCTTACCGACGTTGCTAAGACCAGTGTATTATGACATATTCGTCGCACGACTAATAGGTTAAATTAAAGACGTCTATAGGACCTAGTAGTCATCTCATTACCATTATAAGACTGCTATCCAACTTTATGTCGTACAAGTAAAGACTTATGCGACGTTTTTGTTTGTTGGGTGGTGACGAAAAACTACTTTTATGTAATATAATTAAAAAATAAAAGTGGTAATCTCAGCGGACATCGCGATTTGCATTTCATGTACTTAAGTACTATAGCTTCTGCCCGCGGCTTCGTCCGCGTAGATTTCGATTATCGTCATTCTCTCGGGAACTTTTAATTTTTCCGGGATAAAAAGTAGCCCATGCGTTAATCTAGTGTATAAGCTAATCCGTCCAGCCGTTGCAGCGTGAAGGAGTAACAAACATACACACATACTCACAAACTTTCGCCTTTATGATATAAGTGTGATTATAGGATTACAGGATAAGTAGGTACTACCTTCATGCTCCTTCCTATATCAGTATTTCCACACTCCAACAGACAATGTCTGTGAGTAGTTTCCTTATTTACCTAAACCGCGACCCTTTTTTAAAAGTAATTTAAAGTTCGGGAGCCAATGAACATACTGGCTGCTTCTGTTGCTGTTTTAGTGTGCATCCAATATGCAAAATATCTTTTGTAATATAGGTACCTAATAGAATTATTGCATGTCGTTTCTCGTAGGATACAACCCGGCGACGGTAGCGTTCGTGCCGATCTCGGGCTGGCACGGCGACAACATGCTGGAACCGTCGGACAAAATGCCCTGGTTCAAGGGGTGGACCATTGATCGCAAGGAGGGCAAGGTCGAGGGGAAGTGTCTTATTGAGGTACGTAATTGATCTGTAAGGTCGGTTGAAGCCAAAATTAGGAAATAGGGTACACAATCCAGGTTGATTAAATTTGAAATCGAATAAAGCTTATCATTTTTATGTCCGGTTCCTATATTCAAACCGCGGATGTATTAAGCTTACTTCGGATTAATAATTGGTATGCTTTGTATTGTTTAATGCCAAATTTTAACCCGAAGTAAGCCTTATTTGTCCGCGGTTTGATTACAGGAACCCGACATTATGTACCAAATACTGGAAAACTGCGCCCTTACAAGATGACGTTGGTGCATCTGTCCGTCGGTCTGTCAAGACCGTAATGATTAGGCATCGGAGTTTTTGTCGCACGGTAAGACTAATAGCAAGCTATGGAGTCGTCATTTGCCATAAATCTAAACTCTTATTCATATTCATACTCATTTATTTATTTAATTATTTAGGTTTTTTTTTATAATCAAGGACAACAACGTTGACAAGTTTAGAAACGATTATTTAAAAAAAAAATGTTATATTTGGAAAATAAATATTACAATAAAAAATAATTACCATTTTTATACTGATTTAATTACGAAAATTTATAAACAATCAAAAGATACATTAAAACACGGCAGAAGTGAATGTTTTAGTCCACACTAGTGGCGAATTACCTATTCGCAGGTGTATAGTTCAAGTTATGAATTTATAATTTAATAGATATTTTTTTTAACTTGACAACGATAAATATACACGACCGACCACAATAGAGGCATTTTAAGATAAATTAAATAAATGAGTATGAATATGAATAAGAGTTTAGATTTATGGCAAATGACGACTCCATAGCTTGCTATAGTCTTACCGTGCGACAAAAACTCCGATGCCTAGTAATGATACAGTACAGTCGAGTTCATAAATGTGTACACTTTAGTCCCTTGTCTATTTAGTTTAAACTGCCATACCTATATGAATTGTCACAGCGATTAAAGTGACAAGGTAATAAAATGTACATATATTTATGGACTCTACTGTACCTATTTAAAGATTTTACAGATTCAAAGCATGTTATTATTGAAAGTAAAAATTTCTTGAAATCGTTGTTCCGATATTTATTGAATTTTCTTTAAATTAGATTTTTGCATAATATAAATTAAACTATAAAAGTCAATACTAATACAAAAATTATAATAAAAAACCTAACCTATGAGTGCCGCCGGCAGTGGGGCAGGGCTCAAGCTACCGGTGCGGTGGTTAGGGCTGCAGAGAGAGGAACGCCGTGCCGTGTCGAGGAGTACTGCCTTCTGTGTCTGACGCTTGATCCAGCGATCTAGCGAGAGTCCCTTGGGGAGTTGGTCGAGACTATTCGCTGAGACCGTTTGCCGAAACAACTTTTGGGATCCCAATAGAGGGTAGCACGACCATTTTCGAGAACTGGCGCCGATGTATACTTGTTTATATTACGGCACGTTTGTGTTACGGCACACTTGTTTATATAACAATAATTAACGTATAAAACTCAAAGAAGCTTTTCTGTGGGCCCCTTTATTTAAAATCTAACTTCGGTTTTTTTTTAAATACATAGGCTAGGGAAATATTTTACTTAATAAATACAGGAAAAATAAAAGAATAACACTTTTTAGGGCCGTATTAATAATCTTGGCTGAGATGCCCGTCACAAGATACGTCAAAGTAAACTATAAGAAATCTATAAGAACACTGTAATTTTTGACGCATCTCGAGACGAGCATTAGAGTTAAGATTATTTTATTAATATCTACGGCCCTTAGACGACTGATATGATAACCGTCCGTATTCAGGTTGATAAAATAAAATATTCCGTCGAAAAAGGAAGTTACGGCGTCAGAGGCCGTTGCCAAGATGCACTACGCTAACTAGCGTTTTTATTCGTTTCGTTTTAAACCAATCGCACCACTTGTAGATCTTGTGATACGAAATAGTATTTTATGTAACTGATACATAAAGAGGGTCCTTAAAATACGAGTGTGGTTCATAATAAGATCACACGAGTGTTTTAAGGCCTAATTATGTACAGTTGCATACATTACTTTATCTACACACATATTATAAGTACTCTAAGATGCGTTCAGTAGCCGAAGGCAAATAACCTTCATAGCTACCAGTGCGACTGCTTCCTGTAACATATCTATAGGTGTTAAGCTAATGTATGAACTGAAATAAGAAATAAATGAAATCAGAGAAAAGAAGTATTTATTTATTATAATAATTGTACTCGTAAACATTAACAGTAGTGCAATTTGAAATGTTTAATTGAGGTGTTTGTTTGACTATGATTTTTTTTTTTATCATAGACAAACTAACAAAGTCCCTATTCTAATGTCATTCGAAATCAAAATGGCGTACGATACTCGACTAAAAATATACCGAGTCGACGTTTAATTGATACTAGAATAGCCCCCCAGTTTGAATTGTGTTGGTTTTGGTAGATGTTCCAAATTTGAACAACATTACTTTATCAGTAGATGTATCATAAAATTAACATTTTATTACAGCCACAGATAATAAAAAATATCATAGTAAAATTGTATCTTGTAATGCTGGTCATTATCTACGGATTCTGAACGCATTATAGAGGACTTATGATATGAGTGTAGATAAAGTCACTAATACACACTGGTAAACATCTTAGCCTAGTAACAAAATTTTGTGTTGTTGGTAATTCTGTAGCTCTGCCCGCCTGCCGCCCTCTGTCTGAGTTATGTATGTATTATCATTTATCACAATTATTGAAAACTAGCTGTTGCCCGCGACTTCGCTCGCATAGAAGTCGGCTATCGCTATTCCCTCGGGATTATTCATTTTACCGGGATAAGAAGTAGCGCATGTCATGTGTGCCAAATTTCATCCCGATCCGTTCTGCGGTTGAAGCGTGATTGAGTAACAAAAATCCAAACGTGCTCATTTATAATCAGGGAGCGAAACTTTGGTGCCGGTGACGTCATTATGACGCAAATTTAAATATAGGGTGTTTTTATAAAATATACACAACATATTAAAATAGTGACATAGATGTTTCATATTATTACGATACGTCTATATTTTAATAATACCTATCTTACTTTCTCGGTAAATTCGTGTTCATCCTTCTCATCTAAGTACTGAAGAAGTTTTCGATTCAATATGTTGGCATCTCCATTGCAATGTCTCGTAATAAATTTGGAACCGAATGCCTTTTATCCGTCCTTAATGACAATATTCTTAAATTCACGAATAAAAAATACTATTTAAAGTGATATACATTATTATTGTCTCCGATTTTTTTTTGACTTATATTATATGACAAAGACAGTAAGGTGTCACTTTTTATAAATACTGGGCGTCTCAAGTGTCAATAAAATATCCGTAAACTAAAGAGGCCAACATGTTGTTAGTGATTATCTGTAATGTAGATAAAAACACTCTGTATGAAGCTTGACGTCATACGGCTGTCACCGGCACCAAAGTTTCGCTGCCTGTTTATAATCAATCGGAGATCGGACAAATGGGCGTCTCTACTCGCAATTAATGTGAACATGACTCCAAATATTATAATTAAACCAATTAAATTACATTCTTTGATTTCTTACCTGTATCTTATCTTGATCAGTTGCATAACAGTAATAAATAAATAATACAAAGATGTGAGGAAATAAATTGATTTGTTCCCGATTCGTCGTATTCCTGATTCGTCGGAGTTTTAATATCGAATGAAACTATGCAATTACCACGGCGGCTCCACTTAAGTTATAAAAATAAAAAGATTTTTTTTACTATAAAAGCGTTTTTAACCCCCGACGCAAAAACGACGGGGTGTTATAAGTTTGACCTGTATGTCTGTTGTGTGTCTGTCTGTGGCATCGTAGCTCCCGAACGGATGAAGTGATTTTGATTTGTTTTTTTTGTTAGAAAGGTGTATTAGTCGGGAGTGTTCTTTGATAGGATATTTTTCTGAAAGGAGACTTTATTTATTTAAAAAAATAGTAATACTGCATTCAAAGATTTACGAAAAATGACTTTTCGCCGCCTGGGAATCGAACCGACTCAAATGTGAAAAAAAAACACCGTGTATTTGATATTGTCAATAGAAAGAAGAAATCAAACGGATAAACGTATAAGTAACATAGTATCTTAAATTAAAGTAACATCATGTTTCAAAAATTAAATCTCTAAAACTGATTTGACCTTGCGTATTTTCATACAAAATACGATAAAGTAATTCTTCCTGAACACAGTACAGCCAGCGTCAAAAGTCAATGATCATTTTTGTACTTTGTCGCTTCAGATGTTTGACAACTTCATATGGTAGTTGGAACCTCAGGTTAAAGTGATATGGTTCCAAAGTGATAACTTAACACTTCTTACTGTAAAACACTGGCTGTTCAATATTTAGATCACTTTCCCTTCATGTCTCTTAGCCGTGGGACACCCGGTACCTATATGTATAACTATACCTATATATTGTATATTTATAATTGCTCTTTGGGAAGGCGGATAAATAATGGTCCATTATTTGTAATGATTTTATATAAATCATTCCTACGAAACGGGAATACGACGAATCAGGAATCCGACGAATCGGGAATCAAAGGATCAATATTATTTTTAGGGTAAGTAATCAATTAATGTACTTAATTTAATTTGTTTAATTAAAATATTTGGAGTCGTGTCCACATTATTGCGAGTAATGGCGCTCATATTCGGATCTCTGGTTATAAAATTAGTAAGAGGTTCATCGCAGATTCCTGTTTATTACGTGTCACCTCATAGTGACAGCTAGGGTCCTTTAGTACGCGTGTGTGTGTGTATACTTGCGTTGGGATAGAAGCTTTCCGTCCTCATCTCGATATGACTAGGCAGCTAATACGACCATCGCTTTGTAACTACATCTCGATCTGACTACATCGCTTTGTGCCTATATCGCAGTACGACCAGCCCCCTATTTCACAATCTTGACAATGACACGTGACAGGTGACAATTCGTTATAAATTGTAAAGTTAACACGTTGATACATCACATACCCCGGCCGGCGAGAGCAAAAATGCTTCTGCTCCTAGTGCTTAATTAAATATCGACTATTCTATCGACATATGGATGTCGATAGAATAGTCGCCTGCCGTAGACTCAATTCACCTGGGTTAATTCACCTGGATGAACTAAGTGCACTGATTAGTAGACGTAATTCACCAGTATTGTTTTTAAAAGTACAATGTTTTATTATCAGTATACATAATTCACCTTGGTGAATCCAGTATACTAAAAGTGTACTTGATGCTCCAATTCCAGCGATAGGTGCATTAGGTATACTCTTCGTCTATTCTATACACCCAACAGGTGAATCCAGTATAGGTATTAAAAGTGTACTTGCTCCAATTCCAGCGATAGTGCATTAGTGCAATGATTCGATATGCGATCTTTTCGCATTTTCGTTCCTGGCCACTTAAACAACCAAGATAAAGTGAAGTACAGATGTAGTGCAAAATGATTTTCCTTCGGGAAAACTCGGATCTCAATCGGAATACGATGGCACCCGAACTGTCAATCAATGATTGTATTAAATGAGTGACGTTTTCATGTCCATTAAAATGGAACTTTATTGTTTAGTGTAAAATGACAAATGCTGTCATTTGTCACTTTGTCATTTGACACTAAACAATAAAGTTCCATTTTAATGGACATGAAAACGTCACTCATTTAATAAAATCATTGATTGACAGTTCGGGTGCCATCGTATTCCGATTGAGATCCGAGTTTTCCCGAAGGAAAATCATTTTGCACTACATCTGTAGGTACATTATAATAAATAAATGTCATTTATTGTCTTTCATTACTGTCTGCTTGTGGATTGTCGTCAAGAATCAGTTATGAATGAATTTACATTTATAAAAAGAGGGCGAGGTGTAGTCCTATTAAACGAAGGCCGACAATTTTACAAAAAAAAAAATACGCCAGTGGTGCAATTTGGTGGCGATGTTGCAAAACCTGTGTGAAAAGATCGCATATAGAATCATTAGATGTATTTAGTAGACAAAGGGTATACCTAATGCACCTATCGCTGGGAAGTGGAGCATAAAGTACACTTTAAGTATACTTGATTCACCTGTTGGGTGTATAAAGTAGAAAAAGAGTACTATTTACAAGCGTCAGGGTATTAAAGTCTACAAATTAGTGTACTTAATTAACATCAAATCACCTATGGGTATTCAAATCTACTAATTAGTGCACTTAGTTCATCCAGGTGAATTAACCCAGGTGAATTGAGTCTACGGCAGGAATAGTCGACATTTAATTAAGCACAATTATTATTTTTAAGCTTATATACTATTTCAATCAACTGATTACAATTATAATCAATTTATCATACTCACGGGAATGTTTGATATCTGGCAGAGAAGTGGAACTACCTAATACAGAACAAATTCATAATCACTATGAATTATTTCGTTTTGCTCCGATTACTACAGTAGATTTAGAACGGTCCTTTAGTTGGATGAAATGGATTTTATCGCCAAGGCGAAGGAGTTTAAAATCAGAAAATTTAGAAAAAATGCTAATTGTATATTACGAAAATTACATAAAATACTGAATAAATACAATCACTTGGTTTTAATTTTGTTTACAACAATAATTAATACTTCTGCATATCATAACGGTGGTCCAGTACATCATGTTGTTTTTATCGACATCGACCAAAGTGTGTGTCCTCGCACTATTAAGCTGTCAACGCATTTTTGCTCTCGCCGGCCGGGGTATGTATCACTGGGTATCATATAAACTGCGCCTTGTACTATCAGCCCAATGGAACCCTGACCCACCATAGAACGGTGTCACAGTGACATAAAACAATTTGTTACACTTCTTATGACTTGAATCATAACGTCTCTGTGACACAGTTCTATGGTGGGTCAAGGTTCCAATGGTCTGATAGTACACTGAAATGTCACCTGTCATTGTCGGGATGGTGAAATAGGGGGCAGATCGCTTTAGGACTACATCTCAAAAAGTTACGAAATCGTTAGTCGCTAAATTACCACATCGTTTTTTTAACCCCTGACGCAAAAAAGCGATGGGTGTTATTGAGTTTGACGTGAAGTCTGTGTGTCTGTCTGTGGCACCGTAGCTCTTAAACGGATGAACCGATTTGGATGCGGTTTTTTTTATTTGAAAGCAAGATTTTTGCGGTGGACCTTAACGTTTTTTAAAAATCGGTTCAGCCGTTTTTGAGATATAGGTTTTAGGGGGTTAAAAGCCTAGATTTAAAGGTACCACATACCTACGAGGGCCGTTCCGAAAGTTTCTAGCTGTGTCGATATTTATTGAAATATATTAATATTGTTGATACATTCATAAAGGAAATTTTATTACGAACAGGTTTGCCAAATATATTTGTAAAAAAATAATGTTTTTTTTGATATTTAATTTTCACAGAGAAGCTGTTTTCTATGAAATTTGAATTTTTGGTGAAAACATCAGCTTTTTGGTATTCAAAACCTGTCTCAAATCTAAAGGGGTCGTCTGATTCTAATGATATTGCCCGTGATGGAATCGTCAGTATTTTTAATATATTTAAGCAGCTTGTTTTACTCTATTCCCAAATATAGTACTGCACAAAATGCTTTCATTGAAAGTCACTGAATTTTCCTGGAGACTCTAATTTAGACATTTCTTCAAGGCTTGTTTACTCCATATTCTAATATCGAATGTTGAAGGAAAAGTATGGTTTAAAATAGGACTGATGTACTAAACGTTTTTTTATATTTATATTGGAAATAATGAAAAGGTTACTATTTTTGAGACCGTATTAAATATAGCAAAAATCTAGCCCAGGAATACGTCGCTTGCAGATTTTTCATAGCGTTAACACGTCTAAACTTGGAAACCTAATTAGATTCCAATATACGTCAAAAAAACTACCAAAGATGGCGGAATGTCACAGTTACACGTGTCATCATCATTGTGACGTTTCAGGAAAAACCAACCTTTGGTACAATAATTATGTTAAAACTAGCTTCTGTCCGCGACTTCGTCCGCGTAGATTTCGATCATCGTTATTCCCGTTCCCGTGGGAATTTCGGGAATTCCTTTCTTAGTGCATTCCCATTTTCATTTCCATTTTACTTGCGATAAAGCAAAACCCACGAGCAAAACACAAACTTGAAACAATAACGAAATGAAACAACAAAAACTTAATGGAAAACAAAAACTTAACAATGGAAATCACCACGGGGCGAATAGGTACAGAAAACATTCGAGCTATCCAAACGTCAGAATATGTCGAATGAAGTGACAATAGATGTTATGGCCGCCACAGAACCACCATGTCCACCATAAAGGTTACCACACATGATCAACTGATAATTTTTTGAAGACTTGAAGATTTTTTGAAGATTTCGGTCAAGTTTTGAAGACGTACGTAAAAATGTGATTGTTTTTTTTTTCCTAAAAATGTAATCGCACATAATGAGAATAATAATTGGTACCAAATGTTATTAAACCCTGAGTTATTGCCATTTTTATTTAAACTTTTCTCCTATAAAACAATTTAATTAAATATCTTTTTTTGCGACGAGTATTTAGATAAGATTGTTTATTTAAGAAGCAAATTAAATGTTGCCTTTAATATTATAAATAAAATAAACAGCTACCTTTAACATTCACAGAAGTGAAAATTTACCGATCCACTTAATATGTCATTTTAATGGCAACACTTTTTTGACGTATGTTGGAATCTAATTAGGTTTTTTAGTTTAGTGTTAAAAAAATCGTAAACAACAAACGAAGTGATTTACATCTATGATTTTTGGACCCAATGTTTATATTGGAATTTGCCTTAAATATCCACCAACAATATAAATATATTTCAATAAATGTCGACACAGCTAGAAACTTTCGGAACGGCCCTCGTACTTTAAGAGCTGATACCTCTTAAACGGCTTAACCAATTTTGATGAAATCTTGCTAAAAACCACCGCTAGAAAACCTGCTTTCAAATTAGAAAAAACCGCATCCAAACCGGTTCATCCGGTTGGAAGCTACGATGCCACAAATAGACACTCAGATACATAGACATAAAGATACACGTTATGAACTAACACCCCTCTTTTTATCTATTAGTTCTAACTAAACTATTTCGAGTAGGTACCTAGGCTAACACATTCAATTACCTGATTTTTGAACTATGATTTTAACCCCCTGTTATTCATTTCCTGTCTTTAAAGAGCCGTGACTAGCTATAGTCATACCTATTGTTAATTTGGAAAAGTTTAAAAAGCGTGAAAAAAAACCCTTTTCAAAATAGTCTGTAAAGAAAAATCTCTAAAAAGTAAAAAATAATAAGTATTGGCCCTATAAGTTTAATTATATGTAGGTATTAATATTTTAATTAAACTAAGGGCCAATACTTTTTATTTTTTACTTTTAGAGGTTTTCTTCTAAACGAACCTAACCTACCTACTAACCAAATGAAGTGGTCATTTTGCGACTCGGTACTTTTGGAGATGAAAAGCAATCTGGTCGTATCGCCATCTAGTAGTCTCAAAGCGATCTAAGGGGCTATATTGGCTAACGAACTCGCAATCGCAATCGTTTTCATGTTAAAAATTGAAGGTTTGTCTGCATACAAAATGAAAACAATTGTTCCGCTTTGAAGTCGATTGCGATTGCGAGATTTTCGTGTGCGTTAGGCAATAGGCCAGGGTCGTATTTGCTACCTAGTGCCCAGATTACGACAATAGGATAGGTAGATTTTGTTTTAGAAAAATAATATATTCGTTATAAAAATAACTCCCTTAAAAAAGGGAGTTATTTAAGGACTAGTTTCTGCCAGCGACTTTGTCCACCGTTAATTTTTCCAGGAAAAAAGTAGCCTGTTACTCAGGCATAATGTAGCATTATACTTAATGGTAAAATAATTTTTGAAATCGGCCTTATAGTTTGCGTTTATTCGTCACAAACGTACAACAGACAAAATCTTTTCTCTTTATAATATTAGTGAAGATAAAGTGGCGGGTAAGGGCTTGTAAAGAACATGACAATGTTGATGATTATGCATACATAGGTATCTACTATAGAGCTTCTATACCCAATCCATAGTTTATTTTGAATTTTCTTAAAATGCTACTTGTATATCTGCATTTTAAGTAGTAAGTTAAGTCCTCCTGTATTCTAGAACCTACATTATTTGTTAGGGCAATGAATAAAACGCACCGTTCTAAAGTACTTGCTACCCGGTGATTGGCGATTGAGGAAGTTTTTTCCAGGACATTCATTCGCTTGGGTGTTGAAGGTCGGCTACACGGTCGCTATGCAGTTACACAAAGGTTGCATACTGGTTTGATGACTTTCTAAATGACGCCGTTTCGTTTATTTGATACCAAGTTAGGGAGCCTATGTAATGAATCTACCTAAAAGCAGAAAGTGTATGATCAGGATATCCTTTTAGCTAGATAACCTAAGCATCAAGAAATCCTATTAAAGGGCGGTTATAAAATCAAGAAAAGTAAAAAAAAATTTTGGAAGAACGTCCCATGGTGTAAATTTCTGTAGGGGGGTACCTACATTAGGATAGGTAATGAATAGACCCCGTTATCTTGTCGCACTGACATTACTTTTCACTAGAGCGTGAATGCTTTTTTTATCGACTATCTAAATGTCGATAGTGTATGTCACTGATAATTTCAAAGAGGTGTCACTAGGTACTATATACTTATTAGTTTCTGACCCACTGAAAAGCCTGATCGGGTTGAATAAGTAGGCTTTCACTATGTGGCCCCGACCCTAAAATTTCAAAAACATTTTTGGACTTTTCATACATTACGAGTTTTACGAGAGACACAACAATAAAAGTCTAGAGTGTACGTTAGTTAGGATTAATCATATATTCTCCACAATAATTACAATAAATTTTACACAACTGTACATCGTCACCGTAACTATGGGTTAAATAGGGATTTTCGTGATGACAAGTTCCACATTGGGCGGCAACTGTAAATCCTGCGGTATGTTCATGCGAAAGATACACTGACCAGCCCCACAACACGTTAAAAAACAAAAGCTTTTTAAAAGCTGTTGGTAATGGTAATACAAAAATAGCTTCTCGTAAGGCCAATAAGGTTATGTACTTATTTGTAAACAAAAAGTTTTAATTGAAATTGAGTATATACACTTAAAAGGCGAAAATTCAATTGCATTATATAAACATCGATATCAAGAAGGTCGATAAAAAAATCATTCACACTCTACTGAAAAACAATATTTATGCGACAAGATAGCGGGGTCTAGTAATGAATGTCTGTTAAAAATAATACAATGTTGTATAAAAATGGAACTTATGTTAAGTGTTCTTAGTGTCGATATCCTCATAAGGCGCACGTCAAATTTCGTTAGCTTAAAAAATAATCTTATGTCAGTCAACTACAATCAAGTCACTTTGACAAGTCCTAAGTATATGTAACTTACGGCCTTACGAGGTTATACGTGTCGGGCTGTCAAACCTATTAAATTTTTTAAATGGCACCAATCCTACCTACCTGGCAGTACCTAAAAACCGTTAAATACCTATTTAATAACAAATAATCAAAGCAAAATAACGTACCTACCTTATTAGACCTGTTTTGTGATTACTGCAACAAACACTAACCCGCTTACTTATAAACGTGGAATAAGCTTGGAATAGTTTGTCTTACTTTGTCCTTATCTGTAATTGTGACATTTGCATCTGACAGAAAGTGACAAAGTATGGCATAAACTATTCCAAGCTTATTTCACGTTTATAAGTAAGGGGGGCAAAAGTTAAAACTCCTCGGCGCGGCGCCGAAGGTCATCTTTAAATGTCAAATCGGTAGACCGCTCTCCTTTGACCTTTAAATTCCAATTTTAGCATGCCATCGACGACAACTTGACGTTATATTTTAACTATTTTTTAGATAAATGCAGATAAATTAAAAATATTGTTTCCCTGCGCCCTAATGGCCCAAGTTTGACAAAATACTGGGGATAAGTTTTTAAGTGGTGTTACGAGGAAGAATGTAGTACCTAAATACCTAGACCTCTGAGCTAAAGGAGGCTCCCAGTATTCCGGTCCGATATAAATCTCCGATCACCCCTAATCGTACAGTCAACAGCAAAAGAAACTGATGAAATAGGGTTTCTGTCATAGTATATATATAATAAATCAAGTCAAATGTCACTGACTTTTGTAGTTAACGCAATAAACTCCTAATGTGTCATAAGTAGGCAAGTTATCACAATGACACTCATTTCGAAACTTGAAAACTAAGTGACATGCCATTCAAACAGTTAGTCATTAATCAGTGTTTAAAATTAAACTGATTCTTTAAAATAGCAAAATACCAAACTATAATTATGTGACTCAATTGCGGTTTTTGAGACTTTATGCCCTCTGAAGATCACCTCAGAATACAAGTCAGACGTTTGGTTAATATCGGGTATATTCGTTAGATAAACACGCGGAACGACTATAACGCCTCTCATTTCCGTGAAGGGTTGAAATAAGTGTCTATTACTTAATCTTGACTTACATAAATACTTTTTTACTATACACGGTGCAATGCCCCCGGGAGGATTGCGAAAGATTTTAACAGAATATTTCTGGGTATATTTAACCCTTTGAACGCCAAGAACCACTAAAGTGGTCGTGTACTGTCGTGCCTACGACGCCGACGCCATCGACCCATCTAGCGGTCACAGATGCAGTGCAAAATAGACTCGAGTGTTTGTGACGTAAAGTTGACAGTAGCCTCTGTGGTTTTCAGCTGTGGACGTGTGAGGACGACGTTTGTATCAAGTCAAAGGCGTTCAAAGGGTTAAAGATAAAACTGTTCGGCTTCGTGTTTCGGCTTGGTTTTTGAGATATTTCCATTTTTGTTTTACAATCTATCTATCGATGTAACAGTTGTTTAGAAATCTCCAGTATAAAACAAAACACCCATTATTGCGACGTAGCGAAGCTGATACATCTAAATTGACTGTAAAAGTTAAATCCAGTTCTGTCACTATCATTATTTAAATGTCAACCATCAGCATGATTTTTCTTCCATAATGTAGAAATTCATTTAATATGAATAAACCAAGAGTTCTCAAATCGATTGGAACATTGCAATAAAAGCGGCTAACAAGTGTTCGTTAAATTGTGAATCGTTCGTTCGTTCATTGCCTAGTAAATGTGGGAAACACATGTACAATGAAAGTTTATAAAAGTGATATTTGTTTAAGAGATTAAATTCCTTTTTTGATTAAAACATACCGGTGGCAGTGGTTGAGAATTAAATAACACGTGTTAATAGGTGTAGTACCTACTAATAGTGTTCCACGTCAATTTTGTAATTATTTGTTTTATTAAGTTGCGATTAGTATTATGCAATTAATACAAACAATTTCTGTATCACTCATTTGTTAAAAAAGCTACCTTAAATTTTACCTAACAACTTTAAAGTCTAGATTAGGTATAATTATTTAATAATGAGCAGACAACGATTATTTGCGCTAACTCCAATATACTTTTCACTAGTAGGTAAATTGAAGTTATAAAATCAGTGGCATCTAACATGTTTTGAAAACTGGTTTTTAATCAGTTACTTTTGAAGTTGACTGTACTATGTAACCGTAGGCTGGTAGATAAAGTCCGCCATTAGTATTTTTATGTATTGTGTAAAAAGTTAAAAAGCTACTTAGCTTTTTTAGTTTTAGCAATTCGGTTATTCACAAATGCAATACTAAAAAAAAACCGCTAGTCTAATGCTGCACTACGGAAGCATTGAGGCTAGAAGACACAGGGGGGGTAGTTTGCGTAACGAGTGACATGTAAGTAAAAAGTGATCCGCGCAGGCTCTGGACGCCATCCAGCCGCCTTCGCGGCCGACGGAAAAGCCGCTGCGGCTGCCGCTGCAGGACGTGTACAAGATCGGCGGCATCGGCACCGTGCCCGTAGGCCGCGTCGAGACCGGGATCCTCAAGCCCGGTGAGCTGGCTCATTCGCATTCAACATCGTATCAACTTAGGGTAGATGCTCAATAACTGGCCACTTAAGATGTCATTTAGGTACTGGTAGATCGAGCTATGAATTTTTTAATTAAATTGGATTCCCTGTGTATGTAACAAAACCGTAATAGTAACTAACGAGTGCCAGTTATTTCATTACCCTTTCTTTTTTAAATTCATTCCTATTCCATTTTGAGATAATTATTTTCAGGTTTTCTGTTGATCAATATTATCGTTTTCTGGCCGCCTCCATATTTTTCATCCCTCTATCGACTGTCATTGGCGCGATCAAATATATGTTAAAGCAATATTTACGTATTTAGGGCATCTTTACCGATCTAATTTTGTCATTTTATACAACCTAGTCTACATCTATTAGGTACATCCACCGATATTTGATCGGTCAACTCAATAATTATTCAATAATTCCTTGTGAAATAAGTAATATTTTCACGACTAATGTCTAAATAGGAAAATGACTAAAAAGACGAATGTCCAAAGCCATGTCCAATTAGATATTTGGCCAGTAATAATATTACCCAACCATAAAAATGTCTTAATGATAAAATTTCTGAAACTTTATAAATACCAGTAATAATAATAATATTGCGTGGCCATAAAAATGTCCGACAAAAAAATTGCTGAAACTAATAATTACCAGTAGTAATCAAACTTCGTTATCGCGCGAGCAAACACGATTTGACAGTACCTACTGAAAGATTATGACAAATAGGCAATTACAGAAATGACATTCGTATCCAGAAACGTTTTATACCTAGGAGTCCAAAATATATCTATTTTCATTCTAATATCTTACCTGCGTACTTAACTTGATTTGATTAGTAGTACATATTAAAAAAAATAGGTAGGCAATCCTAACGTCAACCTTCAGTCACTTTTCCTGCTACTTTAGACATTTGCCATTTTTGATTGATTTGATATGTACAAAAGAGATACAAAAACATATCTAAATTAAATTTGAGTGCAAATGGAAAACATACATTGAAAAACTTAATAGTAGTTTTGGAGAAAAATACTGGATATTTCATATTTAAAAAATAAATACAAGTTGACATGTTGACTTATAGGTAGACATCGGAATCAACGTTCAAATTTCATGGCAATTTATGGTCGGCAGAAAAACAAATACACTTAGTATTTATTTTGTATAAGTAAAAAAGAACTAAAAATGTAAATAAATATAAAATCAGGATATTGTGTTGAGTCCATTATCTCAGTCTAACACGGAGTTTGATTGGGCATTTGTCATTAAAGCTAATTTTCAGTTATGAAACTTATGAATTATGAATGTTTCGATAAACTATTATTTGACTTTACAGATTATTTTGCATGACAGTTAAATTGACATTCGTTGGGAAATTTAACATAGTTTTATTTTTCGAATGCGAAATGAGTATTAATGGTTTTATGACGTATTTAGAATATCAACCTATTTTAGTATATTTACAGTTTACCGCAGTGTATGAGTGTAAAAACAAAAAAAAAAATAAACTTTATTATTCAAATATTCAAAAGTATTTATTTATTTTACTACCCTTACCGAGTGCCATGAAATTTGAACGTTGATACCGATGTATACTTATAGGTAAGCGTTTACTCAGCGTAAGACATGTTTGATTAAACTTTTACAGCGAAATCTTCGTGCTAGATATGAAAAACATCTTAGAGGCTTATTACGTTTATACCAAACAGACATTGTGTTAAGTATGTGTTCATTAATAGACTTGATTTTGCTCACGCGATAACGACGTATGGTAATAATATTGCCTAGCCATAAAAATTACCAATAATACGGAACCCTAAAAATTAAATCCCGGAAAATGGTCAGTTTCCGAGGGAGCAGCGATAAACTACTTCTACGCGGTACTACCATTATTATTCGGTATTACAAGCACAGGAGACGATAAACGGATAGACTAGGTCACAATAAAACTGAGGACTGGCAGGATAGAGGGCAACTCCCTGACTCCAAATACGGTCAGTGGTCGCGTGTGGCGGCTGAAAAACGTGTTATCGTTCCTAAAAAAACGATCAGGGATATAGCTGAATATAGTACATAAAGTAAGTACCTACTGGCCAAAATAAGGTAGCGTTAGTGAGCAATTCCCGTCCACAGATAGTTTTGTGACCAAAAAAACGATAAGGGAAATGGCTGAATGTTGTGAATAAAGCAAGTAGGTACTTACTACTCAATACTGAATACTAGTTGTACTATTGCCAAATATGTAAAAACTGACCGAACTTTTAGTTACTTTATGGCGCTATAGGTATCAGTTTAAAGATACGTTTGCGACCATTAAAACAATAAGGGAAATGGCTGAATGTTATGCGATAAGTACTAGTTTTACTTATTTCAAAAATGCATGGTTTGACCAATAATTTGGTCGCGTTATGTGGCTACGACCTTGCAAAGACTCTTAATTGACAACATTTCATTTTGGTGACACCTGCAAATTACTATACGAATCGAAAGGGTTTTACCTCCTGAACACGGCAAAATATTTATTTAGATTTATTTTTCTTTATTTTCAAAATTACAAGTAAGTTAATAAAAATGTCGAGTTTTACCAATTCTATGCCTGAATAGATATAATACCATTGCCTTTTTCACGAGAAAAAAAGCTGTCATACTTCAAATTAGACATTGACACTATTGACAGATGGATAAAGGGCCATTTGCATGCAGAATTTAACCCTGGGTTAAGGCACTAACTCGAGTTAGTAGTCGTCAGATTCATACGAAAACTGTCATTTTAACTCGAGTTAGGCCCACTTGCGTGGACCAGAGTTAGCGTCTTAACCCGAGGTTAGGCGGCAAACCACGTACAAAAGTAGACGCTTAACTCTGGGTTAAGGGCTAACTCTGGTCCGCGCAAGTGGGCGTTAGTGTCTTAACCCAGGGTTAAACTTTTCGTGCAAGTGGCCCTTTATCGGTTGACATGATACTTTTTTATATACAGATTGGACTAACGTAATATGTCCATTGTGTCGTAGAAATGAAGTTACGCCCTTTTAGAATAAGTACATCTTAATAAATTAATAATAAAATAATTATTCATTCTAGAGAAAATTTAAAACTATTAGTGTCTTTCTCCTTCCAAACAATATCTATAAAACGAATAAAATTAAAGTCTTGAAAATATGAAATCTTGTCAATTGTTACAAAAATAAAAAATAAACTATTACGGGAGACGGATGAATGTTGTAAATAAAGTAATTACTAGTTGCACCATTACCAAATATGTAAAAATTACCTCCAGCGACTTGGATCCAAATTTTTTTTTTCCTCTTAGGTCCTTTAATTATGGGATTGAAATGCACTAATAGAACATGAGTTAATTTCGATCTTATTCGTTTTGAAAGGGTTCTAAGATTCCGGACCCAAGGTACCTACCCAAAATATGAGGTAGGTTTAGGTTATGTTAGTTTTGCAGCAAGCCCGGAGGGCCAAACCACCCAGAAATAAGAGCGACTTTCTGTGAAAGTGTATAAAATGCAAATAAATCGAAAAGGATACGCTGCCATGGGATCCAAGTGGAAAAAGAAATAGTTTAGTCCACCAGGATCCCCTAGCCCAATCCCCCATAGGGTATCCTAGTGAACTCAGGTGTTTATCAGAATCATAACGTTCAAATGGGTCAGGCTAGGGGATCCTGGTGGACGCAATGAAATAAAATATCATACGCTCCCATAGGATCCAAGAGAAAAATAAAACTTTCGATCCCATGGGACCGAACTCATGGGATCCAAGTTACCGGAGGGTAAAAAATACCACAATTCTAGTTGCGTTATGGCACTAAACCCGTTCAAAGATACTTTAATTTTGCATTTCACGCAAGTCGTTCCAATTACGAGCTGACAGATAAGTAAATAGTTCTGGAAAATTATCTGTAAGTAGATAATATTTTATATTAATTTAGAATTAAGTACCATTAAACTGTAGATTTGTTATGAAACTACGTAAACGTGCACGTGAAACAGACCGTCAATCTCTATCAAACTTCTGTTTAGGTACCGGTGAATTCTTAATTTGTTTTTAATTTCGTAACGCAAGCACACGAGTAGACAGTTTATTATATGTGCCAGATACTCATGGCATGGCAATACAGGACATTTGACACATCCCTCTACCAAGAAAACGCCGTTAGTAATAATACCTTCCTACCTTTGTTCTCCGAAATATCCCAAAACGAGTTTTTTTTACTTTCTCTAATGTAAAGTTTTTTAAACTAAAACAATAATTTAATTTAATAGGGTATTTGACAAGAGTGAAATTGAATTGATTTTTCATTAACAATAGATTAACATTATAAAAATACTCGGAAAATATCAATCTTTTATCTATGTTTGCTATTTTAAGATTTTTAAAGTCATAAAATCCAACAATAAGGACGCCGTTTGATTGTGACGTCACAATCCCTATAAATTCCATAGTAACGGAGCGTTTTTGAAGTTTCATAAAAAGAAGCTGATTTGACTTTAGTCGAATCAAAACGTACATTACACTAAATAACACTAAATATTTACAATTAATATATAAGTTTATCCAAAAAGATCGTATTTTTTTCTTAACACCTGCCATCAGATTGTGTTCTTCGTCATTAGCAATTAATTTAGGAGCTTCCTAGCTCTTTCGTTTGACTTTATTAACTGAAACTGCATTACTCATTATCTAAAGTAATTTTTAAGTTCTTTTTGTCAATAAAACTCTTTTTCTCGGGGGCAAGCAAGTTGTAAAACTATGCAAAAGTTAACCCTTTAACCGCTAACAACTTTTCATAATTTTTTTTTAATTTTTCTTTTAATGCACCACGCAGAGTACTCGTAGGGCTTTAATCCATGTTACGATATAATGGATTTATTTTAAAATAAACTATTATCTTCGGTAATAGTTTTAATTTTACCACCCTATATCACATACTGACATTACTTACACATTAGAAGTCAGAACGTTAGCTAATTAATTTATCCGAGAATTAAATCAATTATCTGTGTTTATATACACGGTGATTTTTTATCGGTGATCAGGAGTTGAAAATTATTAATAAGCAACAAAAATTGAATTTAATGGTTGATGTCTCAAACAATTAACTCACTGTTTAATTTATTTAAGTTAATGATATTGTTAAAACCAATCACCACTGGATACATGGACATCCTACATTAATTATTGAAGTGAAGTAGATACGTCAAGTGCCATCGCTTTGGCGGGAAATTTAACAGATATTACGCCAATGAACTTATCAGTTAACTCAGACTAAACAATTAGTAGGGTGACAATTCATTTCAATTACAAGTTAGTTTCAAAATATTTTTTTTACAAAATATATTTAAAAAAAATAATGTTTTGTTTCATGTAACTGTGTAATAAACGTGATCGCCATTAATAACTGAATTAGAAAAATTGGTTCCTGATCACCAAAAAAAAATCACCGTGTATAGTCACAGACATTAAACTTTTTATTATGGTCGCATCACTATAATTTGAAATTGTGTATCAATTGTACGTCAGAAGCGGTCTACTAAATAAGACATTGGCGTAGAAAACATTATTCATTGACTTTATTAGTTGACAATCTTGACATTACTAGGATTACTTGGAAGCGATTAAATATATTTGAAAACTATCGAATTGATATAATTTTTTTGTTGATATTATAAGTAGTATCGCATTTTACTGTATTTAAACAATATATTTACTTAAGTAAGTATATAGAATCAAAAATGTGTACCGTAAAGGTACCTAGATATTACAACTATAGCATATATAATATTAATTATATATAAAAAGTAAGTGGAGTTATGTCTTATTATCGACATTGTCTCATCCCTACGGGTATGACTTTCATATCTCTGACGTAACATGCGGTCTCAAAAATAAGACGGCGGCGAACAATCTAGGTAGGTACCTATGGTCCGTTATTGAGGTAAGATATCATAGTCGGTCGATAAAATCTAATTGATCAACAAGGACTTCACGACGTCGATGATCCAATAGAAACACTTCATTTACCTATTCTCGCTTATCAGACTCCGGCGAAATGAGCTGGGTATGTCGTCTTATATAATATCAATATCACACTACGGCGGTTAAAAGGTTAAAGGATCAGTGTGCTTTTCATACAAAATTTGCACCGAACCCAGATCTTCAGGCATCTTTTTTTTAAGGCTTCTTGTGTTTTGGATCTTTCGCACAATTATGATCGTGTAGCACCCTGTATCTTTCGCGGTTTATGGTTACCGATGCACTACATTCTGATCGATTTGTACACATCGCCACAAGGTGCTGTGTGATGTTGAATTTCTTACATTAAGGTTGAAACTCGTAAAGACGTATTACTTAGTTCTCTGGTATTTTTTTCTTCAGCGCTCATTTTATTTTAAAGTAACTTACTTATCGTTAGTCTGTTATCTTATCACGGTCAGTTTGGTGGCTACGTAACATTTAGTCATGTGCAATGTCCCAAAATGCGGCTAAACGTCAATTACAAAGAAAATTCGAATAAATGTTTTTTTTGTTTTTATTTTATTATTGTCAAAATGGTAATATTGAAATGTCAATAATTAAAAAAGGTTTAATATGGTTTTAAAGCACCGAACCATATTAGGTTTTTATTTGTGGTGTCATCAATGACTCAGATTGCATTTTTTTTGTTATTTCTGTATTTAAGATAGTGTGTTTTACGGAGTGTTTGAGGTGCAGCGTTACCATCGCTTACAAACTTTGCTTGGCGACTCAGCCAATGAAATTAAACAACAAATTTTAATAAAAATGTATTTCCCATACTGACATAGCTACAACGTCAAGACTTTGATAGTTTGTATTGTACATCACTAATGACAGATGCTACCAAACTGCCCGCTTGATAACGGACTCTACTTATTATAAGGACATCATCTCATGAGACACATTGCAATTCGCACACCATTTATATTTAAATTATATTATAAATCAAGCAACACTTTATACATGTGGCCAGGATCCATCACTATCAGTATCACTCTAAAGAGTTTTGATATACATATGTATAACCAAAGTAGATTTGTATTGTATGTATAAAATACTAGCGGCCTATCGGGTTTTAGAATGGAATAGAATAGAAATACAATTATTGCCTCACAAAAAAAACATGCAGCTCTTAACTTAACAGCTAATAGACTTAGAACAAAATAATAAAATATGTGGCAAAGGATCAGACCCTGCGTTTGCTGTGGGCGCGCTCCGGCAGGATCGCACTCACATCGCTGGTTTACAGTCCGTCCCTCATACCGTGCACACTTACTAGGTATCTAGCGGGTGCTTAATATGCTAAACAATGTTTTAGTGAATGTTTTAAATCTATACACTGTTTTTCCCTTCCCATAAATGTATTTGTCAAAAAGTTACCTAACATATCGTTCATTGAAAACAAAACGGATACATTCCAAAATGAGTCAGTGTTGCATTTTAAAATTAGAAGCTATTCGTATAAGATTTTTAATGCAAGAGCAAATTATTTTGGAATGTGTCCGTTTTGTTTTCAATGAACGATATGTTAGGTTACTTTTTGACAAATAAATTTATGGGAAGGGAAAAACAGTGTATAGATTTAAAACATTCCCATAAATTTATTTGTCAAAAAGTAACCTAACATAATTATATTTAATATGCTTAATAGTTTTTTAAGGGTCGTCTATGATGTGTTTATTAATTTTACAGATGGACATTTTCATAGCTGGACGTTTTTATAGCTGGTCATGTATCTGGTCAGATATATAGGTAGTTTGATATTTTTGAACAAATGGACATTTTTATTTTTGGACACTAGTCGTGCGAAGGATTTGAACAAGTAACAGCGACACCCAGTGGTAAAACAGGCATGGTTTGTGCAGGTATGGTGGTAGTGTTTGCGCCCGCGGCCATCACCACCGAGGTGAAGTCTGTGGAGATGCACCACGAGGCATTGCAGGAAGCTATGCCTGGCGACAACGTCGGGTTCAACGTAAAGGTGCGTGACAAGGAAAACATTTTTTTTGGGACTAAATACTCCGTAACTAACGCTGCGTAATGAAAGTCCTGGGTAGTGATTCTGTAAACAACGCTGGTCGTGCGGACTGTCGAGTGATATCCAAGCGGCGAGATTAAGTAGTCCCGTCAGTGCGAACAAAACACATTGTAGCGCGTGCATTTTCAATTTAGTAGCACGATGGGTCGAACGTATAAGGCTGCTTAATTGAAAATGCACGCGCTACAATGAGTTTTGTTCGCACTGACGGGACTAAATCTCGCCGCTTGGATATCACTCGACAGTCCGCACGACCGAGTCCGGCGTTGTTTGCAGAATCACTACCCAGCCCGGCACTTAAAGATTATTGTAATTTAGTTATACTTTATAAGAATTGAAATAAACCGTAACAAATTCCCCAGATAAAAGCACACTAGGAATTGGGACATGAACATAATATATGAAGTACCTGCGTATCAGAGGTTTTTTTTAAATTATGTAATTATAAAGGAATTGAAACAAAAATAATTTTATCCAAATTTTAAGAATTCTTATTCTTAAAGAAAAATAATTACATTGTCCTTACTTCTTATAGTATAATTTTAAATCCACCGTGTTTTCACAGGACACTTGATAAATTATTTTTTACCTTGTATTATACCCATTGTATGTACCCATGTACCTATAGATAGACTAAGGACTTAGTTTTATACTATGGTAAGGATAAACGACTAATGTCGAGTTCCTATATTCTAACCGCGCGTTTATAAGACTTATCGGGGTAAAAATTGACATTTACCCATACAAAATGACAAATTTTAATCCGAAGCAAGTATATCTGTCCGCGGTTTGAATATAGGACCCGGACATTAGTGAATTTAAAGTTTAAGCTTCAAAGTTTTATTTAAGTATTTGATTTGCAAACGTCATCTTTGCCGATTGTGTCGATAACTAGACGGGAAACATTTGGTTCTTGTCACCGTTTACACAGCCAATTTCTAAGCGATGAAGAAAAACTTAATTTGTCCCAAGTGTTTCTCCTTTTTATGACAACCTACTGACATTTGAAGTATTAGGCCGAGCATTGTTGAGAGTATCGATTATGCAATTATTAGATCAAGGTATTAACAGAAGTGGCACATGGCGGCGGTGTAACAGTGTTAGTAGAAAGTGAACGCACGCGGTATTTCAGAACGTGTCGGTGAAGGAGTTGCGGCGCGGCTACGTGGCCGGCGACTCCAAGAACGCGCCCCCGAAAGGCGCCGCTGACTTCACTGCGCAGGTTAATGCACTCACGTCCTTGACCATTTTCTTTCACCATACCCTTCTTAAACGCATAACTGACGTAAGTATTAAAATTAAATAAAGGTATTGTTTTTGAGCTGGTGAAGATATATAAATTACAGAGGTATTATACTTCAATAAAGGTACTTTGTTGGAAACCTATTGTTTCTAATATTCAGAGCTGCCGTACATTAGGCCACTAGTGGCGAACTGGCGACCACAGCGAAGGCACTTGTGGCCACCACAAACTGCGGACGGGTTGTTTCATACATTTAGAAGATGCTTCGGTTTTGTACTTCTCTCTCACTCGCTCTTAATAAGATCGTAAGAGAGCGAATGAGACAAGTACAAACCCGAAGCACCTATGAGCTATCGCACTGTACCTATTCTAGCCTCTAGTGGCGGCTACTGGTGGCCGCATCCAGCCACCAGTGGCTGCCACTTGAGGCGGCGTGTAGTGGTTTGACTGAACCACAACTGGTCGTGTTCAGTGCGGTGACTAGTGGCGCAATGTGCGGCCGCCATATATAGTTAATTTTCGCTCGGTTATTGATTAAATACCTACTTAGGTACCGAGTTAAATACGGACCCTAAAAACCCACAAACTTGTTACCAAATGATTGATAAAACCTGTAAACAATGCAGTTTTAAATAATCATCTTGAAATTGTTTCATAATCGCTAATGATAATGATGAGGTTCTGGTTTAATGGAAACATTTATTAGTAAATAGTAGCAATTTGAAAGTAATTTAAAATGATTACTTGAGAGCAGGGTACGAGATAGGTACGAGTATTGTTAATTTGAATGCAACTTGCACAATCTCGAGCAGCGTACCGCGATTGCTTTGACGTAATTGAGTTACCTAAACCTGTTTGCGGCAAATAATTATATTAAACTAACTTGCACTTGCATTAACAAATAACTCGGGGCACTTAATTGCGCAATTTTAAATACCACGTAATTTTTTTACGTTGGTTGTCTAGCTTTGAGACAATATCCACATAAGAAGCGGTTTATCGCACAATGTTTACTTTGCTTCATGTAAAATAATAATACTTACTTCCTCGTGGTCCTACTAATTTGTCCTACTAGTCAAAAAGTGAACCTAGATTTGATCACTAAATACTAATTGTGGTTGTAAAAGTAGGTAGGTTAGGTTCGTTAGGTATCTTCAGATGCCCGAAGGGCAAAACCACTTAGAAGCAGGAGCTCCGCCCTTGGGCGGGGCTCCGTCGAAAGTCAGTAGGACAAAAATAGTAGGACCACGAGGAAACGGCCAATAATATCATCAATTAATAACGGAAATGTTATTTCGATTAAGTTTATAAAATAACAGGTTGCCGTTCATGTCATGGCGACCATTGCCTGGAATAATTTAAGTAGATATGCCCAGCGGAATATAAACGGAAAACACATTAAATCATTATAAGCTGTTAGTGAATTTGTGTCTAGTTCAACAGTGCTATCAATACAAATCATTATTATCTGATATTATATTTGTATTTACTTCTTTAATATACAAAAAACCTCTTTTTATTCTAATAGTACCAAATTCAAGAATTCCTGTAAACATACATTACCACGACATAAGCAATTCCGTGTGCTCGAGAATTTACCTATATTTAATTATAAATGTTGAACTTTGCGAAATACTAAGCAAAAAATAATAAAAAAGATTAAAATACTAAACTGATGAAAATACTTTCTCAAAATGATACTAAGTAAATGTTAGGATTTTTTAGGCGTATCCCATTTTTATAATCCCGTGAAATGACATTTCGGGGTGGTCACTGTGTATCGCGGTACGCAGGTGATCGTGCTGAACCACCCGGGGCAGATCAGCAACGGCTACACACCGGTGCTGGACTGCCACACCGCGCACATCGCCTGCAAGTTCGCCGAGATCAAGGAGAAATGCGACCGCCGCACAGGTCGGTCGCACCTTTAACTTTACCATACTAAACCTTCTCACCCGGGGGTTATGCTAATACCTCTTCCCATAGATAACAGCACCGTCGTCCCTTTGAAGTTATAGTTAATTCAAACTGTTTAACAATTTAAATAATTTGGGGTAACTTTTGGGATAACTCTCAAGGCCAGTAATAATACACTGAGCTCGAATGAGAATGAGATTAAACGGGCTAGGCCCAGTTATCCGCATCGTGTTTTTTCCCCATTGTATTAGTTGGGCTCGCTTGGTCGCTCTGCCGATTGACAAAAAACCGATGTTTGTTAGCACCTTTAAAATTGGAGAACTAGAGTTTTTATCTCTCAGATGTTTTTATCACAATAAAAAAATCATCACTTAATACTTAGTTATGTTTGACACGACAGTTATTCACTTCGCAGAAATCACGGCAATTCCCTTAGTCATCAGGTTCTTAAACCGATAAGAATTATCAGCGAAATTTCTATTGTCAAAAGATTGTTGCGGCTTCTGTGGGGGAAGTACATAGGGCGGTGTTGTAAAATAATTATATGAAGATAAGCATTATTTGTTAATTATTAATTGCATTTGGGTGCGGTTAGGTAAAACCACGGAGGTGAACCCAAAATCGATAAAGTCTGGAGATGCGGCGATCGTGACGCTGGTGCCAACCAAGGCGCTGTGCGTGGAGTCCTTCCAGGAGTTTCCGCCGCTCGGCCGCTTCGCCGTGCGCGACATGCGCCAGACCGTCGCCGTCGGTGTCATCAAGGTACGGTGCCGTGTACCGAGCGCAGCCATCTGACTGCCGCCCGAGCCACACCACACCACACTCACCTCGTCTTTGTCTGTTACAGAGCGTCAACTTTAAAGAAGTGACTACCGGGAAAATAACTAAGGCTGCCGAGAAGGCCCAGAAGAAGAAATAACTATGGGGCATTCTAAACACAATAATGCAGCCGATCACGTTTGTCCGCTGCGTAGCGCCTCCTTATATCGTGCTCTCGCGCCCGGTCCAGGTTTTTCCTCCGCCCCTCTTGGTTTCGCCCCCCGTAGCGCCCTCTGCTCGGAGCTTCTTCACTGGTGACATCACGCTCGTCCCCGACTTATGCATTTATCATAGCACGATATTCTTAAAGTTAGTTCGTTTTAGTTACGCTTACATGTTAAGTTTATGTATTTGTGATTATTTTAGTCGTAAGTTACTCACAAAGTTTGAGTTTCCATATTTAAAAGCTCGTTACGTTTTGTTTTTCCATCGCAAGGAGTTCAGAAGGAAAGGCAACGGAAATGTGGTTGAATCTTTAAACCACATCACAACACAAAGTTCGTTTACTGGTATGTTTAAGTGCAAACTTTCTTTAAGTATATACACTTTTTCATTAATTATATATTGCACCGTACCCGCCCCTCCTGAGATGGTTAAGAAAAGGCAATCCTTTGTAAACTATTGGCTAGTTATATTATGCCGTAAAGAGTTATAGTATTGTGTTAAATATTCAAATATTTAATAGATGTAAAATGGTTGTAATTTATAAACTACCTCCAAATGATAATTTTGCTTCCTACCTACTTATTAGAATTTCGATGTGTACAACATCTCTAAAATTTAAGTAATTTAATAGCTAAATGTTACATAATTTAGTAAATTCTACTTCGTTTGGAAGATGGAGTAAATTAGGTGAAAAACATCACGATAAGAAACGGGGGTTAATGATTAAAAATCTGTTCCCTGTTAGTGTAAGTATTGAGTAAAATAACAGTCGCCTGCGACGTGTAACGTTTCGCTAGTAATCGGGGAAACTTTGTAAGGTGTAGATAATGATGAATGTTATCTGTTGTTAGTTATATTAAATGGGTAATCAGATTTGTCAGTTAAAAATAGATTTGGACAAAAAGGTGTGTGTAGGGTTTAAATATTCAAAGCAATAAATCCATTACGTTGCTTAGTTTTTCAAATTTTAATAAAGCTGTTTAAAAATTTAATAGATATTTGTAATATTTTCAATATATTATTGTAAAGACCTTTGATCCCGATAAACCAATAAAGAAGCTACTAGTATATAAAGTTTTTTTTATTTGTGCGTTTCCTGTATGTCCGATCCGTCGACCGATCAAGTCGATCCAGTGCTACTTCGTTCTCGTTCGACATACTAATAATCTGACACCGTCGTCGGTTCAAAGGGAAAAAGAAATTCCATTGGGCCGATTGACCGGTCAACCGATCAGACGAATAGAAAACGTCCTTTAATTTTGGGAGGGCCTTAGGGCCTGTTGTTTGATCAGTAGTTAACTCGGGTGCAGACTCGTGGTCACCCCAGTTTGTCACCCCAGTGCCTGAGTTTCTGAGCGATTTGCCCTTCGGGCATCTTAATAAGATACCTAACGAACCTAACCTACCTACTTTTGCGGAATAAAAATTATTTCTGACGAATAACCGACTAAAGCGAATAGCACTGGGGTGACAAACTGGGGTGACCACGAGTCTGCCCCTGTTAACTCAACTAATTGTTAACCTTTTCCACGCCATTGACGGATATATCCGCACCACTGGTTCAACGCCAACGACGGAAATATCCGTCATGGTTGACAGCGCAAAATAGACTGGAGTGTCAATGAGGTAAGGTGTCATTGTTTAGCTGTCATTGGCGTGTGAGTTTAGACTTTATATCTGACATAGCGTCGAAAAGGTTAAAATTCGAAATTTTTCGTAACTAATGGTTAACTCTCAAGAAAATGTGTAACATTTTAGATTGGTGCATTACCCAGCGTACCACTAAACCGTAACACTGGTGTTACTATGACCAATTATTTCTATTAAATAGAATTGAATAGAGTCGACGGAGCTCTGCTGTCGACGAGCTCCTATTTCTGGGTAGTTTGACCCTCCGGGCCTGCTGAAGAACTAACAAAACCTAAACCTACCTCATATTTATGATACTAATTTTGGTCAGTGTTACGGTTTAGTGGTACGGTGGGTAATCAACTTTTAGATTCCTTTTTCGAATTTTACCAATTAGTTAGGACCTGTGCACACAGCTGTGGTTTGATCCGGGTACAGACCCACCATACCCCTAAGCATACCACCGCAGTAGTGGTGGGATTTGATATTAGTATTTATTTATACTTTGTCATATGGGATGCTATATTAACGGGTACTTACACTCCGACCAACTAAACTGATCAATTTGATGTTTATCAACTCATAAAGTGCACAGCACTACGGTGGTATGGTTCAGTCCCACCCTATCCCCAGGGGTATGGTGGGTCTGACATGGTTAACGCATTCACTGCCACCCTCTTTTCCTGGACATTCACCAGGTGCCGCACTTTGCTGTGTGCCCCAAACCGCTCATTCCCAAAATACCAGTATTTCAAAATACCAAACTACTCTTTTTACCAGGTTCTCAAAAAACCAGATTCGAAATGTTGGGTAAAGATAATAAATAATACTCTAATTTGTATGTTTAGTTTTGGGATTCCGATAGATTGAGAATCAGGTATTTTGAAATACTGGTATTTCGGGAATGAGCGCCCCAAACGCATATGTGAGTTCAACAGACTATTACCTAGTGCCTCCGACGCACATATGAGTTCATACTAATTTGACATTGGTTTGCTCGCATTGGAACTAGGTAATTTTTCTAACAAAAGGAATAAAACGTGGTAATTAATATTTTATACTCTTTAATTATGTTGAACCTTTAATATTGATTCTAATTGTGCTTCGAATCGAATACAACCTAAATCGACTAACAAAACACCATTGAAATTGGGATAATTACACCAAAAAACACAATATATAGATATTCCAATATTCTACGATAACAGAATTTAAAAATTCTAACTTATTTATTTTTATTTGTACAAGATAATTCATTATTGGTAGGTACATAACTGACAGTATAACGTGTTTGGGGCATTACATATCTTGTGATGAAAATATTAGACATAAGTAGAACATTTCAACATTAGGCACTCATACAGGGTGACACCTAAGAGGTAATACAAAATTTTATTTTCTGGATCTACTCATGAGCACGATCATCTTTTAGTATGGGACTAATATCGAAATCGGTAGATTTTTTTTAATCTCCCATACTAAAAGCAATCAGCTGGTATCACAATTTGTATGGAGACGTCGATTTTGTGTTTACATTTTCGAAGTTGGTCCCATATTAATAGTTGATCGTAAATATCGTAATCATGAGTAGATTCGGAAAATAACATTTTGTATTACGTCTTACGTGTCACCTAGTATACGCGTCGAAGGCACAGGGTGAAAGTCACTAAATATTATGAACGCGTCTGTGCGTCAAAGGCACAGGGCGAAAGTCACGGTGACGCATATATGCGTCGGTGGCAGTGAATGCGTTAACCGTTTGAACGCCAAGAACCACTAAAGTGGTCGTGTACTGTCGTGCCTACGACGCCATAAATAGACCCGAGTATTTTTGTGACGTAAGGTTGACATTAGCTGTGGTTTTCAGCTGTCATTGGCGTGTGAGGACGACGTTTGTATCAAGTCAAGGGCGTTCAAAGGGCTAAACTAATTGTTAAAATTTGAAAAAGCAATCGATAATTTGAAGGACTATATAACTATAGTAAAGAAAGTGACTGCAACAACTTTAATAAAGCATCAAATTTAATTGTACGTGCATTGGTGCGTGCAGTAGTCAGTGAAAATCGGAATATTTTGATGCCAGTTAATGCATTCACTGCCAGGGGGCGTGGCCTAGGAACAAACTTGTATGACAGTGAACGCATTTATGCGTCGGTGTCAGTGAATGCGTTAAGGGATGCCACAGCCGATCTAACGCTACCTGATTTTAACCCAGTTGCCGATCATAGTGCGTGACGCGACTTTGGCGTGAACGTTAACCGTGATGAACAGAACAGAGCATCTTTACATTCTGGTCCCCGTCTCTGCATACTTAACTCTATTACCTTCCTTATCCAACACACGGAACAAACATTGAAATCGCTATGCTTTAAGAGTTTCCCACCTGACTGCCTATACGACGCGGCAACTGTTTTCGAGCCAAACATTGGAATCCGAAGAATATGGCTGTTACTATCGGTAAAATAATTAGGCGATGTGAGGTCGTGTACGCGTCTACTGAAGCCAATAAAAGAATACATGCTAATGTACGGGACTAGAAGCATAAAGTTACATTCGTAGGATTGGTAAGCTGTAAGCCAGGTAATGAGGTCGCTGGGATCGTTTAGGTTCACTTCTTCCACATGCCCATTTCGTTCACATTCCTACTTCGTCCACAATCTCACTTCGTCAACATTCCCATTTCATCCATATTCCCATTTTGTCCTTTTCCCATTTCGTTCTTATGCCCACGTCATCCACAATCCCACTTCGACAACATTCCGAGCTTAATTAACACGCGTAAAATAAAATCAGAAGAGTAGAATGAAAACGAAAATAAAATGTGGACGAAGTGGGAATGTGAACGAAATGGGAATATGGACGAGATGAGAATGTTGATAAAATAGGAAGTGGACGAATCGGGAATTGATGGTGGAAGAAATAGGATTGCTGACGAAGTAGGAATGTGAATGAAATGGGAATGTGGACGAAGTGAACCTAAACGGCTGGGATCCCAGATTGAAGATTTAACTACTTTTGGCCTATGAAGAGAAATAGCCTTTAACAAGTGCTATGAGCTTCACTAAAAAAAAAATATCTTCATTACTTGTAATTGTACTAAAATTGTAAAATATGTTAACTTTTCTTCCAAACATAAATGGGCAAGGAGTTTAACTAACAAATTTCCGCTTCAAATGTTCTGGACTTGCGGGGGAGGTACCTAAACCTGTACTCTGATCGATGAGGAAAGACTCCAAGTTCCTGATTTTCATCAGTTTGCAAAGCGCTCGACGACGAAGATCGAGCAGCCAATAGACTTTCTTTCAAAGTGGTGCGACTACTAGGAAAGTACCCTGGACCGAGTTTAGATGGTGTTCTTAGTACTCGTGAAATCAGACTCGAAGGTAGGAATAAAAATTCGAGCTGATGCCGCCATAACCGACTGAACGCATTGATGAAGTGCGCTGTCCCTGGTCATATGTCTCTTGACCACGTTGGTATATTTGGACGCAAACAAATATATTGCCGAATCTGTGAATACCTTTACGAGCGCACGACCGTCGTCAGGCCCAACGGTTCTGCATGCACTATCGTGCAAAGTATCCATCATGCTGTCACAAACCACAGATTCTTACTTCGCTTATTTCGTTTCGTTCAGAACTTGTGGCTTTTCAAGAACCTTATGCGTACAATATGGTTTTTTTTATTACGCAAGCGATATTCTAAAATCCTGTAGAGTTTTTGGGAATAACAGTAGAGCCTTAGACACACCCCAAAACCCAGTAGCTCTCCTGTAAAAACAGGAGATCTGGCACCACTGGCTGTTCACGTCTGCAAAGACTTGGTTCAGTTAATTATTTCATTATGGCTTTTGACGTAGAGACCTCGTCGTGTTGTTCTCATAGTCATTATTTATAGTTTAATGTATTTGACCTTACATTTGCAATGTTTATATTTTTGCTAGTTCTAATAACTTATATTTGTTACTTTGTAATGTAAGTTACTTTTAAGCAGGTAGGTACTATTGTATTTTGTGTTTGAAAAAATCACCTTCTGCTGGAATGTCTTGCGGCACATCTTCTCCGCAATGATGGTCTTGTCCGAAGCGCTAGTAGATTCACTCATTACCGACGTGTAAAAGAGCCCGTGTGTGGCCAATTTACTGAAAAAATATTTTGATTTTTAGGGTTTCGCACCTCGAAAGGAAAAAGCGGAACCCTTATAGGATCACTTTATTGTCCGTCCATCCGTCCGTCCGTCCGTCCTTCTGTCTAGACCCTTTTTCTCAGGAACGCGTGGAGGTATAGGTCTACCAGAATCTGATGGCATTTTTAAAAGTAAAAAAACATTGATTTTCATGGCAACTGTCAACTGGCACTACTGGCAGCCGTGTCAAATTGTTTGTTTACCGTTGCATACATTTTGAAATTCACCTTCAACGATTGTTACCTGGTGAAAATGTCGAGAAAACCGCTTAGATCTCAAGCTAGGAATATTTTATACAATGTGTGTAATACAGTACGCGAAGAAGGAGGTGTAAATCAAACACAATCTTCGATTTTAAAGCGTATCGTGGAGTTGACTGGTAAGTTGAAACGAACTGTTTTGATACTTTTAGGTTTAGGTATGTTTTGTCTTACATAAATGCTACTTATTACAGGGGTTCCCAGCACTACCATCGAATTATAACCGAGGGCACTATGATGATCGTTGGCGTAAATGTCAACTACTTGAAGCCGTGTAACAAAACCAGTCTACCCTTATATGAAACAAATGAATTATTGAAATCACATGGCCACGAAATTTTAAGGCTCCCACCTTATCATTGTACATTAAATTCCATAGAAATGATTTGGGGTATAATGAAACAAAAAGTTGCAGAGAAGAATGTAAACAGACCTGCCAGCCATATTAAATTACGAGGGCTGCTACTTATGTAACCGGAATAGAAAAAATAAACAAACGTACATGGCTAAATATGGTTTTATTGTTTTTCGAACTATTCTCCGTGATAATCGATGCACTTTTGCATACGTTGAAACCAATTTATAAAGCACTTTTTCCACTCTGACTGAGGTATCTCCAAAACGTGCTGTCTGAACGCGTCGACGGCATCTTCACGGGTCGAAAATCGTTGACCACGTAATTTATTCTTTACATTTGGAAATAAATAGAAATCATTGGGTGCCAAATCAGGGCTGTAAGGTGGATGACCCGTTAATTCTATATTTTGACCTTCCAAAAATCGAGTCGTTTCACGTGATGTATGACAGCTGGCGTTATCATGGTGCAGAATGATTCTCCGTCGCTGGTTGTTTTTCCGTATTTTTTCAAATACTTCCGGCAAACAAATGGTCGTGTACCACTCCGAATTAACCGTTTTACGATTCTCTAGGGGCACTGTAGCCACATGGCCATTAATACCAAAAAAGCAGGCCACCATTTGCTTCAAGGTGCTTTTTGCACGAGTTACTTTCGTAGGGTTCGGCTCATTTTGAAACACCCACACCGTTGATTGTTGTTTAGTTTCGGGATCATACGCATAGATCCAGGATTCGTCACCTGTGTAGATATTATAAACAGCTTTTGAGTCACCACGGTTATATTTTTTCAACATTTCCTTGCACCATTCGACGCGAGCCTCTTTTTGATCCTTAGTTAAGTTGTGCGGGATCCAACGCGAACAATTTTTTTTCACAGCTAAGTGTTCATGTAATATCTTATTAATGCTCGTCATACATATGCCTATAGTCGCCTCTATCTCGCGATACGTAACATGACGGTCATGCATTATAAGTTTTCGCACAGCTTCAATATTTTGTGGTACAACGACCGATTTCGGGCGACCATCCTTAACTTCGTCCCTGAGCATACTACGTCCACGATTGAACTCACTAAACCAGTGATACACAGTAGTTTTGGATGGAGCTTCATCACCAAAAGTCGAAGTTAGTTGATCTATGCACTGTTGTTGCGTTAAACCACGCCGAAAATCGTAATAAATCATAGCACGAATATTTTCACGAGTGAGTTCCATTCTTGCAGCGAGATTAAAATTTAAACCCGCCAAAAACAAAAGACTAGCGTACATAAGAAAAAAAATATATAGCGGCCAGTATTAAAAAAAGTTCAAATTTTACCATGGAGGTCAGATATAGCGTTTAAAAATGTTGGAATCCTGGATTCCGGTTACCTAAGTAGCAGCCCTCGTATTGACAGAAGAAGCTTTCTCAACATGTAGAGATAATGTTAGAAGAGCGGTTTATTATAAATACGCCTCTCTCTTCATCGCCCTCAGCAGATGAAGAACAAGAAATGGCGGTAGAATTTTTGGAATCATTTTCTAGTTCTAGATGAGATTTCAAGTTATTTCTTATACTCATTATAAGTATATCAATTTGGCGAGTAAGAATGGTGTGTTTATTATTTTATTTGTGAGCAATAATTATTATCCTATACTGGAAGTTTAATGTGATAGACCTCTAGTGACATATATTTTATGTTAAAAATCTTAAAAACATAAAAAAATACAAATTCGTCGAAACTTAAACTTCCTCGTTTTTTTTAAGCCGATTAAAAATTTCACAGTATCAATACCGTTTAGTTCAATTTCCCCAGTATTGCCCTCTACATTTTTTAATTTCCCTATTTGCCATGAGATTCTGGTACACCTATATCATGTTTAAATTTATATCAAATACTCAAGTCGAGTCGAGTTGTCCTTTGGAACTGTGAAAAAATCAAACTTGTAAGCCATAGCAATCAAAAGATACAGCCGTTTATGCCGCAAATTTTCAAAACTACCGCAAGAGAATAAAAACCTACGGGTACTTCCCGTGAATTCAGAATCTTGAAATTTGGTACAGTCAACGTCAAAAGTAAGTGATCAAAATCAACATTTCAAAATATCTATTGTCATGGCATCCCAAATATAACATGTTATATTAAAGTGCTAAATTAATTGATGTTTTAATTAGTCAAAAGAAAGTGATCATAACAGCTGTGCAAAACAGAAGCCTGACATGACATTTCTATCAAAAGCGTCAAACTTGAATTGAATACCAAAATAACGACATTCCAACAATATCGGCAAAAGAAGGATTTATGGCAAATAATTCCAAGATGTAATAAAAACTTATTTTAAATCTTGGCGTAAGGGAGATTGCTATTTTGTCACTTCGCATGTTTTTCGACGAACATAACCGATATTAACCGAAGTACTCCGAGGTTGTCCCAAAACCAAGATTTTATAGTTAAAACTTTAATTCGAAATGTTCAACGATGACTTAAACTGTCATTGAGTTTTCAAAAATGGAAATAATGGTGATCACTTATTATGACACGTTATTGAGCTCATTTACTTTTGATCAACTACAATAGTCCGTAGCATTTGACTTAATGTATTGTATAGATAATTTTGGGACCCTATTTCATCAGTTTCTTTTGCTGTTGACTGTACGAAGCAACGTCTCATAGCACAAATACAGGAAAAATTGCGAAAACCGTAAATTTTTAATTACATCATATAATAAAAACATTATTTATAATTTTAAAGTTACTACCCCTTTCCTTATGAACGCGTAGAGGTATAAAATTGAGATTCATTTCAAGGTTTGTACGGAACCCTCGGTGCGTGAGTCCGACTCGCACTTGGTCGGTTTTTTTTTTAATTGTTTACTGCGAAGATTTGACGGACGGCACCTAGCATCCATGGTCAAGAAAAAATACTAAAAATAATATTTGACGGACGTCAAGTCTACGCATTACCAAGCACGCACGACGCACGGTTCAACTGATGGACTTCAGGGCTACGCACCATCCAGCCGCACGTCGTGCGAGAAGTAGTGGGGGGCTCGTTGGATAAAAATTCGGTCGTGCAATGACGGACTTGCACGACCGAATTTTTATCCAACGAGCCCTGTAATAATTTTTGTTATTGATGTCTAGCAAGCCTATGCACTATAGTTTTGCGTCGTGCATCGTGTGCCAGGAGGGACAGCACGGAAGATTAATGCGTAGAGTGCTTAAGAATCTGTGGTCTGTGGCAGCATGATGGATACTTAGCACGATAGAGGGCTTTAGCTGAGCGATATCAAGTTTAAGATAACGTTTCATATCTCTGTTTCTCACTCTGTACTATCAGCCCAATGGAGCCCTGACCCACCATAGAACGGTGTCACAGTGACATTATAAAACAATTTGTTTGACACTTCTTATGACTTGAATCATAACCAGTCTGTGACACAGTTCTATGGTGGGTCAAGGTTCCAATGGTCTGATAGTACATCAAGTTCGATTTCCACGATTTTTGAATACGTTGTAGTATTATGTTATGAAAAACTAGGAAAACTTTATCACATTTTGTATTATTTTTTTAGCATAGAGGTAGGAAAGCATAGAGGGAGTATAAAAACGGCTAATAGAGTAGTACTCTTCGCACCTGTTACAAAAGCCCTTCGTTAAAAAAGGTGGTATGCTTGACATTTGGCTATATACACGGGATCTATGTTTTCCTACATCTATGTTTTTTAGCTTTACAATGCTTTTAATGTAATTGGTCCAAATTTCCGGTATTTTCGGATTAGTTTATTTTAGATTCCATACGTTTTGAGTTAAATGAGTAACGAATTTTTGACATAATTGGGATTTGGATTTTTAAATAAAAAAAACCGGTAAGTATTCAGATTTTTGCAATAAGATACAAAGACTTTTTGTAATCTAGACGTATTGGTAACAGGGTATTATGAATTATGAAATTAAACCTATTCAATATTAACGTTATTTGGCAAAAACGAACCGTTAATTGTAAACATTAACAAAACGAAAATCGACTTTTGATGTCACTTTGACAAATGTTTGAAATGTCATTTCTGACAACTACCTACATGGGCAGAAATGTTTCCCGCGATGATTTACCATCACCAGCGAGCGGCAACTTGTATCTGTGATAACGAAACACGATGACGTGTGCTACGCCGCGAGTGAAAGTAACATATTAGTGGTAGGAGCAAATACACGTAGGCCTTCAATATCAGTTTCATGTTTTGTTGATCGCAGTCTCTCGCGAGTCGTCGATTCGTTCAGTCGAGTTCAACAGACCTACGAGTGCAAAAACAATGTGCGGAATTTTTGCATACATTAATCACTTAACTCCGAAGACCCGGCGAGAGATATTAGAATTACTGGTCAATGGATTAAAGCGACTGGAATACCGTGGCTATGACAGTGCGGGTGTCGCGATCGATTCTGCAGATCTAAAAGATATTGCTGTAATAAAGAACAGCGGTAAGGTAGCGGCGTTAGAGGAGGTGCTGCAGGAACGCAGCTTGGAGCTATGTGTGGAGGAATGCGTGGAGTCGCACTGCGGCATAGCCCACACGCGCTGGGCGACGCACGGTGAGCCAAGCTCCATCAACTCGCACCCGCAGCGCTCCGGGGACGACAACGCGTTCGTCGTCATTCACAACGGCATCATCACCAACTACAAGGCTGTCAAAACCTTCCTAGAACACAAGGGATATGTCTTCGAGTCCCAGACTGACACTGAAGCAATTGCCAAGCTTGTACACCACATTTACAGCCAGCACAAGGACTACAACTTTCAGGAACTTGTTGAGCAGGTAACACAGCAACTGGAGGGAGCATTTGCTTTGTGTTTTAAATCACGCTATTTCCCAAATGAGTGTGTGGCTACCCGTCGAGGCAGCCCACTGCTTGTAGGCATTAAGATGCTTCACCGATTGTCTAGTGACCATGTACCAATTATGTACACAAATAATAAGGCAACTAGAGGTGTTGTGCCAACTGTGCCACGTGTTGACAGCCATGCTCATTTCCAACCCGAAGAAGAGAGAACTGTTGAATATTTCTTTGCATCTGATGCTTCTGCAGTTATTGAACACACTAACAGAGTACTATACTTTGAAGATGATGATGTTGCACACATTAAGGATGGAGTCCTCAGCATCCATCGCCTATCAGGCAGCAGTTCTGATCCGCATCAAAGAGAAATTTTGACTTTGAAATTGGAACTGCAACAAATAATGAAAGGTAACTATGATTATTTCATGCAGAAAGAAATTTTTGAGCAGCCAGAATCCATTGTAAACACAATGAGAGGCCGACTCAACTTTGCTAATGGTACTGTTACATTAGGAGGCATTAAGGACTACATTCCTGAAATCAAACGCTGCCGTAGACTAATGTTGATTGCATGTGGAACCAGTTACCACAGTGCTGTGGCTACCCGTCAATTATTGGAAGAATTAACTGAGCTGCCTGTAATGGTTGAACTCGCATCTGATTTTTTGGATAGAAATACTCCAGTTTTCCGTGATGATGTTTGCTTCTTCATTTCACAATCTGGAGAAACTGCTGATACCCTAATGGCCCTGCGTTACTGCAAGCGTCATGGAGCTCTTATTGTGGGTATCACCAATACTGTGGGCAGTTCCATTTGTCGTGAGTCTCATTGTGGTGTCCACGTTAATGCTGGTCCTGAAATTGGTGTAGCTTCTACTAAAGCATACACCTCACAGTTTGTCTCACTAGTCATGTTTGCATTGGTAATAAGTGAAGATCGTATATCGCTGCAGAAACGGCGCGCAGATATTATTGAAGGACTCCATGAATTAGACGGCAAGATCAGGGAGGTGTTGACCCTGGATTCGGAAGTGAAAGCTCTAGCTGAGGATTTATATCGTCAGCGCTCTTTGCTCATAATGGGGCGCGGGTACAATTTTGCTACATGTCTCGAGGGAGCCCTTAAGGTAAAAGAGTTGACGTACATGCACAGCGAAGGTATAATGGCTGGGGAATTAAAACATGGACCTCTGGCTCTGATCGACGACTCCATGCCGGTGGTGATGATCGTGATGCGCGATCCCGTGCACACCAAGTGCATGAACGCGCTGCAGCAGGTGACGGCGCGCCAAGGCCGGCCCATCGTGGTCTGCGAGCAGGGCGACGAGGAGACGATGTCGCTCGCCTCGCGCTGCCTGCAGGTCCCTAACACGGTGGATTGTTTACAGGGAATCCTTACTGTTATCCCCATGCAGCTCCTCGCGTACCATATCGCCGTGTTGCGTAACTGCAACGTTGATTGCCCGCGAAATCTGGCAAAATCCGTAACAGTCGAATAGCCATCGCATTTGCTACCCTAATCCGACGTAAAGCTTGTCAAAAAAGAGTTATGTAAAAAAAATAAACAGTCCACGTCACCACGGCAAACTCTTTTTTGGCCAGATGTCTATGCCTAATCGTCATTGTATTTTACGGTATTTTTTTATGTCAATTCTAATTGAGTGATTGGCTGATTGGCAATAATTTTATATTTTTGTATAATTATTCGTGTAATACGAACTATATTATATTTTTAACATTATTCCATGCTGACACGCGAATGTAATGAAAGTTTGGAGGTGAAGTACTTATTTGTGCAAATTCAACAGTTTATAGAAACAAGCTAGTATTCAAACAGGCTTAAAAATAATATCTTAATTATCTCCATTTCATCATTCCATAGTATTGAATCAATCATCGGATAAAGATCTTCGCCGGCCCCGATGCGCAATTAATAATTAGTTGTACTTACACCAAAAATGTTACGAGACTATTAATACCGCACAGAAATACAATATTTTACTATACAAGGCGTAACATTTAAATCGGTCAGCATGGGAAAGTCTGAAACTATAAGACATACCAAGATCTGTTCTTAGGAACCGTGTCATCGATTTTAGTAACAAGGAAAACTACATTCATACATTTAAAAAAAAATTGTACTCATCTCGGGAATCGAAACCGGACGTTTTGAAAAATAAAACTACATCATAAGTATAACACTATTTTTTATTTAGACATCGTTTGTGTAGGTCTTAAGCAGTAAGCAATTTTATTAATTTTAGACATGTTTTTAGTAACATCTATGCTCAGCTGGGTCTCGTCGTCTGATTCCCGAGCTGATTTTTTTAAATGTATGAATGCAGTTTTCTTTGTTATTAAAATCGATGACATGGTTCCTAAGAACAGATCTTCGTATGTCTTATAGTTTCAGACTTTCCTAGGCTGAAAATGTTACTTTATATTATTTTGTAATAAATCATCGAAGCGCGTGTTAGACTCGTACTCATCCGGTTTTTAGTATTTCGTTTTTTTTAAATATAAAGTTGTTTTGTAATACTTATAATATAAATCGTAGGTTAAGTTAAGTTTGGTAAGATACATTTGCATTTTGCTATTTCTTAGTGTCGCTTTTGTTGTTACTGTTGTTGTTAGCAAGGGCGTCTAGAAACAGTCGAACGCTTGGTTCCCTTACAGTCTGCCTCCATTTCACAAACAACGTGAGGACAGGCGACATGAGGTAATAGCACATTACATAGCTACTATGAGGGTCCGTCATACCTACTATAGTTAACATACTCTTGGTGTTTGAAATTTATACTGAACTCTCAGTCGCTGCTGACCGTTGTCACGTTCGTAAAATGGACGCCTAGTCTAGCGAAAGACGCGAGCCGCGAACGCTTTGCTTTACTCCATAGGCCTGTTTGCACTCGGACCCGTGCGTTTGTCGTAAATAACTATTTGAACTATAGTTTACAATCAGACAAATAGAGTGCGTCAAACCCTGCGAATAACCCATAAAGGAACCGAGAGCTGTAGTATCCAAAATTGCCCGATGACTGTAAATTATACAATATTCATTTCTTAAAGTACTTTGTAATCGCGTCTAGTCCACCGCGCACGACTTTGACATTTGCCCGAATCTTATCAAAACAAAATATACCGTCAGGGTGCTCGCGCATGAAGCGTCCCTTTAATCGGTCATTTAGCACGCACTTTAAATACCTTATTGCTGGATATTATAATATGAACGGCATGTGTGCTTTTGTCTTTGATTGTAAAAAAGTCCAAAAGGACGCTTCGTGTGTGACGTCCCTCGTATTGAACGGACCGTGCGGTCAGTACGATTAGATAAAATGCATTCTAAAAATGTTAACGACTAGAAATTGGTCAACTACTAATATTGTCGTCGGCGAGAACACGACAGCGACGACCTCCTCCTAGTATTCTTTGATTTCTAAGGATCGTTGAAGTGCAGTTACACTGCAACTTATGGCCCCCAACAATAGCTGTCTTAGCTAAAGTTCGTATGACAAAAGAAGACGCCCATAAATCTCCGGTTAAAAAATGCCGAGAAAAGTGGTCGGATATCTGAACCTTTATCATTTGCCGAATGCATTTTATCCGGCCCCGCCGCGCCGGTTCACCGACCCCAACCAGTTGCGTTTTCGGCCATGTTCGTGTGCATCTTAAAGAGCCTTACACTATAAAATCTTTTAGTGTGTTACAAGTATAGCTTTATAATACCTTTGAATATCAATGATATAAATTTATTATAATAATACTAATAGCAAACAAATAGTAAAAGTAATAATGGCAGATTAAGATATATTTTCTATACAAGTTTAAAAGAAACGACATACAGAGCAATAATATATTTACCTTGTTAAAATAATCCATAGGAGTTAAGAAATATACCATTTATATTAAAATATAACTTAGCTATGTCTGTCTGACGCGCTTAATGATTTCATGCGATTGGATAATGTAAAGCCCATTAATTAAACCAAGTTTAGTATTATTCTTTCGTTACATTCCTTTGTTTATGCTTATTTCTAGATTATGATAACGTTCTACTATTAAGTATTGATAGCCTTGATGACATAATATATCTGCGTGTAAAAACTGCAGGCAGTCTATAAACTGAAGTAGGCTTATTTTAGATTCTTCCTTTTTTCAATTCGTTATACATAATGTTAACTTTACCATTTATTGTAATTGATATGAGCTTGGCAAAAATGAGAAAATGAAGGTGCAGTACTGTAGCCACTTCAAATTAATATCGTTCCATTTCTGCCGTGTCCAAGTTTTTTGCCGAGCTAAAGGTGTTCACGCATGTACTGCTAAACTATGTAGACTAGGCATTTAATACTTGTAGCAGCGAGCCGCCCCGGCGGTGCGCGCTCTCAGGCTCTCACCCACCGGGACAGGGTCACTCGCTCTATTGTTAAGTGGCGCGAGCACTGCTCGTGGCTCGTGCTGAAGTGATGTGATAACATAATGGTGGTCACTTTAACCAAAGGGACAAGTATTTTTCGCGCGCTGAGTCGGGCCAGTTTTAAGGTATAGTCGGGGTAAAAAAAGGTTCGTCACTTTTGGACCTTAACGGCGTTGAAATAGAGTCGAAAAGTGCCAACCTTTTTTTACCCTGACTGTACCTACTGTTAACATTCAATTTGGCCGCGGGAATCTAACGAGTAATCCCGTTCATAAGCTCACTCAAAATTATGTAATGTTATACTTAGCACCAGTCACCAGCTATAATGTATTATCCAACATTGGGCGCAGAAATATCTGACACGCTCTTATATCTCTATTAATAAAGACGGGTCAGATATTTTTGCGCCCAATGTTATTGCTGGTGATACATTTGGGTTAAGTATAGCGCACTTGGTAGAACAAGGTGTACTTACAAGGTAGAAGGTACTTACTTATAATTTCAATGAATTTGTAATTATTGTAGAAAACATTGCAGGTATCACAGCTAAGTATCAACTTTTGAGATTCCAGTACGCGAGCCTTTGTCTTGAAAACGATTATGTATTTTGAAATTTTGTTTAGTAAAATAAGAATTTTCCTAGAAATTAATGTAACAAGCTTTTTCAGAAAATCTGAACTTGTGCTTACGGCAAAATAATTGTTCATTTAAAAACCAAACAAGTTGTAAAAATCTATAATTGATTCGGCGTGTAATATGATAATAGTTGTTTACATAAGAAAAATATTATATTAAAAATGTTAATTAGGTACTTACGTAACTATTATTTTGCTATAATACCTATAACTAGTCAAAAATAATGTATTTCTAAAAATGAGCTACCTATGCTTTTATTGAACCTTTTTGGGATGTTAAAAATGCAAACAGGTATTGAATTTGTTTGTTTGAATGCTTATTGAGCTTTCCCTGGCGCTGCCGGCGCGGCGCGGCGCAAGCGATTCCGCGAGACCTGCATATTAACTCGACTTTTATATTTAAATTCAATACAATTGCTTTTTTAAAGTCTTGTGATTATTTTATATACCTATTTGCATCACATAAGCTCGACAGAGACCTGTATTATTGTTATCTAAAATAATAAAATCAAGCTAGTCGACGAGTTCTACGTGCTACAAGCCCTGCAGAGTCGATTCGGATATAAAACACGCTGGTTCGCGCGAGTGCAGGCTCTACTAAGACTGGTAGAACGTAGAGTCGTGGACAATGGCGCCGACGACCCGATTTGTTCCCGACTCAACGACTTCCTACTTGGTCATTTTCCCTATTCGTCATTATTCTCATTCCCCAATATTGGGTTTGTCATGGGGAGATGTCGACCGTGGCCAGTTTGAAGACCCAGTCGGGAACAAACCTTCGAACGGTCTCACGCGCAAAGTCACAACCTCGCGTAAGTTTGTAGTCATATGTAACTTCTAAGGAGTGCTTATAGGTACGTTTTATTTTTTATATTTTATGCTCGTGGCTAGATTACTATAATATAACTATATTTTGTGATATTACTTCTGGTTTTATTTTTTGTGCCTTTTAGATTTTACCTTAAGAGCTCGTTCCTACTATGTCGTATGTTGTTACGAATAATCGTTCGTTCCGGTAGCAGAACGTTTCATATGAAGCTATTCACATTCGTCCATCAACGATTTTGTGTCGGATCCGACAAAAAATATCGTGAGCTTTGTCAGCCCTCCCGTTCGGAAAAAAATCGTGTCGGATCTCGCTCGCCTATGAGTATGTATGACGCTGTTCACACTGGTCGGATGTCGGGGCCGACCCCGCCTCGCCCGCACCCCTTGATCCGCCCGAAATATACTGGCGCCATTTGCAATCGTGGCCGACAGCCCACTAGTGTAAACAGAGGCACCGACACCCGATTAAAATCGGAATCCGTCATCCGACATAGTGGGAACCGAGGCGCCGACACCCGATTAAAATCGGAATCCGTCATCCGACATAGTGGGAACCGAGGCGCCGACACCCGATTAAAATCGGAATCCGTCATCCGACATAGTGGGAACCGAGGCGCCGACACCCGATTAAAATCGGAATCCGTCATCCGACATAGTGGGAACCGAGGCGCCGACACCCGATTAAAATCGGAATCCGTCATCCGACATAGTGGGAACCGAGGCGCCGACACCCGATTAAAATCGGAATCCGACATACGACATAGTGGGAACGAGCACTAAATTATTAAAAAAAACGTACAAAAAAAACCTTCCTTACCCTTTAATTGGCAGTGTATCTAATAAATAATGCACATACTACTTATAATGTTCACTTTTTTTATTTTTTGGGTACTATTTTTTTATGCCGATTCAAATCAAATAGGGTTTGAATTCACGACTTATTTTATTTTTGCCAATTTAAGGGTTAACATTCAATTCATTATGAATGTAACATGCTTCAATTTGTACAAAATGGCCATCAAATTGACAACTGAACACTTCTAATAAGTTTCTGAGAAAGGTTTTGTACGGCCAGATTTTGTTGTAGACATTTTAATGAATCGAAACCTATGTGCAATGCCGAGTCCGAACTTAGTGGATATACTTTACCTCCTATTTCAAGAAGAACTGGTTCAAAATAGACCTGCAAGATACTTGTTCAAGAACGTGTCGGTCTCACGCGAAGGGTTCCGTACCACTCTTATACTCGTATAGGGGCCCCTTCTAAATGATTTATTTTTTTGTTATAGCGGCAATAAACATTGAAAATTTCAACCGTGTGTTTACCTGTTACGGTTCATATCATAAGATACAGGCCGCTGACAGACAGACAGACGGACGCTCGGACAGGAGGGCCCGTTGGCACCTTTTGGGTACGGAATACTAAAAATGAATATAAAATTTTCCTTAATACTTTTGGTTACAAAGTTTTTCCACTTCGCGTGTGATACGTAGGACCTTGCAAAATGCGGTCCGTTCGCAATAGTTCGCTTCTCTCGGTCGCTACCACCGTCTCACCCGTAAAGCCCCCTTGTTTCTCGTTGCACTTTTGCGTTCCAACCCAACTTGCAGAGTATAGATGAGTATAATAGGTACGTAGCGGAAGGCAGCCGGTAAATTAACTACCGAAGAGGCATTTCACCTTTTTAGGGTTCCGTAGTCAAACTACGAACCCTTATAGTTTCGCCATGTCCGTCCGTCCGTCCGCAGCCTAGCTCAGAGACTCTTATGTACTAGAAGGCTGTGATTTGGCATGAGTATTTCGCACCTTTGCGACAAAACTGTGCTATCTTCAAAGTTGCGACAAAAGTTGTCACAGTTTTGTCGCAAAGGTGCTATATATTAGTAACGCCAATATTTTTTATTTAAGTAATTAAATATTTTTTTTAGTGGAGGTATCCCCTACTCGTTACGTGGGGATGTATTTTGTTTTTCTCGTATACCTCATAGTTTGTGGTGTCATTATTGGATAGGTCTTTCAAAAATATTGCGGGTTTGTCAAAACAGTTTTTTGATTAAGGGACCCGTTTAGGAAATATTAAGCTTTAAAGGGCTAATTTTTGTTAGAGTCAAGTGTATTTTGTTTTTCTCGTATACCTCATAGTTTGTGGTGTCATTATTGGATAGGTCTTTCAAAAATATTGCGGGTTTGTCAAAACAGTTTTTTGATTAAGGGACCCGTTTAGGAAATATTAAGCTTTAAAGGGCTAATTTTTGTTAGAGTCAAGTGTCCCCCCCCCCCACCCCACAGCCAAAACTACTAATACTAAAAATCTGAAAAATGTCTTAAATGAAAGCGCATTTAACGAATTTATTCCTACTAAAAATCATCTAAGACCAAATAGGTAACTTTAAATAGAAAATTTGTTCATACATGTGATTTTTTGAGACAGTTTTTTGTTTGTCGTAACTCGTAACGGCTTCGGAACCCTTCACTGAGCATAGTCCGACATGCTCTTGCCCGGTTTTTCTCAGATTGGCAACGCATTTACGTAAACATGTAATCATTGGTATGTAGGTAGGTAGGTACAGTTAACAATAAATTAAGTCACTGATTATTGTAGTTTAGCATAAGTAAATTAACTCGTAATGTTTCATAAGTAAGTGACATGCCATTCAAACAGTTAAAGTCATTAGGTCCTACTCATTACTGAGTGTTTGAAATTAACCTGTGATCAGGTTGATGCCTGATTCTCCAAAATATCAATAGTCAGTAAATCCTACTACCAAACTATCATATTATGTAAGTGAATATGTTTTTGGGACTTCATGACCTCTCAGGAATACAAGTGAGAAGTCCGGTTAATGTCGGTTATATTATATTCGTTAGACAAACACGCGAAACAACTTCCCTCATTTCCCTCAAGGTCATGCTAGAACATGTTTTGAAATGTTAATTTTGATCACTTACTTTTGACGTTGACTGTACAACGTACCTAGTGAATGAACGATGATTATACTGATTATGGTAGCAGCGCTCGAATCGAACTGAAGTCAGCGAGTTAAAAACTGCTCTATAGATGTACCTTGCCATTAGTTTAAAAAGTTCTTGGAATTATATTTTAAACTAGCTTCTGGCCGCAACTTCGTCCGTGTTGATTTCGATTAGGTATCGTTATTCCCCCTGAACTTATATTTTTTTGTAATAATTAAACTCATATAATAAAACTATTGAGATATATAAGCTAAACATACAGAACAAATACAAATAAGTACCACTTCAAATGTTACCAAAAACTGAAATCTTTCTGTTTCAAACTGTTCTTAGTATATTCTTGGGGATGCATTTCAATCAGTCTAAAAACATATTGCACAGAAATATAAATATTATTTATATTTTCATTTAACTACCTACGAAATGAATAACAAACGTCCAGCATATAAACAAAATATACAGATGTAGTGCAAAATGATTACCCTTCGGGAAAACTCGGATCTCAATCGGAATACGATGGCACCCGAACTGTCAATAAATGATTGTATTAAATGAGTGACGTTTTCATATCCATTAAAATTGAACTTTATTGTTTAGTGTCAAATGTCAAAGTGACAAATGACAGCATATGGCACTGTATAATGTAGAGATGTTACAACCACCTTCAATAACTTTGAAAATACTCAGTTTTATTGTCATTTCATTAGTAAACAAAACATTATCTTCACTTTAAAACATAAAGTACAACAAAATAAAGCTTATTGGGAAATATTTACAAGAATTAAACTCAATACCTGCCTACTTAAAAACAGCATTAATATGAAAAAAAAATGTCATTGGCGTCCCTCTCGGACCTATGTAAATAACCCGCGTGTGAGAGAGATGCAATGCAAACGACATGAAGACTTTCATACTAGGCCCGCTAGGATGCTTACAGGTACAGTCACCGTCATAAATAAGTGATTGATGATTTCTATACCTTGTCGCTTTTACTCGTTTGACAATTTCGTATGACATTTCAAACACGACGTTAAAGTGACTAGGTTCATAAATGATAATCCCTGTTAAATGGGATGTATGAACATAAGTTTCGTCCGTATACACAATATCTCTGCCTTCAGATCTGTACTTCCTTATTCAGTCCAGGTAAGTACTTTACTCTTTTAAGTCTAACGTCATCTTTTTCCATCAGCATTTTTCTATTTCTATTGTTAGTAGTTTTTTATTGTATAACATTTCGAAGGAATAATGCCATTAGACGTACTATAGTAGGTATACATTAAGTATAATTATTAAAAATAATAAAAACATTTGCAATAATGATCAGGCGATATAACTAATTAGTAATTACATACATACATTAAATCACGCCTGGGTAGTGATTCTCTCAACAACGACGGTCGGGCGGACGAACGAGTGAATGTCCAAGCGGCGAGTTTAAGTAGTCCCGTCAGTGCGAACAAAACACATTTTAGCGAGTGCATTTTCAATTTAGCAGCATGGTTTCTGCCTATGGATCGAATGTATAAGGCTGCTCAATTGAAAATGCACGCGCTAAAATGTGTTTTGTTCGCTCTGACGGGACTACTTAAACTCGCCGCTGCGATTTCGCTCGTTCGTCCGACCGTCCGTTATTTTTGAGAGAAAATAACACCCCTGTTTTCCAGAGGTGTAGGCAGAGACCACTTCTTTCCACCCGCTAAGATCCTGACAAATCTCTTTCGTTTCTTCCGCATTCATAGATCCGATTCATGCACGTAAAAATAAATAAATATAAATACTGGAAAAGGGCCGAATCTTAAGTACCTACCCGAAACCGACGTGCGTGCATACTTACCTAATTATCAAGGTCATGTTAAACCAATCTGCTATATTAGGTCAATTTCGCCTTTATACTATTACTTATTCTGTGCCTTTACTTATAGGTTAGTAGGTAGGTACTTAGTGGGTTAGGTTAGCTACGAGCTGTGTCGTGGGCTCGTGGCGCGAAGCGCTAACAAGTACCTACGTGGAACCGAGCAGCGGACCTCCGTCGACTTGTTCCGAGTACACTTATTAGTAAATTACTATTTTATGGATAAGTTTATAATTATTCAGTTATTAGTGTTATTACCTACTAGCTTCTTCGCGTATTTTTCGACTATATAGTTATTCACACGGGAACTTTTATTTTTCCGGGATGAAAAGTATCCTGTGTTAATCCAGGGTATAAGCTATCTCCATTTCAAATTTCATCCAAATCCGTACAGCCGTTGCAGCGTGAAGAAGTAATAAACACACACACACACACACACACTCACACACACAAACTTTCGCATTTATAATATTAGTAGGAAGTAGGAGTTATTACTGTTAAATTACCTACCTATCTTTACTAACGGCGTCAGTATTTAAATAAGATTGGTAGCTGGTAACTAAATGTCAATTTCTGGTGGCTAGTTATTGACGATTTATCCTATAGGTACTGCAAATTCTGGGTTGTATCAATAGCGGTGGCCCTAACAAACGAAACCCAAGAACAGGGTGTGTAATCATAAAAACAAAAATACTGATTCTTATTTGTATAATGATCAAAGTGTAGTTAATAATAAAATACATAAAAAGAAAATGAATTAGGTATGCCTTTATTCATAATTATGAGTGTGCGTAATAACTAGATGCATAACGCGCTAACATAATAAAAGTCATACAGTATTATTACATAGTTCGACGACGAGGTGTAATAACTTCCTATCTAAATAAATATGTTTTTACAGGAAACGAAAAAAACGTCTACGCAAATGAACTTAGAAGCTATTTTCATTTTTTTATTTCTCACTAAATAATACGAAATCCAGTTTGGTGGTCTTGCTAGAGCATGCGAGCGAAATTAGTTGTTTATGTGACTTTACATATTGAAGGGCATTAAACACGAGTTACATACACTATTTTATCTACCCACATATCATAAGCCTCCATGATGTATTCAGGAGCCGCATATTATGACCGGCATCGCGGCTCTGTTCAGGGTCACTAACAGTAATTATTATGACGTCACGGATTACAGGAGGCGTCGCCGAAATATCGATATCATCTTGATCGCTCATTTTATGGTTTAAATTCAACAAATCCAACAATTTAATGTCACTGTGGGTAAGACCGTCTACAAAGCAAGTCCGTCAACAAGTTATAACTTTTGAATTTGAAAGCTTTTCCCGCTTTAGCGTCCAGTCGATAAAGCAGTTTGTCGCGCTAGGTAGTTCCCTCACTCTAAAACATATTGCGCTGTGACAACGAATTTCAGAGCAATCCGCCTAAACAAGTCATTACGTGTATGGAACTCGAAGTGATAGTTCGACGGTCTCTGCTAATAAAATTGTTAAAAATAGTTAGTGACAAGATTTTGTACCAGAAAGTAACTACGTTAGTAATATAAGAACCGGCTATCTTTATTCTGTGTTTAAATTAACGGAAATTGGCTTAGTTTTGTAATTATATGTTCCATCATTTATCACATTAAAATTTCGTTAAGTTGGAAAGTCCGTCTACTCTGTACAAGGCAAGTCCATCATATGCCGGATTTCCCTGGAATCAGACCAACTGTTTTTACGAGTTCAATATTATAACGATTTCATAAGGTTACTACAGATAAATTAATTCTTTCGACATTGCACATGATGTTTGTGTTTATTAACAATTTTAATCTCGAAACTAGTAAGGAAATGTGTTCCTCACCCTCAGCACTATGTGACCGAAAATAAAATTAAAAAAACCTATTAAATAAATAAATATATAATTAGCCCCAAATTAAGCAAATAATGTACTATCAGTGCTAAGTGACGACATACACAAACTTATAAAGGTAGATAAATACATACAATATACATAGAAAACACCTATGAGCCCATGACTCAGGAAGAAATATCTGTGTCACACTAACAAATGCCCTTTACTTTACCGGGATTCGAACCCATGATCATCGGCTTCATATTCTATATTATATTATTATATCTATTTACAAATTTTATTAGTACCCTTTTCATTCCTTTTGAATTTTAAAATATGGTTGTGTGTCGTACAGTCATATTTTCTTGACGTCAAAATATATAATTATTTGAACGTTCATACATTTACATCCTATGCTTGTACTTGAAAACCAAAGTATGTATGTAATGTACTGTAGTCCTCGGTTGTTCTTAACCGCAGCCGTACGTTGTACGTAGTTTAAAATCGCTACTACTATAAGTTTATTTAATAAACCCTCTTTGATATCAGAAAAATAAAAATAAAACTATTTAAGTACATTTTAAAATGACTATTGATCTTTTATTTGGGATACCCAAAAAAATAGTAAGTAAGTACGTATAATATAATTATTTGCCAAAAAAGGTTTACCACCCCATTTACGTAATATATGCCGGACTTGCCTTTGAATAACAAAAATTGAGTTTATTTCGAATCTAAACCTTATATTAACAAATCTAAAGTACACTTATCATTGTCTTGCTTCAAGCTTTTAAAGGATTCGAATCCGAACATATAAGCACCCATAGAACGGCTGATATCATTACTAGACGGACTTACCTTGAACTACAGGGGAAGTCCGTCTACTCGCCGAATTTTACAAAATACCATATTTTTAGCTTAATATGTGATTAAAATGATCTGTCACTATAGCTTAACTATTATATATGAAATTCTTCATCGTATGCGATTACAAGCGTTAACGTAGGTCTATAATTAACGCAGCTAGATCACACCGAAGTAAAAAAAAAAAAAGTATGCCGGACTTCCCCACAGTGACCAACAAAACAAATTTTAACCGGTAATGGCGGTAATGAAAAGATTGAAAAGTTTTTTGGCAGCTGTCATAATTTTTTTTTATTCAGAGATAAACTTTACTAAGAGTCTGCTCCAACTATCATATCGTTCGATATCATACTTACGTGCGACATTAAATTTGTCAAATTTGTATGCCAATTGACATTTCTTTTCCAACTAAACGTCATCACGACTGATATTAGAATAGTTGTCAAATAAAATTTCTTTGTTTTTCAGAGATATTCGAAATTTGAATGAAATAATATCATCGAAATAGATGTTATTATTTAGCAATAATAACCAGACATAGGAATATTCGGAGCAAAATGAAATGACAGCTAGGGATTGCCTATACCGATAAACTCAATTATTGATGCTTTTCCTATATAGATACTATTGAAAGTATGCAATTAAACAAAATAGCAACAAAATTCTGGTTACTTATTCTTTATTTTGAAAGGATTTTAAACCTGCACTCATCATGGTCATATTTTTTTTCCTTATTGTGTATTTCAGAATGACTATCCCATATACTATCCTAAAATAATATGACGATGATGAGTCAAGGTTAAAAAATGCTTTTAAAATAAAGAATGACCAGAATTATCTTGCTTTTCTGTTTCATTTGCACACATTAAAAAAAAATTTTTAGAAACAAATCTTGGAGCTATTCGATAAAGGCAATCCCTAGTAGTCATTTTATTTAGCCCCGTATAATCCTATGTCTGATAATAACATTTTTACAGATAAGAAATTTGTTCTAACCAAACAGTCTATTTTTATGGTGGTCATAATGTGCGGTTTTTGAACGCATCATTGAGGGTTTATGATATTTGGTTGGATAAAATATTATAAATCCCCTATTATGCGTTCAAAACCCGTAGGAAATGACCAGCATTATTACAACCAATTTTACTATGAAAACTTTCTTGTCTGTGGTAATAGGTAAAATTATCTGTACTGTAATGTTATAACGGTACAGATTTTGGTAAGGTTATGAGTTTAAAGTTTGAACAGCTGTCAAAACCCAAGAGTTAATTCTATTATTCATAGATATTAAAACAGTTATAGACTTGAAACGTCAATTCAGTATGTTTTTTTATTTTTTCTCAAAAATGCTATGTAATCTTGTCATAACATCATCAAATAGGAGCCAGTAGGTTAAAGTTCCTGGAGCACTCTGCAAAGTGTCCAGTAAGTAGAGTGATTTTGAATTAGGAAACCAAAAAGTGTCCAGTAAGTAAGTATGGAAAATCCATAACATACCATATTATTTGAATTTGGAACTATATGTACAGACCTGTGACAGCCTTTGAAAAGACTAAAGAAGTAGCAAGATAAAGCCACATGAAATAAAAATTAATTCAGACCAGTATATTTTCTCAATAAGGATTTTCACAAAACAACCATTCAATAAAAAAACGCTTTATAGTTTAAAGTTTCATATTTATATTACATTTTTAAATGATATGAAAAACTGAACATTCAGCTCTACAGAGGTCTGCAGATTGTACTACAACAAGGTATTTAAATAAAATAAAGAAACGAGGTCAGTGTTGCCAGTATGTAAAACCCAGGTATGCTGCCAGGTAAAATAAGTTCAATCGTTCGGTGTTTTTTTGTAGACTTGTAGGAATGTACTACTTATTTTTTAAATACAAACTACTTGTTTTATTTTTGAGAAAAGCACTATACATGCTTCGCCCATTAAGAGCCATCCTGGACTCGTATCTATAACTCTTTTAACTCCTACTCGTCCAGGAAGGCTCACTTACTGGTCTTTGCAGTAATGTACTATCAGACCATTGGAACCTTGACCCACCATAGAACTGTGTCACAGAGACGTTATGATTCAAGTCATAAGAAGTGTCAAACAAATTGTTTTATAATGTCACTGTGACACCGTTCTATGGTGGGTCAGGGTTCCATTGGGCTGATAGTACTATAACCGCACGACATTTGATCTCGAGTGACTTGAGAATACACTTTATTCGTTTGTCTATAATTTAAAAATCACTTTAAAATTCACGAAGGATCGAATTGCCGCCATTATTGATTTCATTTGTTTGTTGGTTTTTCGCTGTTACGAAAGTAGGATTGTGAAAAGTTGTTTGTTTGTTGTTATTACAACTAATACAATAAATAATACCTACTTATGTTTCATTATTTGTTCAAATTTATTTTTTATTGCGTTATTCTAATATCTGTAGTCTATAGATATTTTACAGGTAGTACTAGTAGCATTGCAGGTCATTTATCTACGGGTTCTGAACCCATCTTAGAGTACTTATGATATGTGTGAAGATAAAGTAGTATATGCAACTGTACATGATTAGGCCTTAAAACACTCGTGTGATCCTATTATAAACTCGCTGACGCTCGTTTCCTAAAACCGCACTCGTGTTTTAAAGCCTCTCAAAGCATCAATTGCATAAACTACCTACTAAATATTAAACCCATATAACCCTAAGAATCACAAAAATTACAAGATGATAGTTAGGAGGTCATTACACTTCGTCGTCAGTATACCAACTGTTGCGCGCTACTCGGTCCACGCAGAAAATAAAACATACCCAAGCAGCACATTAGTGAATTTTGCAGCTTATCTTATAGCTTTATGTTCTAAATGAGTGGTTTAACAGTGTTTGACTACACTTATAGCTTTAAACACAACTCAAACTTGTATACGGGTTCATCCTGTCACTTATAGTTGCTTAGGAACGTTTTTTGTTTCTACTTTATTACTTATAGTTGGGTAAAGTCGATTTTGCTACTTAAAGTTGCATTCAGGTTGTAATTGTCACTGATTAAGAAGCAATGGTGATATATAAGGCCCTAAAGTTACTTATGAGCCACTTTTATATATAAGTGGGAACATACCCTTATTTGGAACTTTTAATTCCAAATGACTAGTATAATAGAGTAGTGTATCACCAATAGTGGCTAAAGAGATAATTTTACGGCCCTTTTGGAATCTAAAGTAATTGCAACTTTAAGGCCTAGAAGGGTCGTAAAATTATCTAAAGAGAGATCTCCATTAAATAAGCATATTTTTAAGCTTATGGGCAACTAGACGGTAGTGTATTTTTTTTTCACCATGAGAGTTGAAAGTTCGATCAATGTACGATTGAAAATGCAAAAATCATGTTTGCGATTTTTTTTTTTAATCTATTGATGTCTCACAAAAATGGTGATTCCTATCTGATAACACAAGTAATCAATAATATTGAGCAAAAATATAAATTAAAAAAAATTACCTTATAATGGTGCTATAATCGAAACATTGAACAAGGGTGTTCATTTTCGAAAAAAACCTAAAAGTCCTAATATCTCGAAAACCGTGCGACTTTTACAAGACCTATTTTAGCTTTTTCATAATGTCCTAAGTGCCCTCTATCCGTAGTTCAAGGATTATCCACTCATTACCTAACACCCTGTATACAACCTTTAGTTCAAATCTTTCAAGTCAATTCGGTACCAGGATTGCAATAAGTCAACTCGTAAGAAGCGTGTTGATATTATGGTCATGTGGGACTCGTCGGCCTTGACCTAGAGGGATCGTAATACCCACTAAGCCCAACATTACAGTAAATCCCGGCTTCTTTCAGGAAAGCCGTTCTACCGTGAAACTGCAACGATCGGTCTCCATTCTTGGTTAAATCGTTACACCCAGCGTAAATAACGATGACGCCTAAGTTGTTCCTTAGTGAGAATCTTTCAGACACAAGTTTATTAAGCGGCCAAGTGCGAGTCGGACTCGCGCATGTAGGGTTCCGTACCACGATACATCTAAATAAATGTATTTCTTTATATCTTTATTATATTGGAGTGGATTTAATGAAAGGTAAAATGCGGTTTACGATTTATAACGTATTAAAAAAAAACTTCAAACCAATTTTCGGTGGAAGTTTGCATGGTAATGTACATCATATATTATTTTTACATTTATCATTCCCTTATTTTAGAAGTTACGGGGGGGGGGGGGGGGACACATTTTTCCACTTTGGAAGCGTCTCTCGCGCAAATTATTCAGTTTAGAAAAAAAAAATATTAGAAACCTCAATATCATTTTTGAAGACCTATCCATAGATACCCCACACGTATGGGTTTGATCAAAAAAAAATAATTGAGTTTCAGTTCTAAGTATGGGGAACCCCAAAAATTTATTGTTTTTTTCTATTTTTGTATGAAAATCTTAAAGCGGTTCACCGAATACATCTACTTACAAAGTTTCCACAGTATAGCTCTTATAGTCACGGAAAAAAGTGGCTGTGACATACGGACGGACAGACGGACGGACGGACGGACAGACATGACGAATCCATAAGGGTTCCGTTTTTTGCCATTCGGCTACGGAACCCTAAAAACTGGGCAAGAGCATGTTCGACTATGCTCAGTGTCCGAAGCCGTTACTAAAAAAATAGGGGGTGGGGGTCACTTCACTTGACTCTAACAAAAATTTGCACTTAAAAATCTTAATTTGTCCCAAACTGTCCCTCAATCGAATAATTGTAATCATAAACTTGCAATATTTTTGAAAGACCTCCAACAACATTTCTCTCAGACGAGAGAAAAAAACATCCCCAGGTTATTGTTATTATTATTACGGTTATACGCGTAATTTTTTTGTTTAAATTTTATTTTACCTCTTTGTCGGCGTGACTGTAATATGTATATTCATGCCAAATAACTGCTTGTTAGAACTAAGTCTCTGAGCAAAGCTGCAGACGGACTGACGGACATGGCGATTCGAACCTATAAGGGTTCCTAGTTTGACTACAGAACCCTAAAAAGGAACGAGTTAATTGTCTCTAAAATGCCTCTGAGTACGGCGGTCTGTCAAATAAGAAATTAAATAGATCTTGTATAATCCGAAGATTCTGAAGTTAATTGGAGTCGCGGCGGATCAAATCAACATTCTGGTAAGACAAGTATTGTTCTTACCATGTCGTTAAAATAACAAATTAACTATCGGCAATCTCTCTAATAGCCTCTTATCACGATAAACACAAATCTGATCAAAGCAGTTCTGCGTACTGGCGTCTTTTCCGGTTGATAAGGGCACTTGACTGAACAAAAGGCAGATAAATTGATTACCGTAGTTGGGATCGGCGCTCGCGCCGGCAATTCCTGGAAATGACGCGCGTCACCTGACCTTTATCCGTGAGCAAGGTCAAACACATGCACTAACACATAGTTTTTACGCGCTGACGGGTAAAGAAAGTATATTATATTCTTGTACACTTTTCTTGTCACTAAGCTTTATTCATCAGTTATACTCGTAGGTAAACTGGATTAGAAAAAGTCTCATTATAGACTAGGAGGTCACAACGAAACTGGGAACGATCTCGTAAATGGATTATGCTAGTCTGACAGGATAGAGGGCAACTCCCTGACTCCAAATATGTCGGTCTGCGTGCGCACGGTGGTCGCGTTATCTAGATATGGCGGCTGAAAAAGGTCTTATATTTCCCAAAAAAAAACGACTGGCTGAATGTTGTACATAAAGTAAGTACTAATTGTACTCATGTCAAATATGAAAAAACTGACCAAAATTTTGGATGCGTTATTGTGCTACGCTCTTTCAAATATGTTTTGGCTTAATGTTGTACATAAAGTAAGTACTAATTAACATTCAGCCATTTCCCTGGTCGTTTTTTTTGGGAACGATAACACGTTTTTCAGCCGCCTTATCTAGATAACGCGACCACTGTGCGCAGGCAGACCGACATATTTGGAGTCAGGGAGTTGCCCTCTATCCTGTTAGACTAGCATAATCCATTTCCGAGATTGTCACCAAATTTGTTGTGACCTCCTGTAATAATACAAAGTACCTACATATTAAGTTTATCAACAAGTAAAACACACGACACTTAGAAGCATAAAATAATGGTTTGGTTACGGTAATGATATGGATTAAGAATAAAACAAGAATAATTGGTTGGTTAACGCTGCACTAATTCTCAAAATATCTACATGTTATTAAGTTTTTGTTTTTGTCTAATATTCTAAGAGCCCATGACACTAAACCTAGTTCGATAAGACTACTGGATGAGGTATATACATATATTGAGACACGTAATGACGTTCAATGAATTAGAGAACACGAAGTGGCAATGCTGCAATGCAAAAAACCTGACCGCGGTTTTTTTTTATAGAATGCTTTAATATGCGGTTCAAAAGCAGCAGCATGATAAAGACGCCTCGTACTTAGGTATTTAGTATGATCGACCTCCTCGAAAAACCAAAGCTCATCTGAAAAAGCATCAATTCCTGAGTAAGAAAAACCACTGCTGCATTTTCCAAACAGTGGAGAAAGTGGTTGCTGCAGTGATTGAAGGGCACCTTTGCGCAGCTGTACCTATTCTGCAACTGCAACTGTTTGGACCTTCAATGGCTGCAGCAAACACTTTCTCCACTGTTTGAAAAATGCAGCAGTCAACCACATGGGACTATTTATTGCCATTACAGGCATCATTTAACTAGACGAACTTTGAAAATAAATTTGTTTGTAACTCGGCCGGAGCTATCAAAACGTTGACAATACGATAGATCAAAGACGATATATCGTTTTTACTACCTAGAATAAAAGCGCCGCCGTAAAAACATAATAATTGAAATTAATGTAAGTATGGAGATCGCCACAAAAGTTTATAAATAGTTGCTCGAGTAAACCACCATAATGTGGCCTTGTTGTTTGAGGATTAACGATGATGGTTATTATTATTCGTAACTTTAAGCGACTCTCAATATGCGTAAGCGCGAGATGCAACGAAAACGTGCAACAAGGAGCTGCGTAGGACAACCCAACTTAATATAAACATCCCTTCTGCAGCTGCTTCGACCATTACCTACTGATCTTTTGGGGTACCAACCAGTTCTCTTTTAGTCATAATTATATGGTATAATCGCGTCCCTCACACCGCAGCCGGTTGTTGCTGAATATAAATGAGTAGGTATCTTTATATTATAAGTCTCGTAACAATTAGCGAGTGGTTCCGTCACCGGCCCCAGGCCCGACCGGTTTCCGGCCAGCCCGGGCCGCCGCAGAGATCGAAAGTTTAAGGGGAAACGTCAAGGTTACGTTCGGATTACAAAAAATATAGACGTTTAATTTTAATATTTTTAATGTACTGTGCTGTACCGTGAATATTTTAGCTTTTAGTATGTTTTGTTAGCCAATCATGTAAATCGATTGTAAATTCACTTAAATAAATCACGCTGTTCAAAAAATGTACTTATGCTCTTCAAACAAATGTTCCGTAGTTAAGACTACGCCTGTCCGCAATCTTAGCTGTAATTTGTTATTAGACCTAGTTATACCTACATTTAAATTACGCCGACAAAGTTGTAAAATAGAATGTTTATAAATAAATTTTCGAGTACTATCCATAAAAGTAAAAGCCACCATACGAGTACCTACTCATAAACTCATAATGTATTTTTTTTATATTTATGTGCTGTCATCAAGTGAGGTATCATTGGGGAGCTGTTTACATCATTAATCATTGTGTAGGTATTTTAAATTTTTAGATTTGGGGGACCGTGTAGGAAATATTGATGACCCAGTAGGTAGCTCCGGCTAACATGTAAGCATAGCTAGCGCGCGCGCGCAACGGCTTTTTTGCCGTTTAAAAGTTCGTCAACGAATTAAACAGTGAAATGTATAAGACAATCACACCAGAGGATTACGAAACTTTTATTTTTATTTGTGATAGCAATTCGTTATTTTTCACGTCGCGGCACTGGGTACCGCCTTAGAGCTACGACAATATCCATTCTAAATCTTTCTTACGTAGTAACTCCTCTTATTCGTGACATTTCGAAGCCTACACAACTATTGGCTATTACAACATAGACCACAGCATATCAACTACGTACCTAGGTATACTTGTAGGGAACTGATAACAATTAGATACAGGAATTTCAAGACCAAGGAACTCAGATTTGTGGTGGTTTGATAAACATATTATTAATTTACAATTTTAGGTCTATTTAAATGACTTTTCTTTTACTTATATTTACCATTTCTGCCATTTCCGCAGTTTTTAGGGTTCCGTAGTCATACTAGAAACCCTTATAGTTTCGCCATGACCGTCCATTCGCAACCTAGCTCAGAGACTCAGAACCTAATAGAAGGCTGTAAGTAATTTGGCATGAATATACCTACATCTTAGTCACGCCAACAAAGTGGTAAAATAAAATCTTGTGATTTTTTTTACTGTACCTCCCCTACACGTATCGCGGGTATGTTTTATTTCTTATTTACTCCATAGTGTGGATTGTCGTTGCATAGGTCTTTCAAAATATGACGGGTTTGTAACAAAAAGTTAATGAAATATTAAGCTTTAAAGCGCTAATTTTTGTTAGAGTCAAGTGAGGTGAGGCCCTCTACAGCCAAAACTACAAATATAAAAAAACTGAAAAAAGTCAATATAAAACCGTGGTAAGTACGTAGGTATAGCCTTTAAATACCTACCTATGTACAGTCGACTACAAAGATGATGTATCCACCTTTTCACCTTATTGCATGTGATACCCGAGTTACCAGTGATAGCCCTTATTTGTTTAAAAATAAGGTCGATCAAATTTGCACGAGTACTCAAGTCCGTAATAAGGTTCAAAAGTGGATACATCTCTTTGTAGTCGACTGTACCTACCTAACAGAGGTAAGTAAAAAACCCACCCTCTTTGGCTTTCGCTGTCCTAGAAGTAAAAAGTTTTCATATAATAACTACTTATACGAATATTATACTTAATTTGAAAAGTACCTAGTCAACTTTGTTTGTTTGTTTGTCACGTTTTCATAGCTTAACCACTGAACCTATCTAAGAGAAAAATGGTACAGAAATAGCTTTTACTCCGTGAAAGGACTTTTTTGATAACGTAGGTAACTTAATTATTACAAACCCAAAAATTAGACATTTTCCGTGAAAATAAATGGGAAATAACGATAAATGAGTTCTTCGGAGATCGAGTTGTGGGCAACAGGAACGTAACTAACATACATACAGGGTTTCATTCTACAGAGTAATACCAAATTATTTATAATAATTGCGTAATGCGTCCATACATAAATATTGTCTGTAGCTACAGGAACTTTCGTTCTGTTGAACACGTAATATTTGATTACTTATTACCTAATTTTATGCATAATTAAGTATGTAACAATTAAAATCGGAAGGTTGCAATTAATTGTATACAATTAGTAAAATTTATACAATTAGAATAGTCACGGTAAGAAAAGGTTCGTCACTTTTGGACCTTAAAAGTGTTGAAATAGAGTCGAAAAGTGACTAGTTTCTTTTTCCGTGACTACACCTAAAATCTTTTTAAATAAATACACCTCTATGAACAATCAAGCACTCATGTTAAGTTATTGCTTAACTAGTCTGCAACCCACGAAGTTCCCCGTCTACTCCGCACCCCGCGGGTGGGTGCGCATACGCAGTGGTGTTATTACGAATTGTACACTAAGTAGTAAAGTTTTAGATGGATTGTTTTACGTTACCCTTATGTCAATCTTGCCGGGCCCGCTGGGGTTTATGTCGTCAATATCAGCCCGCTGGAGTGCACTTTACTTATTTTAGAACTTTCTATTCAATGGGATTAAGTATAGAATGATGGACGGATGAAACATCCTGCAAGCACTAGGAACTAGTAGCATTCATTCTGCAACGAAATGATCCGAGTTAATTTCCTCTACGTCAACTCGATCAAGTTGACTAAGCTCGGTTCGACATAGACCTCTCCTATTCGCATTTGATGTGGGTATAATAACACTACTAATATTTGTGGCGGTGGCCGCCAAGTAGGTCGTGTTGTGAAACAGAGAGAGGCAGCCTGTTGTGCGCGCGTGCCGCCTGCGCGACCGCTCGGTAAGATCGGCAAAACAAATGGAAGATGAACCAATAAACTTATTATACTTACTAGCGTAATAGACGAACAGTGGTGAGAGTGAAAAAACCGATCATTACAGCATAACCTATGTGCGAGAACGAGATAAAAAAACAATGACAACAGAACCCGGTTTGACATCAGTTAGCCTCGTTTAGCCTCCTGTAGAAAAGCGTCCTCTTGTTTCTTTTTTTGCAATCACGTTGATTTATCTCATCACTACATAGTATAAAACAAAGTCGCTTCCCGCTGTCTGTCCCTATGTATGCTTAGACCTTTAAAACTACCGAACGGATTTTGATGCGGTTTTTTTTAATAGATAGATGGATTCAAGAGGAAGGTTTATATGTACTTATAATATTTTTTTATTTTATGTTCTGGTGTTACCGGAGCGAAGCGAGGGCGGGTCGCTAGTAAAACTATAAGTCAGCAATGGTATCCTGTTCTGTGTTGAACTGTGGTGTAACTTATGGCATTAACCCAAATAAAAACTAATTTCACAGCTAAATAAGTATGATTTTACAATCACCTTTTCATATTCCTTATTTTCGTTAATTCATGCTTTCTGAAATTTACTTACCTCTACTAGTAGGTATGTTAATATCATGCGGTAAACATCCTATTTCTCCAATATTGCTATATTTCTAAATATTATGTGTTAAGCAAAAAGATATTATGTCCGTGAATTTGAAAACGAAAGGTCTAGAGTTTGACTGCTTTTTATCGATAGGTATTTCGATATCTTCAAATGAAGCGTTGTACCTATTACGTACCTACTTTTGTATAGCTCATATACCTAGATACCGAAAGTTTCATTTAAAGCTGCTTTTATATGATATGAAAAAGTACACAAATCTCTAAACTTTAACCCACTCCTGTTAACATGAAGAAGAAAACACGATGTAGCCCCACTCCCCCCTAGTAATTCTCAATTTGCCAGTAATCAATTCCCTGTCCTTTCCGCTCATTTATATAATAGAATAAATATTAGTAGATATTGTTCAACAAGGGACTAAAACAAGCCATAATGACACGAGATGTTTAGCCACCCAAGCGGAGCGCGGGTGGCTATATATATAGTTTGAGTGTCATTCAATTCAATTCAATTCAATCGTTTATTGGTAAAATATAAATTTTTACATGTCAAATTTTATTCATAAATTCATAATATAATATTAGGTACTTATTATATTTTATTACTATCGTGCATTAACTCATTAATCATTATGGTTGTTTAGTCTAGTGTTAAACACTCAACTTTTCACTTTGAATGCGTCCACCAAAAGGTAGACCTGATTAATATAATTAAATAAATTCATATTATTAATCGTGTTTCTCGAAATCAAAACGTTTGTTTGTATATTTTTACGCAATTGAAAATGGCGATAATCCTCCATTCATAAAACACCGTGATTGGTTGTTTAGGGGTTTCCAAAGTAAATAAAAAAAAAACTTTAATCGCTAGGGATTAAGAAGCTTTATTCCCGATGTGCAGAGACTAAAGTAACATTTTAAGAGCATGAGAAGTGAAAAAATATTAATATCTAATAAGACTATTTACTTGTAAGAAAAATGTGTTAGATTGGCTTAAAACTCTTAGCTATGAAGACATCGAAGCCGCCCTTAATAAAAATTGAATGACATTCTATAATTATCTTTAATTCGGTACACACACACACCCACACGCACACACAAATACAGATAGGTACATATTTCATAATTAGAAATTAAGATTTTAAAGTACCTAAAAATGTTAATTCTTAATGTGATTTATGTTTACCTAAATATAAACTAGATATGTAAAATTTATAACCCTATCGTGTTATGGGAGAGCGGGGTCTCCTGTCACAGGTATTCTTTTACTTACTAGGAGATCCCAACCTGTACACAATTTTGTTACAAAATTTTAACAAAAATGTTAAGATTTTTCATTTTCATTTACATTTAGGTTAAATATTGCATATTGTAGGTACATTACTTTTGGCTTTTATTTTTATTAGAAATTAGAATTCGATTTCCCATCCTTAATTTATTCAAAAATTCTATGCACTGTGGGAACGAGTAACCCGACAAATTTTAACCATCGATTCTAGAGCCAATTTGTAGTATATAATGTGATATAACATGTAGCCCAATAACGCATAATTTCAGAGTTTTTAATAAGGTATTTAAAAAAAAAACATAATTAATTGAATTTAAAATCTGTCACCTTAACGTAAAGCAATATTTTCTAAGAAAGATTCATCTTCGAAATAGCAATGTCATCAACGTACAACGTAAATTAATTTAATCAATTTCTTAGTAAATAATGCTTTAGGTAGGTATAGGTGACAAAGTTAAAATTAAATTAACTATGGAATATTTTTTTTAATAATAAATATCTTGGAAATTATGCGTTATTGGACTACACGGTTATATCACATTATATACTACAAATTGGCTCTAGAATCGATGGTTAAAGTTTGTCGGATTCCTCGATCCCACGGTGTATAGGACGCCATAACACGTATAGTTTTAGAGAAATACAGCTTCAATTAAAGCGCGACAGCGTTAAACTCTCGTCTCCCGTCCCACTAAATACACGGCGGCTCTCGATGGCTCCCGGTCTGAATTCACTCGAGACCACGTAGGGATCAACTGTGCCAAGTTTCAGCGAATACTGAAAAAGTGCAAGGTTCCCATACAACGGATTGTACTATCAAACCGTTATTAATATATTACTAATTATTATCTCCCATTATTATGTAAACCAAATCATCGAACTGCAATATAGGAATTCCATAAACATGTCTCCTTCTTTTGAAACGTCAAAAGTTGAGTGGACGTCTTCTCGCGAAAATGCCCGTAACAATTTTGCACGTTGCAACAAAATGCTCGTAACAAGCTTGTCTCTGTTGCAGTAACAGGCATAACTGTGACGTTCACAAGCTCAACACGCGAAATAAGGATAAACTCGGTAAACCCTGGTCCCCGTCAGGTCCAGGTGACCGTCTTCGTAAAGTAAGCACACTAGGGGACTGTATACGCTTCTACAATACGATACCTACGGATATTGTCAATATGCCGTTAAATAATTTTAAGTCTTGCATTAAGTGCTGCTTGCTGGGTAAGGCATATTATAACTCTGTAAATTACTTCTTCGATGATAAAGACGGTAGTGTGAGCTAATGCCGAAATTGTGTTTTTTTTACATTGTAATATAATATTAGCTGACCACTGACTAGCGGTTATTGCAAAATGACTTTAAGCCAATAATGCAGACATTTTAAATTTAAGTTTACCTACCTAATGTTTTTTTTTCTTTGTATATTTATTGGTGCACAAGACACTTTTGAAATCAGAACACTGTGATGTTTCTCGCCGGACAGCTACTTTTTTACTGATATATTTTGTCCGGCAGCATGAGCATGTCATGCTCACTCGGTCTTTGCTTAATGTTGGCTTACTGCGACGTCGTTGATCGGGTCGCCACCATCCCAAACACACAGCTAAGGGAGGGGGTGGCTGAAATACGCGTCATACTCGTGAACGGGTACTGTCTGTGGAGTCCGGTCTGTTCACGCTTGCAAGGACCTGATTTCCAGTTAGTTATTTTAATTATCGTGGATGACTTAGAGACCTCGTCATATTGTTCTACTAGTCACTATTTTTAATTTTATGTTATTGAGCTTACATTTATAATGATTTTGTTTGTGTTGGTTTTTTTTAAAACAATTATTTGGTACTTTATTATCTTGTAATGTTACCTACTTATATAAGCATTACCTGCTGGAGTTTCTTGCGGCACTTCTTCTCCGCAATGATGGTCTTGTCCGAAGCGCTAGTAGATTCACTCTATATTACTGACGTGTAAAAGAGCCCTCATGTGGCCAATTTACTGAATAAATATTTCGAATTTTGTTTCCTACTCCTGCGGCTCGGCTCTTTTCTAGGACGTTAAACATTATTGCTATGTTCTATCTACGGCGCAACGGCGGCCTGCTGCTGTGGGGACACGCCGCCGTCGCGCCCACTCTTTGTCATGCAAATAATTGCCTGAGGATTTTAGCTAACATTCACCAACCAATTAGCTGCAAACCACACATTAAAACCGTAATTTATGGACCGATTTTTATTATTTCAAGTAACGTACAAACTTAGGTTTTCATATCAATTCAATTTCAAATCAAACATCTTACAAAATAACAGACTATCAGACTTGATTTAGGGGTGAAAAACGTTATCAACAGGAGCTAAATTAGAACCGTAAATGAAAACGTACAGACCGAGTTGTCCACAGTGTGGACAAAGGGGTGTAGACAGCTGGGAATAAACCAAAACCAGTGTGCCTATTGCCTAACGCATCCGCAATCGCAATCGACTTCAAAGTGGAAAAATTGTTTTCATTTTGTATGCAGACAAGCCTTCGATTTTCAAAATGAAAACGACTGCGTTTGCGATTGCGTTAGGCAATAGTTCCTCTTATTGCCTAACGCAATCGCAAACGCAGTCGTAATAGTAATGAAGGGCGCCACTGTACGGCGTAGTCTAGTCTAAACTTAATCAGCCATGCACTTGAGGATAGCCGGCAGGTGGCCTGGGGCCCGTTTCAGGAAAGTTTGTAACTTACAATGAAACATTATCACTTTCCCAAAATATGCAGTGTAAAGAGACCTCCACTAGTAATAGGTAGTTGTAATACAAGTCACAAACTGTCGTGAATCGGGCCGTTGACGATTGTCGTCACATGTCACTCAACAACCGTTTGGGTCTGATCATTTTTGGACACAAGTCGTCTGATCAGGCCAGGGACTGCAGGTAAACTTAGTGCAGCCTTAAGTTACGCTCACACCAATACTTAAAAACCGGGCAAGAGCATGTCGGACCATGCTCAGTGTAGGGTTCCGAAGCCGTAACGACAAACACAAAAAACTATCTCAAAAATCAACATGTATGAACCAATTTTCTATTTAAAGTTATTTGGCGCTGTCTTAGATGATTTTTAGTAGGTACTAGCGACCCGCCCTCGCTTCGCTTCGGTTTATATGAGTTTTCTGTAACACCAGTACATAAAATAAAAAAAATATATACATATAAACCTTGCTCTTGAATCACTCTATCTTTTTAAAAAAACCGCATCAAAATCCGTTGCGTAGTTTTAAAGATCTAAGCATACATAGGGACAGACAACGGGAAGCGACTTTGTTTTATACTATGTAGAGTGATAGTGATAAACCCGTTAGTCGCCTGTATCTCAGGAACTAATTAAGTCTACTTATTGTTAGTAATGATTCTTTTTCTTATAAATTCGTATATAATATCTCAAACAAGAGCCAAGCTTTTAAGTGTGAGATCTGTATACCTATGTAGGTAGTTAGGTATCTAAACTGCTTCAAACCGACTTTAAATTACAATAAAAGTTTATCTTTTATAAAGTAATTAATAGAAATTGAAAAAAAAACAAGGTCCAGTAAATAGAATTTTAAGTTTTCCAAACGATACTCAACTCAAATCAATAATCTAATCGAAAATTTGTAAACTTTCAGATCGCAAATCGCAAACTTGTAGGTAGCATTCCGGGGCACGTCCGAACAGCATCTAGGCGCTCGCGCTTATGAGCGCGGCTGTCGCGCTTGTCGGCCTATTGCTCGATTTGTTACTTGGACAGTTCGACTCCCCCCGCGCGTGCAGGCCCCGCCCCGTTAACAATTTTTCTATCAAAGTTATCATAGGCGATTTTGATAGGTATAAACACTTTAGTCGCCTGTATCTCAGGAACTAATCATGTCTACTTAGCCGTGATAGTTTTCCTTTAAAATTCGTTATAAGTATGCGCTTTCGTTGAAGATATTTTTCAGATTTTTAGTATTTGTAGTTTTGGCTGTAGGGGGGGGACACTTGACTCTAACAAAAAATAGCGCTTTAAAGCTTAATATTTCATAAACGGATCCCTTAATCGAAAAATTGTTTTCATAAACCCGCAATATTTTTGAAAGACCTATCCAACGACACCCCACACTATGGGGTAGGCAAGAAAAAAAAAAGCATCCCCACGTTACGTGTAGGGGAGGTGCATTAAAAAAAATCAAAATTTTATTTTACCACTTTGTTGGCGTGACTAATATGTATATTCATGCCAAATTACAGCTTTCTAGTACTATGAGTCTCTGAGCTAGACTGCGGACGGACGGACGGACGGACATGGCGAAACTATTTATAAGGGTTTAGTTTGACTACGGAACCCTAAAAACGGTGACGGTACGGAATCGCAGTGACGCGTCGTATCCGTAACGTTTTTGACGCATGCCCTCCACACCAATGCTTAAAAAACGGTGACGGTACGGAAACGCAGTGACAGGGATACGACGCGTCACTGCGTTTCCGTACCGTCGCCGTATTTTAAGCAGCGGTGTGTAGAGCATGCGTCAAAAACGGTAACTGATACGATGCGTCACTGCGATTCCGTACCGTCGCCGTATTCTAAGCAGCGGTGTGGTCGCAGCTTTATTGTTTGCAAGTCCTTCTGCTGTATCCAATCCATACCTGTAAGCATATTTATTTTGTAAAATCGATGGTGTGTCAGTTAATTTGAAGTCCTTAAGACTGACTCAAAATTATACAGCACTTAAAAACACTGGATGTGTGACTTGCAAACAGTCACTCTCAACCCCTTGATGGTCAATTGTTCGCCAATAGTTGACAAAATTGCATAGACCTGTGTCAACATCTGTTCTAATATGTAGCAACCCGGAGTTTTCCTACACATCAATTTTCCAACGAAAATGAACCTTTTTAAATTCACTTCGTAGTCTCATATATACAATACAGGACGGAAAGTTGAAATGGGGCAGTAAGGGCAGCTACTAGATCCCCAGCTGCTACTCGGCAATGCTCTAAAAAACGAGCCTGAGCGGAAAGAGAACTCTAAATCCGAACATATTGCTCCACAAATAAAGCTGGCCGTCATGGCTGAAACAGGTTAATAATAATACGAGATACTGAATTACAATTTGCTCGTACTTTATTAGAATTTTCGTTTTTCTCTGAAACGTTCTGTTTAGGGCTCGTTGTTTGTAAAATAAAATCGTAACTAATGGTTAAACCTCAAGAAAATGTGTCAAATTTTCGATTCCTTTTTAATTAACTAACGGTTAAATCTCAAGGAAACGTCAAATTTTCGATCCGTTTTCGAAGTTTAACAATTAGTTACTTTAACTACTGATCAAACAGCAGGGCGTGAGTTCAAATAACAGTTTTCGTATGAATTTGACGTTTACTAACCCAGTATTGAATTTTTGGTGCAAGTAGCCTTTAGTTGTCTACATACTGTTCAATTTTCTTTATTAAGGTTTTCTTTATTATGCAAAATTGACACTATGTATTTACCCTACGAACTGTATTGATATTTGGATGTTCTAGTACTCTAACCTTAGTTGGTCTCAGAGTTTCAATCCTTGATAAAAAGGGGACCGATTGGCATTAAAAAATAATACCTCAAATCTCTAAAATCTGTGAATGTCGATTTTCATCATTTAAAAAGTTAGTAAAGGTCTCCTAAGAGCATTTTCGCGTAGAAGCAAGGGATCTAGTAGCTGCCCTTACTGCCCCATCACAACTTTCCACCCTGTATACATAATACATCCCCGTCACATATTCATATTTCATTCGATGTCAGCGATTAGTTCCAAGTTCTTAATTTTCCATGTGTGAAATTTTGCAAATTATTATTGGGACGAATTCTTCTTAATCAAAAGTCTTAATTTTACCAATTCTTAATTTTCCGAATGCCTCATTTTCCTAATTATACATAGTACTAATTCGGATTTTCTTATATGAGTAGGTACAGTCATATACTTTAAATGGCCAAAGAAAACAAATTTAAAGTACTATTGCCTACAAACATAAATTTAATTTTAAACACAAATAAAACCGTTACTTTACATTGCTTAAACTTGTTATCACTTAATTGGCTACTTAAACCGACATAAATTTCTCAGACATTCCTCGGGTGTCACTTTTCCTTTAATTAGGTCTTCTATATTTCCGCTAATTTTCGCGTCTTTAATTATAAATTTTGACCTTCTTTTCCGTGGCTCAGTATACACTTTATTTTGTCTAGTCTTTTTTTCATAATATGTTGCTTCTTTTTTCAGAAAGTTGATATTATGAAAAAAGATCTGACTTCCCATTTTTTTTATTTAGGCGGTACCCGGTGCCAACCTTCCAAGGCGTTCGTAGTCCTAATAACATAAAATAACAATATAGATTACCCAGTGTCAATGTCCACGCATTTTAAGTTGTCAATGTACTGCAATACAAAAAAAATGTCGAAAAGATACGTACACAGATATTTTAGGTATTATAAATTTCTCAAATATAATATGTCTAACTGTACTATCGTCCGTAAAAAATCCGAATTAGTACTATCTATAATTAGGAAAATGAGACATTCGGGAAATTAAGAATTGGTAAAATTAAGACTTTTCATAAAGAAGAATTCGTCCCAATAATAATTTGCAAAATTTCACACATGGAAAATTAAGAACTTGGAATTAATCGCTGACATCTCCATGACAGCAAGCAAATTAAGTAATATAGTTTTGAAGCAAAAGGTATTGTTGCCGTGACGTGCGCTATGTAGGCTAAACATCAATCCTTCCAATATTGGAGTAAATATCTCTCTCCTGACATTTACTCTTTAGTTAAGTCCAGATCTTGAATCACTTTATTCTTTTGGTTCTCCTCATACTTAAGAATATATTAGTGTTCAAGCTGTTGCTTTGCTGTGATCAACATAATATTTGGGTGTTTCCCCGTGGTCAAACTATTTTGCCAAACTGACCTTAGACGGAGCCCTGGCTGAGGCCAGGGCTCCTGCTTCTGGGTGGTTTTGGCCTTCGGCCATCTGAAGATAACTAACGAACCTAACCTACCTACTTTTTCAACCATGATTCGTATTTGGTGATCAAATCTTGGTGTACTCGTCGTGAGGTTTGGCAAATATAGTTTGACCACGGGGAACCACCTTAATATTTGATGATCGAAGCATTGTTGCTTAATGTTTGAAAACATTATATTACTCATCATGTAATCATATCTGAATAATATGTTTAATGTGATCTAAGCAAGTATACCTTAGTTAAGGAATTGCAATAGCATAGCACAGGGATCCCTAAACTTTCAAGTTAACAGAACACTCACCAAACCCTTTTCATTTCATGTAAATCCCACATCAAATGATGACAAATTAAAGACACTGCAATTTAAATAAGAACAAAGTATTTTATTAAAATATTTAAAAAAAAGTATAACATTCATTCTTTACTCTTTTAATATAAAGAAATTTCGTCTAAACACATGCGAGTATTTGAATGTAAGCTGCAGTTTATGTGGTCGTCTCGTAGAACCCTGGTGACCTTTCCACGGAACCCTTACTCAGGAACCGGATACCAGATGCAAAAACCAAGACTTGTAAACTCAACCTTTAGAGTTAATAAGTCAATCCAGATGTAAAATTTCAACTCTGAAAAACATGGGAGAAAACATTGAGTATTGCACTATTTAAACATGTAATAATTTTTTTTTTTTTCAATTGATACAAATGGTATTCATCCATATATCACAGCAGAACATCACTGAACATCCTACGACCACTCACCAGTATCCAGGTAGTTGCATGTTGCTCAGTTACTTCACTTCTCCAAGCCGTGGCACGGCCCAATCTTCCCAAGACACACATACCTGTGCACACCATGCTTTTGGCATCCTGCTCTTCATTTCCAAAAGAGTATTAACAGCCCATTCACAATCATAGGTGAAACATTCATACCTATCTTGTTACCCCATTTCCAATGTAAATCAAGTAAATCAATGACACAATTCCTGTTTAGACTACTTCTCATACTTCAGTAACAAATGAGGAACATTCCTAAACATAATAGGCACGCATCATGTCAGAATTAAAACATCCATCTCGGAATACATACTTGTTTATTAATAATGCTCCCTCAGCACACAACAACACAAAATACACACTGCTTTAGAGCAAATACTAGCTTAAATAATAAAAGTAAAAGAATTTTTATTCAGCTTCACTTTTCTAAACTATTCTTCACCTCTTGATATCATATTGGCATAAAATTCATAAAAAGGTCGCTCTAAACTGATACTCACGGAGACAAAACATCCCAAAATACACTAGCAGGGGCTGCTCACCTCACGTCTGGGGCTTGTTGTTGTTGTTCCAGCTGCTGCCTGACTGAGAGGGGCCGGAGCCATTGCCTCCCCACCCTCCTTGGCCGTTTGACCAGTTACCCTGGTTCCAATTGCTACCTTTGTTGCTGTTCCACCCTTGATTTCCACCTCCTTGGTTCCAGGATTGAGGAGGGCCATTTTGACCCCAGTTTTGATTGCTATTCCAATTCTTCCCGGAATTGCCCTGAGGCGGTCCGCCCTGCCAGTTCTGACCAGAACTACCCAGGAATCCACCCCATCCAGCTTGATTAAGGGCGGCTGCTACAAGACTGATGGGTAAATTGAAGTTAGCTGGAGGTCCACCATTAGGGTTAATACCCAAATTTTGCATATTAAGAGAATCTATGTTACTATTCCCACCAGAATTATTTGATCCCCCTGAGGGACCTGATCTGCTTCCATCCCAATTATTTGATCCATATCCATCATCTTTCCAGTTTTGGGCAGACTTGGCTTTAATTTTTGGTGCAGCACTGGAAACCGACACTGATGCTCCTTTAATAACATGGTCTTCTCCACATAGGCCTTGGGCTACCTCTGGGTCCAGAAAAGTGACAAATCCAAATGCCCGAAATGGTCTAGGCACAAAAACATCTGTTACCTCCCCAAATTTAGAAAAGTATTCTCGTAGATCATCAGCAGTCATGTCTTCTGTACATCTACCCACAAAGACTTTACAAGGCATTTGAGGCACTACTCCTTCTTTGGAGTTGGGGATTCGCACATCCACCCAGCGGCCCTCAATGTTGTGCCTTTGAGCCAGAGCTCTCATTTGAGAAACATATGTCGCAAAGCGAATGAAGCCGAAGCCCTTGAATGTACCATTTTTATCTCTCTTCAGTTGGACCATAACCACCTCTCCAAACTGTTCAAAGTATTGCCTTATTGTTTCCTCTGTAGATTTCCATGGTAATCCGAGGCAAATCAAATCTGAACATGTAAGCTTTTTTTCCAGACGTTTAGTTTTTGCCGCTGAATTCTCTGGAGAAACATCTTCCATCTTACGCTTATTTTCCTTCGGAAACACACATACATGGAGATGCTTACCCCATCCGACCTCGCCTGGAGGGTGGAGCTTGCCATCACTCAAGCGAATTCCACGTACAGACTTGCTTTCAGGGTGGCGATATTTTAAGCCGCAAGCACCTGGAAATTGGGCTACCAGCGTCGATAAGAGCAAAGTGCCATCAAGTTCGCATGGAATTTCAACAGCATTTGCGTCATCTTCATCTTCACCAACTCTTATGTACTCAAATAGATCTTCATTGAAATTCTCAGACTTAGGATTCATTCTGATTAAGTCTTAATTCTTGGTAAAATTGCCAACAATTAATATTTATAGGATGGCCAAATCAATTCACTGATTTAATGGCGAACATAGAGTAATTTTCTATGGCGATGGCGGAGCAACTCAATTTTTACTTCTTTCTGTATGTCGCCAATGCCCAGTGATTCCGAAGCCTTAATGTTTCACTAATGTTCAGTGACTCCACGGAGGTCTTCAGTAAGTTTAGATTGCCAGACTTTGGCTAATTGCTACACTCGGCTTTTGCTAATTGCTTTGTACGCGATGGCGGAGCGGCCACAGATTATAGGATATGGGAGCGCAGGGAGCGGCACCCTGAGACACAGATTATAGGATATGTCTAAAGACAGATAGGAATCAACCATAGAACTGACAGTTCATTAGTGGTAGTTCAGGTACGCAACAGACTACGGAACCGGTAGTGCTAGTGGGCAATAAAATTCAAATAAAATGGCGGAATGGCGGGGAATTTAAATTTTGACAGCCAGTGTTCATAATGAAGTTCATTCTCGAATTGAACGAAGTTAACTTTTTCGCACTCATCGATTAAATTGTATGTACACAGTTCATCGATGAGCACAAATTAGTTAACTTCGATCAATTCGAAAACAAACTTTAAATTTCCGCAAGCAATATGCTAAAGATAAAGCATGTTTCAGTCTTCTATAAATAAAATATGAATACAAGGACGGAATATTAATACGCTAAGCATTTTTTTTAAACAAGACTTATAGTGAAACATACTCCATAAAACAACATAGCACAACACGTTACAGTAGAAATTATAGACTTTATGAAATGTAATATCTTTATTGTGCAAGGAATTTACCAGCGCTTCGCAAAAGGAGACCACTGTTGAGAAGAAGTCGGTCAGTCTTTTTTTTTTCAAATAAACCATCATAACAATGACAATAATAAACTTAAGGTAAGAGTATCATAAAACCAATTCCAAATAATAGAAGTAAAACTATGAAGGAAGAAGCAACAATGCAATGCATGAAAATATCATCGTTCTTATATTGTTTATACAATTCAATGCAAAACCATTATATTGCTAGAGATACATTCAAACTTATTCCATAATCCTATCAAAGCTTTTTATTTATACAATGCAATGCATGAAAATATCATCGTTCTTATATTGTGTATACAATTCAATGCAAAAACATTATATTGCTAGAGATACATTGAAACTTATTCCATAATCCTATCAAAGCTTTTTATTTATACAATGCAATGCATGAAAATATCATCGTTCTTATATTGTTTATGCAATTCAATGCAAAAACATTATATTGCTAGAGATACATTCAAACTTATTCCATAATCCTATCAAAGCTTTTAGTTAAATTGTTAATTTACACATCTAGAAAATAATAAAACCTTGGACCCGTTTCGCGAAACCTTGTAACTTGTATTACAAGCGGAAATCTCTTTTCAACATCATCATCATCATCATCATCATCATCATCATCATCATCATCATCATCATCATCATCATCATCATCATCATCATCATCATCATCATCATCATCATCATCATCATCATCATCATCATCATCATCATCATCATCATCATCATCATCATCATCATCATCATCATCATCATCATCATCATCATCATCATCATCATCATCAGCCTATATTAGTCCACTGCTGGACATAGGCCTCTCCCATTGCACGCCAACGAGCACGATTCGTGGCCACTCTCATCCAGCTCTTGCCAGCCACTTTGCGAAGATAGTCACTCCACCGAGTCTGAAGGCGTCCTACACTACGTTTGCCGATTCGCGGTCTCCACTCAAGAATACGATAACTCCAGCGATTATCGGTTCTGCGGCACATCCACTGCCACTTCAAGCTGCTAATTCGATGGACTAGGTCGATAACCTTAGTTCTCTGTCGGATCACCTCATTACGAATCCGATCCTTCAGAGAAACTCCCAACATAGCCCTCTCCATAGCTCGCTGAGCTACTTTAACAATATGCATTAAAAAGAGAAATCCACTAATACAAGTTACAATGGGTTCTATACAACACGCTAAAACAATAATGCTTTTAACACATGTCATTATGGTAGTTTTTAACTCGGCCACCATTACTCTCAAGTAAATAAGACTGTAGTAACGTTAATACAACACGTCAAAAGCAATATTGTTTTACAGAGTTGAATAAAGGCCCAGGGCCTATATTCTACACGGTAAAATCATATTGTTCTTGACGTTTTTCCGTATTCTCCACGGTTTGATAGCTCTTATTTACATGACAGCTATGGCGGCTAAGTTAAAAACAATACCCATAAGATGTCAAGGGCGATACCGTTTTACCCAGTACAATAGGTCCTGATTTCGTAAAACGGGCCTCGGTAATAGTGACACTAAAATCGTTAAGTGGTTTTAAAGTGGTGAACCAGTGAAGGGCCATATATGCAGTGAAATTATCTAATAATTATTATGATAACGGTGGCCAGTGGGAAAATTCCTAACAAACTATTTCACCACTTTAATCGTACTTTTCATAAAATGAAATTAAATCATTTGCGGTATATAATCAAAGCTTAACCCTACACATAAATATGTAGATTAAGCTGTCTTTGATCTTATACCCCTCAAATATAAAACTTGTCATGGGCTCATAACGTTTTCTACCGAAGAGAGAAAAAAAATTTAGAAATGTTGAAAATCATAATGAACCCGTGACGTGATCTTAAACATAAATTAAAACTAATGTAGAAAATTTAGCGTGCTGGGCTGGCCACTCGTGGAGACGCATCCATTGATTCTGGAAAAAAATAAATGTTGACTTAGACGTATAAACAACACACACCACACATCACGTTATTTCGTCAAATCGAAAGCGAAGGCCAATGGATTAATTTGAGCGACACGTTAGGTCGACGAATGAAAGAGATAGTTTTACATAGAATTACTAAATTGTGGCCTTTGTATCTTGATATTTTTAAACATATTTTCAACGTGACACCCTCAAAATCTCTTACAAAAACATCGTTGTAACGTAATATTAGGTTTCACTATACAAATTTACCAAAATGTAGTATAAATGAAAAATAGATACCATTAATGTTATTTGTAGTCGAAGATCAAAAAGGTATTCATTGCTGGGCCTAGTGATTTCATTGTGGATGCTCGCAGTCATTGGGACCCCTTTAAACAAAGAATAATATTAAAAACTCATTTGAATTTGAATTTACATAGTATTTCAGTATACTAATTATTGCAAATTTTAATAGCATACATTGAATTTTTCATATAGTAGTCCCATTTGGTGTCATACTTTAACTATTCTGTGCAACTTGTGCAACCGACAAGTAAGAAAATGTTATTCTAATACAATGCGACCTTTGTATCTTAATATTTTAAAATATATTTTCGACTTGACAAGCTCAAAATCTCTTACAAAAACATCGTTGTAACGTAATAATAGGTTTCACTATAAAAACTTATCAAAAATAGTAAAAATGAAAGATAGATACCATTCATGTTATTTACAGTCGAAGATCAAAAATGGTTTCATTGCTGGGCCTGGTGATTTCATTGTGGATGCTCGCAGTCACTGGAACCCCTTTAAACACAGAATAATACATATCGTTTTTCAGTATACTAAATCTTGCAAAATTTCAGTACAAAGATTAAATTCGCATTTTTTTTGTGCAACAGGCAGGTTAACAATGTTATTCTAACACATTGCGATTTAAAAGTGTCAGCCTAGGCTTGTAACAGGGCTCCGTTGATCTTGGGGTATGGAATCCCAAAAAATAAGCAGACTTGAGTATATGGTTTTAATTTCAACTCGATACCTTCATGCGTTCCCGAGATAAAGAGTCTTGAAAGACAGACGGACGGACGAACAGTGATCCTATAAGGGATCCGTTTTTTTTTTGAGGTACCTACGGAACCCCAAAAAACCACATCCAAATCGGTTCACCTGTTTAGGGTCTACGGTGCCCCAGAGAGACGCACAGACAGACAGACAGACAGACAAACACACACATACACACATAGTAGTCAAACCTATTATACTTCTCTTTCCATAATTATCAATAATTATGTCAAGAATGACATTATGACGAAATAAAATTATGGGAAACAAAGGGCTCGCTTTTGCTTGACTTCACTAAATTCGCAATATCTTAGAAGCTATATTCAGAATGTAACATAACATATTATTATTGTGAAGGTTATGTTTAAGTTAATTTTATGTTAAGTTAGTTAATGGTATCAAGACTATCAAGTTATGTAGACATGAATTTTTCTTACTAAGTAAGTATATTGTTTGAAGTACTTGGTCAAAGTAAAGCCTGTACCGAAAAGTTTTTTTACATACTATATTTATGATATTAATGAAACTATAATGAACAGCAAAGATATTTTATTTTAGTTATATTATGAAAAGTGTCTATTTACAAAAAATATACAAATTTTATATTTTAAGAGTTTTGCGGCTGAACAAACGGATTTTTCTCCTCAAGCCTGCCATTAAGTTTTGCACAGTGGTTTCGGTGACTTTGTTGGCATGTTTTTTCCATTTTTTTTTTAAATCTGCCTCTGATGTTGCTGGTGAACCGTTCTTACGCAATTCTGCTTTGACTAATGCCCAATACCGCTCGATGGGTCGTAGCTGGGGGCAGTTCGGGGGGTTCATATCTTTGGACACACATTGCACGTTATTTGAAGCCAGACACTCTTGTGTGGCACGGGCATAATGTGCAGTAGCCAGATCGGGCCAAAACAGCACATTCCCTTCATGCTGCCTTATAAATGGTAAAATAAAACCTTTTATACATTTCTGGACATAAATATCTGCATTTATGGTACCTTTCACGATAAATGACCCAGTGCGTTTTCCGCAGGAACATATTGCTTGCCATATCAAATATTTTTCTCCAAACTTCTCCATAAAAATATATTTATTTTGATCGTTTATATTAGCCCTTGATTCGGTTGTAAAGAATTGATCACCTGGCAAAGTCGAAAAATCTTTTTTTACATACGTCTCATCGTCCATGAGAACGCATGCTCCGTTCATACTGCAAAGCAGCTTGTACAATTTTCTTGACCTTGTAACGGAACTATTGAATTGTTTTATCGACTGTTTTGGGGCTTTTACTTTTTTTAGGACTTTAAATTTTGACGTACTTTCGCTCTCTGGACCATAGATGTACTAGTTTTCAATTTTTTTGCCACGTCCCGCACCGATAAACTACAATTTTTCTTATAAGCAGTCACTATTTTCTTTTCTAAAGCTTTACTTGATGGACCTGTCGGGCGTCCACTTCGAGCTTTGTCTTGAATTCTGTATTCATTCAAGTATCGCTTAACTATATTTCGCACCGTTGCACGACTTACTTTCACCATTTTCCCGACCGCCGCAAAAGTTGAATCAGGATTTTCCAGATACGTTCGCAAAACATTTTCTCTCAGAGTTATTTTATCGTCTTGCATTTTTGATTAAAACAATACCCAGCCTAAATTAACAATGTGAATTGATACATCAAAATGACACTTACTGAAAATTATAATCAGAAAAAAAAAACATTTACCAGACAGTATTTTACTAATATGCAAACTTTGTAAAAAAACTTTTCGGTACGGGCCTTATATCCAAAAGGGCCCATCTGTACAAGATAAGATGACAGAAGAAACATACAATAATAATAAATTATACGATACAATTGGTGCATAATCAAGTTCTAAATTACTCTACTAATTATTCAATAAATTATCTACTAAATGAATTAACTACACTATCTAATATATATTTTTTAAACGTCCAGTAGTTAGTGTTACAACTTGTCTAGATGAATCATTGTAAGTATGATCATGCCACACTAGTTTTCGAAAATGGAAGATGCAACAAATCGGTTAATTGATCAAAAAGGTTGAATATATGACATGTGTTCATCATCGCCTTCAATTTTTGTTCATGGCTGTACCGTATTATAAGTCTTCGGTCTCCCGGTAGTCACGGCACATGAGCCATTTCGTTAGCAGAAGCCTAGACGGAGTTCTGGTTAAAGTATTGACAGCTCGAGGAGAAAGGAAGTATCATAACAGCTAATAATATGATTTCAAGTACTACTTACTTAGTCCCGCTATGAGTTTCATAGTTGCACATACTCATTTACTCATCAGTTGGGTGTAGTTAACAACCTTCGTCTTCTCTATCTGTGAAAAATAAATGAAACTATACATGAAAATGCCCCAACCAGCTTGCCACACCTGACAGCAGAATTCAACTGACTTTCACCCATTTCGACCTAAAATCATTTGACAGTTTCGTTTCATGAACCATTAAAATGAACCGGTCGCACATTAGTAAAACCGCCCATAAGAAATTTTTACTTTTTTCCTCTTAATTAATTGTTTAAAAGGCTAGGTAAGTCATATGTAACAGGTAGTAGGTTAAAGAGTAACCCTAAGGAGCGTCGGTGGTCTTTTCGGTTACTAGGGTGCTGACTCGCTTGCGATGGAAAGGTACATTCAAACCGCAACAGTGGACATGACATGTACACATGAGTTTTTACTACCTACTAAGTACTTATATTGTACGATGCTATTCAATTCACAGTAAACCTGCAAATATGGACAGCTGAGTGTGTAAAATTTATTTATTAACTACACTATTTAATGCATAATTGTTTTGAACCTTCAGAACTTAGCGTTACAACTTGTCAAGATGCCAGTATGACAATGCCACACTTGAGAACACTTTTTGAAAAGTTTCCACAGCCGAAAAAGATTGAAGTGAATGGTGACACGTGTATTACAAATGTATGTATGGCATAAAGAGTTGAGTAGTAGGCGCCAATAACTAAGAAACACACATACATGCATACCTACGTATCAAACACAGAACCTCTCTTTTTACCAGATTGCTCAAGAAGTAGGAACACCTTTCTTCATCTACCTATACGTTTAGAGCGTCGGTGGCCTAGTGGCTCAGGGGGTCGACTCGTGATCGTAAGGTACCGAGTTCGAACCCCCGCGGTCACCATGTGCCAACGAGTTTTTCTAACTTAGGTGCATTACTCGATGCTCTTAAGGTGAAGGAAAAACATCGTGAGGAAACCTGCACGATCGAACAACTGAATGTGTAAGACGGTAACTGCACAAAAGATCCTAATGGGTCGAAGTGTATCCGAAAGGGCCCATCTATAAAATAAGACCTAAACGTTAGTAATCGTTAAATGGATGGCCCGATTTTGACGCTCGACGCTACAATCGTAACATTGAAAGTTTCCGTAATCTTATCGTAAACAATACATTATTTAAATTTCATACTTATCAGTAATATCATACGCATGAAAATTTCTAAAAGACCTGCTCTCACTTTCTATTACTATTTCTTTTTTTAATCGATTTCTCCAGTCCCATGATCAGATCCCGTTCAAACAATTTTTTTTTTCAATCCAGTTCAGATTGCAGTAATTGGGAAACTTACATACAAAAACACTGGTCATTCTGATGAATTGAGAACCTCCCTCTTTTTTTGAAGTATGTATTCTGCAAATAAATAAATGATTGATTGATTGAAGTCGGTTAAAAAAGGTAATATTGAGATCATCAGAAACGTAGTCTAATTATAACATTAACATACTAACACCGTTTAGGATCGTCATCCGAACATACATGCATACAAACAGGTTTTTAATATAAATAATACATTTATCCCTATGCCCTCGAAAGCTGTCCAACTTCCGGAATTATAAGTGCCCTGTGTGATTTGTTAGATGACTTTCCCAAACGCATTTTTTACATAACCTAAAGTCTAAACCTACCTACATTACGATGTAATTAATTTTGGGAATAAGTGCGACTGGGATAAAAGACGAACGAGAATAAAAGCGACGGTAATAAAACCGAACAGGAAAAAATAACATTGGGTCAAATTAAGAATGGGAAAAAATGCGAAAAGAAATATCGCTTCACGGAAATAATGATTTTGTGAAAATTATGTAACTAACCCCCTGTGTAATAAGTTAAGGTATTAAATCGTGTCTTCATGGTTCAACGCGGACTCACAACTATCATAAAAATCAAAGATCATAAAAATCGGTCCAGCCATTCTTGAGTTATGAATGGTGTAACTAACCCGTCTTTGTTGTATATTATATATATATATATATATATATATATATATATATATATATCACTACATAGTATAAAACAAAGTCGCTTCCCGCTGTCTGTCCCTATGTATGCTTAGATCTTTAAAACTACGCAACGGATTTTGATGCGGTTTTTTAGTAGATAGAGTGATTCAAGAGGAAGGTTTTTATGTATAATAAATTTTGTTTTATGTACGTGTGATAGAAAACTCAAATAAACCGAAGCGAAGCGAGGGCGGGTCGCTAGTATATAGAATATTTAAAAAATAAGTTACTTATTTTCAAAGTAACTTTTAATAAAACTTAATACGTTCTATTATAGTTCTTAAAACCTTGAAAGTTAAGGGTCCTGTCCTTGCGGATCACTAGCACTATCTTAGCCTTTTGACGACGCGCTGGCCTAGTAGGTAGTGACCCTGCCTATGAATCTAGCGGTCATGGGTTCGAATCCCGGTAAGTGTGATGAGCGCGAATATTGGTTCCAGAGTCATGGATGGTTTTAGGCTTTTTGTACATAGGGATTTCGAGCACTAGAAATATTGAGTTTCAAAGTATTGTTATTATATTAGGCATTTTATAAGAAAGAATAATGATTTTCGAAAATCATTTGATTAAAAGTACATTAGGATGACATAAAGTAAGTACATAAGGATAACTCCGATTTTAGAAATATTGCTACGGTCCCTTAAAAAGTATGTTAGGAATGGGTTTATTATTACCTTACATTTAAAACGTACAATAAAAAACACACAAGTTTAAGTTTTAGAGTAAGTTTTCGATACAGTAAAAAAAAAAAAGACTTATTTCCCCTCCAAATGTATTTTTTTAGACCCCTAATTGAAATATATCGTATACATATATCATATGTTAAAATCCGTGCAAGGGCACAGAAATAGCCATACATACTCTCTCTCTCTCTCTCTCTCTTAATATGTACGCTCGTTAAACATAAACCTCCATCGGGCAGTTAGGTAAAACCTAGTCATTGTCTTACCTAAATTAGCAGTAGCATTACATACTAGCGCAGAAACCAAATGTCACGGATCTTGTCATGATACATGGAACATTCACCCCAGTTTCAGCTAGTCTTTCATCATCATGAAGATGGCAGCAGCAAGGTTTCCAGATCAAAATATAAGTACCTAAAAAATTTAAATCAATAAATTAGCTAACAAACTCAAACATACTAAGGGCCTCCTGATTGAATTTGCTACTGGACCTTACTGGCATAGTTTAGTATCCTATGTCCCACTCTGGGTACTATCTCTTTACCAAATTTCACATCAGTTGGATGAAGTGTAGGACCATTACAGTGGGACAAGCAAACAAACATACTTTCCATTCATTTAGCTTTGCCATTTTTTGGCTTTTATAAAATAACATGGTTTGGCTTTCAAATAGCAGTAACTTGGAATACTATCGTCACCATTTCTGGATAAAATCTACATCTACACTAATATTAACAGGGATCGGAAATTCAGATAGATATTGATCTAAACTTTGGCGGCGGCGTTGTTGTTCAGTTGTATGGCAGCGACTCAATTTTAATTTGTTAATAACATTCTTGGGATTTCTAAATAAATAAATTATGCCAGCATAAATACACATTTAAGTACTCACGTGAGTACTTAAAGTTTTATTTTTACTAAAATGTTTTATATACCCGTAAATCATTGAGCTAAAGAAGTTTGAGGAGAACACTAACATTAAGTTTTATACTAATTGTAAAATAATGAATATAAAAGTTTTTCAGATCCTGGAAATTATATTATTAAAATAATATTTTTAAGAATGGCGTCGGCCATATTTGCTTAACTTATTCCGCGATTTTGCCAACTTCAGGTAAATATCTATACGAATTTTCGATCCCTGGTTATTAATGAATAAATTTAAAAACTGCTGGACCAATTTCATAAATTCTTTTGCCATTATTAAGCTACATTACCCTGAGTAACATAGGTTACGTTTTATTATTCTGCGCAGATGGAGGTGCAGGAACAGTTATCAGTTATAAAAAAGTTACTACTATACATTTTAAAATACTAGTCATTGTATTACCTAGGAAAAATTGCAGCACACACAAGCGCAGGGACCACAATATGATGATGTGGTCATTCCACATAAACCAGCTCCCCGGTGCCACAGTTTCAGCTGGGCTTTGATCATTGTTGATGACAGCAGTATGGTTTCCAACTCAAAATAAAGTACCTAAAAAATTCAAAACCAAATATATTAACTAAGGAACTAAACCAAACCAAACCTACGAAAGGCCTCAAGATAGAATTTGCTACGGGACCCACACTGACATCAGTTAAAAATACAGGGTGGCTCATTTAGATTGGTCAGTATGCGAAAGTGTGAAACTATAAGACATGAAGGTCTGTTCTTAGGAACCATGTCATCGATTTTAATAACAAGAAAAACTGCATTCATAGTTAAACACTTAAAAAAACAGTAGGCAGCTCGGGAAGCGAACCCGGATGTTTTGAGAAAAAAAACTAACACTGTTTCCATTTAGATATTGATTGTATAGGTCTTAAGCAGTAAATGTTACTACGAAACATGATGTCTCAAATGAATAAAATGCATTGTTTTCATATTCTTCAATGAAACAAAATGCAATATCAAGAATATTATATTGAAAAGAAAGGGTGGTAATTTCGAACACTTACTAAAATTAATTAAAGAATGTGAAAACAATGCATTTTATTCATTTTAGACATCATGTTTCACAGTAACATTTGCTACTACTACAAAATTGCGTTCAGTAAGTAGGTACCTACATAAGGTATGCATAAGACTGTTCATGCGTTCTACAAGTTAAAAGAGTGGTAAATCACTGGAATAAAATATAACAAAGAAGAAGAATACACTTACCTATTACATACACGAGCAAAAATAACTGTTTCGAATTTTGCACTGAAACGCGTGGTTTGCTGACACCATCATTAATTTATAAATTTCTCTTGCTGCTTTCTTCTAGCTCTAATTTTTATCACTTGTGGTGCACTTGGAATTTATATTTATAAAATTGACACCATTGTATTTATAAACGGCATTAAAATAATCAAATCGAATTGAAAAATTCAATTTATAATTTCGTAAACAAGAAGCTAACGGAAAAAACCATTGAAAGAATGAATGAATTGACTAAGTTACAGAATAAAGCTGGCATGTAACTTATGCAATCATTAGAACCAAGAAATACATTTATAAATTCAAAAGGGTTTTATAAACGAATACTTAAATTAAATAACATTTAAACAAAAATAAACTAAGTTACTTGAGTTATGAAAGTCATTTCAATTTGTCCTATCATTCAATTGAATGGATGCTTTATGCAAACAGCTATACGGACCAAGGTAAACTGTCAAAAACTAATGTCGGAGAGTGAATGAGGCAGATTCTCACCCGTGCCCTGAGACTGAGAGATGACAACGACCACAGATTGTAATGAAAGTGTTAAACAGGGTATGTGGCCACGACATTGTTTTTTTTTTTTGTTCTTGCTTTACGGAACCCGAGAATTGAATTGAATTGAATCGTGAATTCGAGATCGGTTAGAATTCGAGATATCTCGAACAAAATAGCGAATCTCGATTAAAAGTAATTTTTCGTATTCTCGTTATCTGACTGTAGATATATGTCTCAATTCTCAATACTCAATACATTCTCAGCGCTCGACATGCAACGTGTGGTCCTTAGTAGTCGAGACTGTATCTGATGTGGTATATCTCAGTGTGTTGTATTGGTGGTCTTCGCTGTCTAAATAGGTAGGTAGGTACCTAGTCGAAAAAATTTAGCAAACAAAAAAAGGTTTAATTGAGAAATGGCCCACGAATTTATGGCGAATTTCTCCACCAATTTAGTGGATTTAAAGGCGAAGAAAGTTAGATTTTCATAATTTAACCATCACATCAACCTTGTTAATTACTAAGAACTCACAAGAATTTTGCTTTTCACTTCACTTATTACTGAACGAAGTGTCATAAATAATTAAAATGAACGAAAGAGCACTTCATTAAAGTTTATTAATAAGGTCCTTTAGGTAGAGATCAATCTCAATCTTTTAAATATATTTAAAACCACCGTGTGTTATAATATCGATTATAACTGCCACACAATCGAGGTAACAAAACACAATTTTCTATAGACAACTTATTATCCTACGACATTTATATCAATCATCCACATCAATCATCTTTGTTGGTAGCGAGAACACGATTTTTCTGTGTTAGTCGACATTTTCGTGACATTTACAATACGAGATTATCTCAAAATAGACCCAGACCCTATCAGTCACATTCAATCCGCATTTTATAATTTAGGCGGTTTCGCGACTTTTCAACCGAATGAAATAATTTGACAGCTAGAGTTGTTTTTAATATATCGAAAATAACTTACTTTTCATTTGGGTCGAACATTCTAGACTAACCCCAAAACTACTTGTATTATTTCTTATTCTGTGCCAAAACTGGATAACGCGTCTCTTAACCATGCACGCGGCAATTTTTTCCAGGACCCCTATGGACGAAGATATGGAAGGGTCATTTCGCGTTTTGGATAAAAAAAGGTATTCCGGCCAATAAAAAAATACACATTGCTTTTTCATTATTTATTCTTTGGGAGAACGCTAGGGTACGTGTTTCGCTTTAATGCGCCGCAATACAAAATCTTTTATTTCTTATACATGATTTTAAAATTAATTTAACACGCCCTAAACGTCATTACCATATCAGAAAATATCGGAGGTATAGTTAGTTGTATAATTATTATAGAAATCCCACCGAACGGAATGCGTTTTTTTTTTTATATTTTGTAAGTACATATTGCCCTGATCGATATAAAAAATTACCATGCAGTTCAATACATAACATATAAGAGTTATTTATTTTTAAAAAATTGTCACGGAAATTAGTCAACACCATTGCGGTACCGTCAAAGTAATTTTTTTATTGTTTTACGCGGCTTATTACCTGGACCGCCACGCTTACCCCACTCCTCAGCCCCTACTACAAAGCGGAGTCAAGCGCACGTCAAGTTGTTAATAATAAAAATACGATATTTGGCCCTAAACATAATTTTAAAAGTGGTTTGTCACAGATTTGCGTCATCGCCATTAACACAGTTAACCAGGTAAAGACATTGAATTGTTTTATACCATGTTGTGTGCTTTTAGTATATTGTGTGTATTCTCAAAATGGCTGACGAGTTTTCTGCTTTAAACAGTAATTTTAGAGTTCTGTTGAAAATAATCCATATTCGTCATCACCATTGCCGTCATTACCATTTTTTCCGTGTAAATGGTAATGATTTAGCGTGACAGGTAATGACAAACTGGTACTTCTTAAGGATTTTTAAAGCGAAATACACTAAAAAAAATGTTTTTTACATCGTTTAATGATTAAATCTAATCGTTTTAGCTTATTGAAACGTGGAGAATGTCATAACAATTGATGTCTCTGAAGCAATCATCAAAGAAAAAGATAAAAAGTTCCCAATAAAAGTACCACCATTCAAAGGCACCCTTGCTGTGCATCAAGTTTTGTGGAAAAAAGGGACTCCAAACCTAACATTTCGCAAAGCAAGTTGCTTTGAGTGTGGCTGTGGAACTATATGTTTGCACGGGAAACATCTTGGTTTCCTGAAATTGCCCAAAACATATTTAACCCCATCTATTTTTGACAAACCTCTCATAGCCTCAAAAAGTCACGGTAATGAAGTTCTTAGCAACATTACAAACACGCCAAAGGCATCGACTTCAAATGTTGAAACAAATGTCAATGTCGCGGGTCCTTCAAATATAAGGATTCTGTCGAATAAACTTATCATAGTATAAACAAAACTATCTCTTACCCTAAAATAAGTTTACTTAAGTAAATTATTCCATCAATGGCTGTTGATTCAAAGATTATAATAATGTCTTGTATTTATATAATTTGATTTATTCGATTTTTTATTTTTTTTATTATATTATTGTGTTTTCATATTCATATCATATCAGCCTGTTGCAGTCTACTGCTGGACATAGGCCTCCCCCAAGGAGCGCCACCGCGCACGATCTCCCGCCCTTTGCATCCAGTCACTGCCAGCTGCCTTCTTCAGGTCATCGGTCCATCTAGCCGGGGGGCGTCCTACACTACGTTTGCCTAAGCGTGGTCTCCATTCGAGAACCTTCCTGCTCCACCTCTCGTCGGTTCTGCGACAGACATGGCCAGCCCACTGCCACTTCAGCTTGCTACATTTTTGGACTATATCAGTCACCTTAGTCTTATGTCGTATGATCTCGTTCCGGATCTTATCCCTTAATGAGATCCCCAACATAGACCTTTCCATAGCACGCTGAGTGACGTGCAGTCGGTGGGCCAACTTGACTGTCATGTTCCACGTTTCGGCTCCGTAGGTTAAAACTGGTAGGACGCATTGGTTAAACACCCGGCTTTTCAGGCACTGCGGCAGTGTCGACGTGAAGATATGACGCAGTTTCCCAAATGCTGCCCAGCCAAGCTGCACTCTTCTGGCGATTTCCCGCTCGAAGTTGTCTCTACCGATCTGTAGTACTTGCCCAAGGTAGACGTACTCTTTGACAACTTCGAGCGTAGTGCCCTCGACGGAAATTGGTTCCGGGATGACATGTTCGTTGAACATTACCTTTGTTTTGTCCAAATTCAGCCCAAGCCCCACTCGTCTCGAGGCAGCGTTAAGACTGTGCAGCATTTTTTGCACATCCTGCAGCGATTCTGCCATAATAACTATGTCATCGGCAAAACGAAGGTGCGTAAGATATTCGCCATTTACATTGATGCCCAGTCCGTTCCAATCCAGCGTCTTGAACACATCCTCCAGTGCGTTGGTGAACAGTTTCGGAGATATAACATCTCCCTGTCTAACACCTCGGAGCAGCTGGATGGGTTTTGTTCGGTGGTTTTGTACTTGGACGGACATCGATGCCATACTGTACAGGCTTCTTAGCACCTTCACGTACCGCCAATCGACTTGGCATCGCTGCAAGGATTCCAGAACAGCCCAGGTTTCGACCGAGTCGAAGGCTTTCTCATAGTCCACAAAGGCCAGGCACAGGGGCTGGTTATACTCTTCGGACTTCTGTATAACCTGCCGCACCGTGTGGATGTGGTCTATGGTACTGTAGCCTTTGCTAAACCCAGCCTGTTCCGGTGGCTGGAAAGCGTCAAATCTTGCGGAAAGACGGTTTGTTATGACCCTCGAGAACAGCTTGTAAACGTGACTCAGGAGCGTGATTGGTCTATAGTTTTTCAGGAGATTTTTGTCTCCTTTCTTGAAAAACAATGCCATCACGCCCCGACTCCACGCTTCCGGAGTTGTCCCATTGGCTATGACGGAATTGAAGAGCCTCTTAAGTTCGCCAAGCACAGGTTGGCCTGCAGCTTTTAAGAGCTCAGTTGTGATTCCGTCTTCGCCGGGAGCCTTCCCATTACTAAGCTGTCCGAGGGCCCCCTCAATCTCATCCTCCTCCACGTCTGGGAGATCTTCAGTGAAGTGGCGGGTAAGCTTGGCTCTTGGGTCGTTCGCGTCGGGCTGCGGCTGTAGGGAATGCAATGCGTACAATCGGCCGTAAAAGCCTTCGATTTCGGCCCGAATCTCCGGAACCGATGAGACGATTCTGCCATCCGAGGTTTTCAGCTTTGTCAGGTGACTTTTCCCCAGTCTTTTAGTGAAGACCTTCGACCCCCGATTCTGCTCAATCGCATATTGTTTTCATATTGCGTAGTGGCTATATATTTTGTTCATTGCATTATATTATATTTTTATGTAAAATTGTAATCAACAAAAAGTAACAGCCTTAATTAAGTAATGTTAAATATTATTAAGATTTTATTACAATCGTATGCATTTTAGTTAAATTTAAGAAATTTTTTCCAAAATCAAGGTGATTACCAAAGAGCTAATATTAATAGAAACTAGATTTTTTAAGATATTGTTGATTTACCTAAGTAACGTTAATTATATTATTAAGATTTTATTACATTTGGTCGTAAAAAAAAGTACCTACACAGAAAGGAAAAGATCGTACGTATTTTAGTTTAATTTAAGAAAATTATTCCAAAATCATGTTGATTACCAAAGAGCTTATATTAATAGAAACGTTTTTTTTTGAAGAAATGGTTGATATACGTAGTCGTAGTGTCGTACAGCTTATTTTATGTTCAATAAAATACATTACATAAACATGTGTGTAAAAAACATTTTAATATGCGTCATTACCAGTTACTTGGAATCATTACCATTGCTAAAATAGTCATTCCATACTACTAACGTCATTACCATCTCAAGCAGTTAACTTTGAAGACCAATAACTTCTAATTTAATGATTGGATAATGGTGCCTCCTGCTGGTTTTTAAAGCTTAATACTATAGTAGTTTAAATTTCACTCGCTAAACACACAAAAACAAACAATTTTCAAAAAAGTGAAAAAATATTAAGAAATAATCAAAAAGGCGAATCCACCCGGAAACGACTATGGGGCGCTACCGTTAAAAATTGCTACTTTTTCTAGTTTCGCGCATTAGGCAATAGTATGCCAGCGCCACACGCTTGGCGTTTGCTGCAAACTCTGTAAGACGCAACTATACATTGGAATGAGATGGAAATACATCGTGCTCACTTTATGATGTAGTTGCGTCCTGCAGGGTTTGCTTTGCGGCAACACCAAGCGTGTGGCGCCGGCATTATAGATACAATACAATTTGCTATAACTTTTGGATTTAAATAATATATCTTCCTACCTATTCCACAATTTTTTTCCTGTTTTTATGGCTTACCATTTGTTACTTGGACAGTTCGACTCCCCCCGCGCGTGCCGGCCCCCCCCCCGTTAACAATTTTTCTATCAAAGTTATCATAGGCGATTTTGATAGGTAAGTATAAACACTTTAGTCATCTCAGGAACTAATCATGTCTACTTAGCCGTGATAGCTTTCCTTTAAAATTCGTTATATGCGCTTTCGTTGAAGATATTTTTCAGATTTTTAGTATTTGTAGTTTTGCTGTAGGGGGGGGGGGGGGGGACACTTGACTCTAACAAAAAATAGCGCTTTAAAGCTTAATATTTCATAAACAGATCCCTTAATCAAAAAATTGTTTTCATAAACCCGCAATATTTTTGAAAGACCTATCCAACGACACCCCACACTATGGGGTAGGCAAGAAAAAAAAAAGGCAACCCCATGTTACGTGTAGGGGGTGCATTAAAAAAATTTTTTTTTCAAAATTTTATTTTACCACTTTGTTGGCGTGACTAATAGGTATGTATATTCAAGCCAAATTACAGCTTTCTAGTACTATGAGTCTCTGAGCTAGACTGGGGACGGACGGACGGACGGACATGGCGAAACTATAGTTTGACTACGGAACCCTAAAAAGGCAAACCTGACTCGCTGACATATATCAACGCACAGCCCAAACTGCCGAGTCTTGAGATTCCAAATTTGGCACGTAGGTTCCTTATGAGGGCTAGGGGAGCACTAAGAAAGGATTTTTGGAAATTCATCCCCCAGGGGAAAAAATAGGGCGTAAAAACAGGGGAATAGCGGAAAACTAATTCTACCCGTACGACGTCGCCGGCGTCCTATAGTTATGATATAAACACAGGGATAATCAATGTATAGGCCCATTTCAAGAATCGAGATGTACCTACTTAACTGTATGTTTTTTTTTCTACTTAGCCATCTACCGTAGTCTACCGATTCAACAAATTAAAATGTACCTTGGAGATCATTGCGAATTAAGTACCTAACTGAGTAATTATTGTCGAGACCATAGAAGCAGTCACGTTTAGGTAGCGGCACTGCGGCCCTTCCGGTAGCAGGATTATAATATTTGCAAGACGTTGAGTTCGTCCAAGAATCTGCATACAACAAATTTTCCTCTATTGCCCGTGGTCCACCTGCCTGGTTCACCTAGGTGGACTACGGGAATTTGTTTTTTCCCGCCGTCCACCAGAAAGTCCATATGTTTATATCGTAGTATTACGAAAGAAAATAAATGATATTTATTTGTAAAGCCAGTTTAAAAATGTTGATATATATATTTATTTGTATCTCAATATACATCTTTGTGACATCAAACATAGAAATAAAATGAAATCTGAATGAAGATGAAGTTTTTGTGATATTAGCGGAGTTTTTCTAAAGCCTCTCCTACAGTAATTTCTCCGGATACAAATTGCATTTGAATACCAGTAATGTAGTCATCATTTTCGATGTCTATTTTTCGTCTTTTTGAACTTAGTTTATTTATTTCGAACAGGACATTTAATAGCCTGAGCAAAATAGTCGTGTTTTTATTAATTTTTTTATTCAGTTTTGAATGAAATCCTTCCATTACGTTATTTGTTCTATGCCTTTCCCCAAAAACTGACAAAATGTGGCTAAAATACATTTTTTTCCAGAATTTGTCTATGTATTTGAAAAATGTCTTCATATTCAATTCGCAGCCTTCCTTTTTAATATACTCATAGCCATCCAACATGGCTTCAGCTGGTAAAAGTGGAAGAGCTGCAGTGAGACCGATTATCCTCGTTTGGCCCTTTGATTTTAGTTTTAATGATTTGCGTTGATGCCATAAAGCTTTATGCCAGTGATAATAGCAGCCGCGTATTTCTATCTCCGGGTAAACTTCTTGGATGGCATTCATGGCTCCTCTTTCGAAATCGGAATGGTATTTTTTAGGTTTGAAATTTATTAATGCAGATTTAATTAAATAATATGTTGTACTTACGTTGCTTGTGATTTGTTAGGTAGCAATGCAAATATTAAGGGCATGACGTTTGTGGTTTCAACAGTACTACCAATATCTCCGTGAATGGAATATAGCTGATAAAAGGGTTTTGGACAGCATTTGAAGGTTCCACCTCCCATAAACTCATGAATTCCTCCGACTTTTTGTCTGGCGGACGGGGAGCAAAATACAATAATGCGTGAACCTTCGTAGTAATAGTCGGCTAGTACAAAGCTTTCGAACCTTGAAGGCACTTCCACTTCTTCCAAATTCGTAAAAGTGGTTTTGTTAACGCACAACGCCCTATTTCTTATATCGTATAGACAATGTTGGATGCTTGACATAGCTGGTACTGTCGTTACAATATCTAGTCCCTTATTTTTAATTTTGCTAACAGTCCTCTCATATAACTCGGGTACAGGTCGGGTAGATTCTTTGACTTTATCTTTTAAAAGAGCAATTTCTTTTGCGACTTCATTTTTGGATAAATCAGGCGAGCAGGTGTGACCTTTAGTCTTGACAATATTTTTATCCTGAAAATATAATTATATATATCATTCGACTATTATAAAAAATTCACCTCGGTGACATGGGTCACATAAGTATAAATCATGTCATCTACACCTGTAAAATATTACTTACTTTTACACTGAAAATTATATTTCCTCTACATTTCAACTTTTTATACGATGTGCACCTCCACATTTCAGAATCATTTTTAAATTGTTTAACCTTATAATATTGATGTTCCGCATACAAAAGAACTGTGCCTCCTTTTCTGCTTATAAAGTCAAGTAATTCCTCGGCAGACATTGCTGCAGCGTGATGTAGATGAGTTATTTACCAATTATATATATAAAATGGTTGTATTACGTTTACGAGTATCACTTTGGTAGTAAGACTTGACATTGCAAACAAAACACATTGACATATTCTATTTTTATCAAATAATGTACTTATACATTATGACCAGTTCTTTAGAAACCTCAGAGGAAAATGTCATAATTGTGATACCTATGTTGTGATGCACTATACAATTAGTATTTATTTATATTACCTCATTATCTCTAATAGCTGCTTGTTGTATAACGCATTCACTGCCGGCAACGGGGGGGTAGGTTGGAAACGGGAGACGGACTTAGAATTTTTTCATCCCGTTCGCACAGGGGTGAAATGGAGGAAGAAAGTACTCAGTTCACGCAGACGAAGTCGCGGGCATAAGCTAGTACCTATTTTATAAATGATATCTATAAATAAAACGGGTAAACATAATGAATGGTTTTATTTATTTATTAATTAGATAGTGTTCTAAGGGAAAAAATAATTACCCGTGATCCACCCAGGTGAGCTATAGGCAAAAATGATTTTCTATGGTACACCCAGGTGGACGGCGGGAAAAAACAAATTCCCGTAGTCCACCTAGGTGAACCAGGCAGGTGGACCACGGGCAATAGAGGCAAATTCAAGTATTTTAGAGTGGCAAAATACTTATCGGTCTTAGATCCTTTTAAATGAGCTTGGATGTTTGGTTTTGGCTACAGGGTTTACCGCGGTTACTTTCTGCAGACCTAGAAAGCACACCTCAGAAATAGATCTGTTTTATAACCCTTGGCCCCGAATCAACGACTTTTTGGAATAATTTTGGGGCCCCTGCCAACGCGCTGTGTGTAGATGGTAAAGTTAACACGTTCACTGTCCCCATACAAACGATCTGACAATGTCACACGTCCAACTTGTGTATTTAGTATGGGGATGTGGCCCCATAGTGGAGGCACGGACTCCTGAAAAAAATCTTCATGGCCCCACATTGGGACCCGCCGGAAAGGGAACGTGTTAAAACAATCAAGTTCATCGTTATCTCTTTGAACCCTCGGCATCAGAGAAGTTTTCTCGTGGTCCTACTGATTTGTCCTATTGGTAGGACCAAGAGGGAGACCTATTTCTCGTAGTCCTATTAGTATCTACGGTTGTGAAAATGTTCGTCTTTTATTATAGGAATACGTAGGTAGGTTTAGGTGTTATGCTAGCTTTGCAGCAGGCCCGGAGGGCCAAACCACTCGGAAGTAGGAGCTCCGCGGCAACGGAGCTCCGTCGACACTTTCTTATTGATTTGAAATTGAAGGTAAAACTGAAGTAGGACAGACACAAATTGTTATTGAAATTTTTGTCCTATTAGTAGGACCACGAGAAAACGGGGGGCATTAGTCTTCATCTCCAAAGTATTATTTGCGATTTTACTGTCATAATGTGAGGATGAAAATAAAATAACGACTTATTTCAAGTTGACAATGTATATATTACCAGTTACCCTTCTTTTGTTGCAGAACATTTGTCGTGCGATCATACACTTTATTTTAAAACGGGATATAGAAATACATAATGATGCCATTTATGCTTTGAAGCAAAGCTTTTAGCATTTGGCATTGCAAATAAAATATAAATATTAAAACGGAATCAGTAACAAGCACGATTTCACCAATGACATATTTTATATAACAACCAGATTGTAAACACGCTCAACGTTGTCGTTGGGTAACTGTAAATAAAGCCACGTCTCAGTCGCCGACATGGCGGGGTGATGTGTAGCCTTTACACTAAACACATTCGCGACGGACGTCTCAACGGAGCACCAGCCGCATGCATGGCCAACCAATATACCAAATAAACAGTTGACGCAACCCCACAAACGTCCTCATCTTCATACCTTAGTTCATTGGAACGAAAACGCTATAACGAAAACAACTTTTGCATAATAACAAACTTCCAGTATTCTTACTGGACAATCACTTTTTGATCAACTGTAATCAAAGTCTTTCACATACGCAGTGCCAGAGATCTAGCATCCTCTTTTTGATAAACGCATAACGTCTATATCGTTTAATCTACCAAGACATGTCATTAGTAACTACGAAAAGCGGCTATTTATAGAGCCCTATTTACAAAAACTGCCTCTATAATTTTTACGTACTACCTCGGGGTTCTGCCATTAGTAGACCGTTTTTGAGGATTTCCTTAATCTAAAAGATCAGAATGATCCCGTTGAGATCAATGTCAAGGTCTGATGACGGGATCCACGAGGTATAGATGGAACTCCTCCATTTTGTTGGCACACATACAGCCTTTTTTATATTACATATACCTTTTTAGGTGACGGAGTTACGAAGAATATTATCAAGGCCGACCATTTTAGTAATCTACACTAATATTATTAAAGAGGAAAGAAATGTATTTGTGTGTTTCCAACGAATAAACTAAAAAACCGATTCAAAAGTAGCTATTGTTCAATAGTTATCTTCAAGTAGGGTTGTAAAACCATTACGCAGGTGTAGGCCCAAAGTCTACAGTGAACAAAAACACTTGATAGTTTTGATGTTGTTTGTCGGTATTACACTGCAGGGCGAGCGTTTCTAAAATATTATTTAAATACTGTGTCAATACCACTTTGTACATGTACAAGTTATTATTAGCCATAAGAATATCTACTATGTATTTTTTTTACTTTTTTGCATTACAATAAAGATGGTTTAAAAAAATCTTTCATTTCAATGATCAAGAAGGGTTGAGCTACTCCAGTACACGTGCCACACTTCGGTCAGTTTAATTACGTCTCTTTATCCTTATCTTTCATATTTAGCAACAACAGAAGTTGTAAAATCCCACGTTAAGTGCATTTGTTGCATGCATCTTAACTGGAACAAACTATACCTGAACCCTCGACTTTGCCAACAATGGGGCAGTGTCCTCTAACTTTATTTGGTCTTTATCATTGCGGTTCATATAAGTTGTATACTAGTGAGTGACGTAATACTTTGCTTAGCGTTTTAACGAGAGAATCCGTAGTAATCGTTTTCCTTGGCTATAACTGCCTTCCTATGATTTAACTTATTCATATTAATCTAGATAAAGCTATCTGAGTATTATATTAATCGTTAACATAACATCTCAATTGAATAGTTTTTAGTTTTCCCTCAGGAACGTTTTTCAGAACGATAAGTATTTTATATATTTAAATGTTTATCAAGGTACCTAGGACAAGACTATCTGTGTGCCAAATTTAATCTAAATACGATTAGCCGATTTGGCGTGACTCGACCTCAGACATCCAAACATCTATAGAAATATGCTAACACATTTATAATATTTCTAGAATTCATCACATCAGACACACCATATTTCGTTATATTACGAACATGGTGGTCACATTCACATGGCAACAAACATTGATTTAATTGTATTACACTTAAGAAACCTTAACGCTATTCATTTTATAATATTACATTCATTATGAATTCGATTCACAAATCGTATAATTGTTTTTCGAAGCGATTCTGCCTCACATCGTTCATATAAGTTTATCACTTTTATCAGTATCAAATAGAGAATGATAACTCTCGGGCACTGTATTTTTTTCATTTTTTTACTTAATAATTTTCACTTCCGTCAAACGAACAAAGCTGCTAATTAGATACCTATCTTCTACACTAGTGGAAATCTTGCATCCAAAGCTCCAGGACTTGTATTCCCTTTGAAAAAGAGTACAGGACAGTTAACGACGAAGTTTGATTATAATATTGTACACCTGGGTCGACAGACCCTGTGACAGCTTACATAATAACTACACGTATAACACTTGTTTCTTTGACATTCATAAATACTACATGATAATAAACGTTGTGACGACGTTCAGTAATTTAAATGATTTATCACACTTTATTATTATGCCGCGCTTGCTATTAGAAATAGGGTGAGAGAGGTCATCCTAGATCGAGCGGTACTAGAAGATTTATGCCTTCAGTTTTTTAGCTGGGCGACGAGCGTAGCCGAGCGGCACGTGGCGCTTGACAGCCGGGCGCCGCAGATGCCCGTTGAGATCAGCGTCCATCTTGAGCGCTAGTTCATAGTCACTCTTCTCCTGCTCCATTTTCTTAACAATTCGAAGTTGATCTTCCAACATTTTCTTAACATCACAATGCTGCAATGGACTAGACAAATTCTTTACCGCTAAATTGATCTTATTATTATTTACAGAGTCTGGATTTAACGGTGGACTGTTTAGCAAGTTTTTGGCGTGTTTTTTGGAATCACTCCTCAAATATGGCTTCCGTTCTGAAGATACTTGTCGGAGTTTTGTCTTTGACTTTTTGGGAGTAGTTTCATTTTCATTTTTCGTCATGCTGCCCATGGACTGCGAGCGGCGCAGAGTTGTTTCCGCGTCGAGTTTACTGATGCCATCCACTCGAGCAGCTGGTTTACCTTTAGGCATAGCACTTCTGGTCACTGCGCCTGACCCGTGAGCTTCGCTACTAGTCACAGTCCTTGTTTTTACCCTGGACCTTACCGGTGGTTGGTTGTGTGTCGGTAGTTGCTGAAAATTATTACAATATTACTAATGAATCAAAGACAGGTATTTGAATGATAAGTCACAAGCATCCATCATAAATAGGACACCCCCTTCAAGCGTAGAATAAGTTTATTAAGCACATTTAGTGAATGACGGCAAGTTGCTTCACACACCCTTTTGAGCGCTATCACAAAAGCAGAGGGTAAGTTCTGCGCAAGCGACAGGCTGCGGAGAACGCTCAGGCCTTCGATGTATTGGGTACAGGCAGGGGGCTGCTTGAGCACGACGGACGGCGGCTTCTCCAAACGCATAGCGGGGACCCGAAGCGGTAGCCCCCGTTTAGCATTAAAACTGAAACAATTTTTTAACTCTTTCAAGTGATATCTAACTCTTTAGCACTAGGCTCATGATTTCCACAAATAACTCACCTACTACAGTACTAGGCAGATAAGAGTCAGTCCTGCCTGACACATTGCACAACCATTATGTTTCTGAATATTGACACTTTTGGCAGCAGTAAAACCACGCTGCTATTACGAGTACCATCCCTTTACACACTAAAAATAAGTTTAGCACTGTTTTACTTCTGTCAACATCAACCATCAACAATATTCAGAAATTCATTGTTGTGCAAAGTCTCAAGATTTGACTTCTGATCTGAATAGTACAGTCGTGGAATGAAAAGGTTGACCACCTTAAGATCTGTTTTTGCTTGCTCAGTATAAGTTATCAGTATCTGCTTATCGACCGAGTATGACACATTCCGTCATAATTAATGTCATTTCACTACAAGACCCACAGCCACTATTGTTTCAAACTGAACTCAAGTCTTTATTGGTCGTTACAAAACTGTTGCTATGGTCACGTATAAACAACAGCCACTATTGGTTAACTGAACTTAGTCTTTATTGGTCGTTACAAAAGGTTTGCTATGGTCACGTACAAACAACAGCCACTATTGGTCCAATATTATTTTTCTTGTCTGTTACCCAGTTTGAAAAGGTAACATGTGCTTGCAACGCGTAAATGAATCTATTTGTAAACTGGTCAACCTTTTCGTTCCGTGACTGTACGGTCAGCTGCAGAGAAAAGTAACCTCCCCTGCATACAAGTTTCCTAGCAAAGGGGGTTAGATTTCTTTGTAGCTGACTGTACCTACTGTAGTGTGTCATGCATGATACTAATGATATCCGCAAAATAAATGTACTAGTTTTATCACATTATATTGATCTGTGTAATTAAAATAAAATTCATAGTACACAAATGGTTAATTTCTTGAAACTTGATCTGTGTGACTCTTGTTAATATGCTCAAAAATTATGGGAATATTAATTTTATTCATTAATAAATTAATGACTTATTTAAAATTTCATCACAGCTTGTAGAATAAAAAAAACAAGCTTTAAAAACTCGACCGCATTTATTGATATTTTCAAAAACATTGAAAATGACACTAGCACCTTCAAGACGAATCTAATGACGTATCATTTATCATAATCGGTAGGCCCGTTGAGTAATTACGAGGGAATATAGGAACGGACAAACAGACGTACATACTGCCCTGATATGAAAAAGGGCCGTTAAGTGCAAAATGAAACTTCCGAGAAAAGCGGCAAAAACCGTTTGAACTTGATTTCTAGAGTTGTATGCTAACTAGAGTAAATATGATAATTGATTCTGAAAGCAAATTTTATGGTGGACCTGTTTATGAAAACATTTCATTTAAATATGTTATGTATACTTTTAAAAACTGGGATTGCTATTTTATCGTAGCATAATAATTACACAAGATAACATAATACTAGGTATAAAGGCCGTATTGTATATGTTAACCCCCTTCTCTCCTATGAATTCTTTAGTAAATTTATTGCTATTTATAATTTGGAGACAATTCTACGAAACATGGCAGTTTAATAACTTAAACGCTTTTATGCTTCCGATATAACACACACGTAATAAACTAAATTGAACAAAACAAGCCGGTAAGTAACTTAGTCGCTATTGAAGTTAGTATTGGTATCAAATAGTTCCCACGTTATGTGCAAAACTAACATAAAAGGTCGTTAAAGTATTTACCTAAAATATCAAACTGCCTTTATTATTAGTTAAGTTGGTATTAGTGAGAAGTAATTAATTGAAAAATGGTTACTGATGGCTGAATTGACGTCAATTTAGTAATTTTTAGTCTTTATTTTTTTAGGAAATTACCTACCAAAAAATAAAAACAGTAGTCAGAAATAATCACAATTTAATGCAATAAACAGAAATTAAAGTTTTTTTTATAAAAATATTATTATAAAAAATGTACCCATCATGTTCCGTAACATAATGATATACTAAAACAAAAAATACAACTCACATTAAAAAATATTATAAGAACTTGAATATTGAGATCAAAACATTAGGTAGGTACTCAATTGAGATGAAAGTAAATAACTTACATAAAAATGATGACTTGTAACGTAATGTTACACTAAAACCAAAAATACAACTCACGTCAAAAAATATTATAAGAACTTAAATATTGAGATCAAAACATTAGGTAGGTAAGTACTCAATTGAGATCAAAATTAATAGCTAACATAAAAAAGATGACATGTAAAATGAAAATCTACAAAGGTAGAGCAACGAGCAACAAGTAAAAAATTCCAACTAGGGACTCTAGTATTTATTTTCTTATCATTTAGTCATCCCTCTCTTCATTGTTGCTAGTTGTTATATCTTCCCAGAATTTCAATTTATGTGGAGGCTTGCTTAACTTTTTCAGTATATCAGCCTTTCTGGATTCAGCGATACCTCTTTTGAATGTTCTTGTAGTTGTCACAGTAATTGGTCCATTCTTTGGCTTTAATAATAATAATAATAATAATAATAATTTATTTTTATTTCGAATGTCATGGATTTATATTTGTTAGTAAGTAAGAGAGAGACTTTAAGAGTAGTTTTTTATTGTACCTATATATTTAAAACCTGCTAATTTAATGCCATAACTTTACCTAACAGATCACTATTACAAGACAAGTCAAACGATTTCTAACTAGACAAACATAAAACTAGCCCTTAGGGTTTTTCGTTGGTCAACTTCTGTCTCCCTAGCATATTTATTTAAATAAATAAAAAAATCTCTGTCTCTGAATTAATAATAGGTATAAATTCGATTACAAGATTTAAAATCAAGGTAAACTTAGAATAATAACACACATATGGTAATTTCATATAGCCGATTGGTTGGCGACAATTAGAAAAAAATAGATTTTTTAAAATATTTTGCGTAACTTTTTAAAGATAAAAACCCCCGATTAAATTTCATCCACTTGTTCCGTAGCTAATATCTTTTAAACGGTCCAACCGATTTACATGACACCTAATTAAGAACCATCTCGCATAAACTAACATTATTTAAAAAAAAAAAGCGTCCAAATTGGTCTATCCGTTTAGGAGCTACGATGCCATAGCAGATACACAGAAAACCACCACACACACACACACACACACACACACACACACACACACACACACACACACACACACAGAAACACGTTAAGCTCATAAACTTATAACACCCCTTTTTTCTTAGGAGGTAAACAGGCAAGTCAAAACAAAGTGCTTGCAAGTGGTATGTGAGTTTACAATGTTTAGTTTATACACGGTGTTTTTTTAACCGTCTTAGAGCCGAAGCCCACTTAACGTATCCAAAACGTACTTATCATTCGCGAAAAAATAAAATGTATTAGTTAAGTTTTTCTTAATAAAAAGTAACAAATTTACTATTCATACATTAGCTTTGAAACATTCTGTGTCGCGCGCGGTGCGAAGTTCATTCACCCGGGTAGTTCGTAGGTGCCTAACTTGTGCGTAACTTCACTAATACATTTTTTTTTTCGCGAATGATAAGTACGTTTTGGATACGTTAAGTGGGCTTCGGCTCTAAGACGGTTAAAAAAACACCGTGTATATAATAAGCATTATGGTTACCATTAATTGCAAAAACATTTAAATAAAAATCCGGGAGATGTTGACACTATTATGCCACGACTCGCGCTGATAACTAACAGAGTAATCTTAAAGCACTATAGATTATGTAGTTTCATACATATTTGTACGTGAACTTGGTTTCTATGTGTTATTGTTCTAAGCAAGCAAATAAATCAGTATACCTACTGAACGCCAAAAGAAGTCAATACGCCGCGCGCGTGTCCTTCCACCGCTGTCTCACGAAGCGCTCTGTCTGTTGCGAGCCGTTAAAATATCGTACGAGCGTGTTCCCCGCAATCACACCCGCGCGCCGGAACTTCCCGATTAGTCCCGATCGATTTATACAGAAGATCGATGATCACTTTAGCGGCCTTTTTACGAAGTATGGCGAGGTAACCGCCTATAAACTTCATTTCGAAGTAAATGTTTTATTAGATACATACGATAAAAGGCCGTCACGGGCTTTTTCTGTAGCACAAATATTAAATAACTATGGTGAAATATTACACATAAAAGTGATTAAAGGCTTTTTGCGATGTTTTTGGTTAGTTTCTTGGGTTAGCCGCTTATATGCTTATGATTTAAGCAATCTTACTACTGAAGCTACTACTAAATAAAACAGTTAAACAATTATAACTGCCTTATGGGTAAACACAAATTATTTAGCCGCTTTGTTCTGTAGTGTTGAAACAAAAATATTTTTTGGAGGTAATTCGTAAATCGCCTTTAACATGCTTTAACATTTTTTTGGTTTAGTATTGTGTCTGAACTGCTTTATTGCTTCTGACAACCCGAAAAAATCTGTATTTAACGGCCAACATGCTAACATTATCTCAGAAACTAAAGAAGATAGAGAAAAATCTCCCGTATGGGTCGGCGCCAAATTCCTTAGCCAATTCAAAAACGTATAATACTGAAAAGGCGGTTAAGGTGACTTAGCGGCCCTTTTTCATATCAGGGCAGCATACAGGTCAAACATACCCCTCCTTTTGGGATTGGACGCAGTCGGGTAAAAAGAAAAACAAAGAGGCCACAATTTTTATATATGGAAGAAGTAAAGAGACAAAATTAGGTTAGAAATATTGAATATAAGGAATGCAATAAAATCAAGGTTTATTACGAATAAACCTTGTATTATTAAGATCAAATAACTATACCGAATTGGTGCATACTTCAACTTTCATACCATTTTTTTGTCTGTCTCATCACATTTTCTATATCTCAAAGCTACAGTTTTAGCCAATCTAGTCCACCGACGGTTAAAGGCAGTGAAAGATTTGGGTTTGTCCACTTGCTTTTGATAATGATAATGATAATGACCATATCTGTCTACCTCAACTTAAAGCAATAAAATATCCCTTGCCCGGAATACAACATGTATCAACAAAAAGCACGTCTCATCATTAACAATGAGAACTTTCTATGTTTTTTTGTAAACTTTATGACAATCTGTTTAAGCATGCTCCTCCTGCCCTTTTATATACTTTTACTCCGATAACTTAACAAATCATTAAAGGCTGAATCATTAACCCTCGTCCTGGCCACAACAGATCTTGATATCTTAAATTTTACTGCTGTAACTCTAAGAGGTGTTAATGGAACTTGCTCATACGTTTTTTTTACCTTATTTATGTTTTGAACAGTCGAAACTGTACGTTGTCATCCAGTAACATACCTATTTAAAATGTCGGTTTTCTTTACATAAAACATATTTATATTTCTGTTACTACATGTCCTTCTAGCTTCCTCTTCAATAAAATTATGTATCGTGTGCGTTTTCCCGTGACATTGATAGTACTGAAAAACTCTTTTCTCAATTAGTTCTTGATCCGCTCTCGTTATTATTGAAAATAAGCGAAAAAGTACGCGCCTCCCGGCTTATTTGAAAGATTTAACATCGACTCTCCACATGACAGTTGGTTTAACCTTTTTTAAATGTTTTCTCTTTGACCAATTTTGTCTATGAAAATTGTCTCTTTACTTCTGAACCAGCCTTTACCTACTTCGGTTTTGGCGCTTCGTCGGCCGCTACCCGGATCCGCGAGCGAAATCGCGTGCTGTTGTGGGCACATTTCTACCCAAACCTAACAACTAGGTACTTTTTGGACGAAATTGACTTAAGAGGGGGGAGAAGGTTCTATTGATGTATTGATGTTCGTTTGTACTCGTCACAAGACAAATAATCACGAAAATCATTAGAAAAAATGTGTATTAGCGAATTCAATTTCATGGGGAAGCCCTAAAAAAGGCAACATTGTTCTCTCGATTCGTGCTGCTTGCGTAGGTGTTTAAACAAACTTTAGAGGTTGCTGTAGCCTTGTAACGACTTTATGAACGAGTATTCTTTGTTAATAATTGTGAAAGTCACGTTATTATGTAACCCTGGTATAATTTATGTCATTATTTTTTGTTTTATTTCTTTGCAGTAGATGTGAAAGCACTATGATAAAAGATAATGAGTAGACTCGTACACTTCGTGTCGGCTCCTCCACATTCCACTCTTGCTACCTACTACATTTTAGCTTAAATGTATCGAACCGCAAGCAGAGATGATAAGAATATATATACAATAGACCCGGCTATAAAGCCATCGACACGTCAGTAAAACGTAACTAAACAATACTTACCTCGTAGCAGAAGTGCCCTGCACAGGTTTAAAGAAGCACACCTCCTCCCGCATAGAGTCCACACTGCCACTTGTAACGAACCTTTTGTCTATTTTATTTATTTTATGTTTCAATATACCAGAGTACGGCAAAGAAACTGGTAAAGTTTGAGCCGAAGTCTGAATTTTTTCAACGGTTTCAGTGACTGATGCTGAAGTACTAGCTTGAGGCTGTACAGCAACAGGTTTCTGAAAACAAACAGAAAATATAGGAATTGTCAACCTAACGACAAGTAAACCAGCCTCCTATTTTACCTTTTTGATCATGACATGTGACAGGTGACAATTTGGTAGGTATACATTGCAAAGTCAACACGCTGATGCATCACTGGTTTTCATATAAGCTGCGCCATGTAATGTCACCTGTCATTGTCAAGATGGTGAAATAGGGGGCTGGAATCTTAGAAATGAATCTGAAGTTGTACAGAAAATTCAAACATACAGATCGCCAGTTTGCCCTTAATTACATTTCGACAAAAAACATTAAACAAAACATTCGTTGGTTGATTTTTTTGTGTCCTGAATATCAATCAGTTCTAAGATTATATTATGTCCTCTTTACTGATTTGATTAGAAATATAATTTCTCAGTTGTAACCTCAGATCACAGAAACAAGGGAGATATGTTATGGGGGCGTGGTTCGTAACGCCTCGATATGGTCAAAATGGACATAATCGGCACGAGGCGTGTCAAGCGTTGACATAGTCAATTAGTCACCCACTGATCGCTGTCAGTATACAAGCTCCGTTTAAATGATAAAATGACTATAATGTAGCGTGAAAGTGTGCCAAAATCGAAGTGCAAACGTTAGAATAAAATCAAAGGGCATAACATACCACCGGTAAATTTAGTTTTTAAACATTATTTATATTTTTAAATGAATATTAATCGTGATTTCTATCGACTATCGATAAATGGCTCATTCTACAGCTATCAATAGAATTCAATGTGTTAATAGTTCAAGTTATTTATACACTACCGTCACACGCTTAAAACACAAGACGTTTTTTTAACGAATTTCGCGTTATAGAAAATAAATTAAAGGACCCCGGACCTATAGTATGGAAAATGTGGTTTCAGTTAAATATCCTGAGATTTTGATATGTTATAGATTTGAAAGTCCTGAACAAAAGTCTCTAGGGGTGCTACCACTGTTTCTAAGTCCTTTTCAGAGTTTCGACAGATTTTGTACCAGATAACAAAAACTATAAAAAATGGATGAAATGAAAGAAAAATAGCGTTACAGGTTAAATCAATCAATCTATATTTACATATTTATAGAATACACATGTACCAAATCACATATTTTACAAATGTACACTTTTAACTTAGTTTAGGTAATACATTTAACTTGCATTTCTATTCGCACAGCCCAGTATTTAATTTAATAATTCTGTACTCGGGTATTTCACGTCTTGTTGATGTCGTGCATAACCAAGGTACCATACGACACTGGCAACGTGAGCACAACAACCTATAGTTCTGGCCCCAGTTTTGCACATACAATAATAGGCCAGGATTGGCTCTTCTTCCGGAGTTTCGTTTTGGAACGCTATCCATAACTGATGTTTAACTGCGTTTCGGAACCTCGAGCGTATTCTCAAACGTATTAGGCCCTAAGGGCCACTTGCACGAAAAGTTTAACCCTGGGTTAATACACTAACGCCCACTTGCGCGGACGCTTAACTCTGGGTTAAGGGCTAACTCTGGTTCGCGCAAGTGGGCCTAACTCGAGTTAGTAGACGTCAGATTCATACGAAAACTGTCATTTTAACTCGAGTTAGTGCCTTAACCCAGGGTTAAACTTTTCGTGCAAGTGGCCCTTTATCGGTTGACATGATACTTTTTTATATACAGATTGGACTAACGTAATTATGTCCATTGTGTCGTAGAAATGAAGTTACGCCCTTTTAGAATAAGTACATCTTAATAAATTAATAATAAAATAATTATTCATTCTAGAGAAAATTTAAAACTATTAGGCCCACTTGCGCGGACCAGAGTTAGCGTCTTAACCCGAGGTTAGGCGGCAAACCACGTACAAAAGTAGACGCTTAACTCTGGGTTAAGGGCTAACTCTGGTCCGCGCAAGTCCGCCTTAGTGTCTTTCTCCTTCCAAACAATATCTATAAAACGAATGAAATTAAAGTCTTGAAAATATGAAATCTTGTCAATTGTTTTCATTTTGTATGCAGACAAGCCTTCGATTTTCAAATCGGCGCTCATGACATATCTCCCTTGTTTCTGTGATCTGAGGTTGTAACAAACTACTAGCGACTCTACCGCCGCTTCGCTTCGGTTTTAAGATAATTAACCGAAAATGATAAATGTACTTAACAAAGTATTAAAAATGTATAAATATTGAGTGAGGAGCTGAGGACCCTATACATTGAATTTGCCACTGTTCTCAGGTGATGTAGTTACGCCACTGGGCGCAGGTCACAGAGACCTCCTCCGGCCGACCAACTTCACTGATCATGACAACTTACTGTTTTAATTACCCATTTAGCCTAACAATAATACCGTACCTTATTTGTCTTTGTCTTGCATTTATCTCCATTTTCCTTATTCCACAATCCAAATGAAAATATACGTGCTTTCCTGTTGTTTTTGAGATATTTACAGTAGCTGGGCACTATCTCGGGCGATGCCTGTCGCTCCGCTGTCGGTGAAGGAGTCGCGCCATTGGTGATGGTACTTGTGGTACTATCGTCCAGTATTATAGGAGAACTGAAACATTCACTCTCATTTCAAATGTATTCATGTAATTACTTAAATGTAATAGGGTAAAGTCACCAGTGGTCAGCCAGAGACCAGTAGTCGACCTTATATGAGTGCGAAGAGTGGGAAATATATTTTTCGTACTCTTCCCACTGATACAAAGTATAGGCAGAGGCCGACTACAGGTCTCTGGCTGACCACTGGTGACTTTACTCTACATATAGCTATGATAAAAAAACAGGAACCTACGTATAACTTAACGCATTCACTGGCACCGACGCATATATGCGTTCACTGTCATACAAGTTTATTCCTAGGCCACGCCCCCTGGTGGTGAATGCGTTAACCCGTTAACCTCCTGATGTCCCTTGTACTAAAAATAGTAGTAGTAATAATAGGTCATTCAAATAAAGAGCTAATGCAAAGGAAGTGTGGAATTTCTTTCGTTTTTATGACCATGAGTAAATAAAAAAAAAAATACTTTATTTCATTCACAATAGATTCATATTCCATTGACAAATTTGGTTGTATGGTGGGTCAAAGGAGTTTGTCCGTCACCATTCTTACTACAAGTTTAAAATTGAAATTTGCAACATATAAAATGTGTAAATCTTGGATTGAAAGTTGACTGTACATAAGTCGGCCAACATTGACCATGATGATCATGATCATTTGTTTTATTCTTCTATGGAATTAACCCGAAGACGTACGCCGGTTACACACGGCGACTTTATGCAACGGTGCTAACGCGCAACTGTATCGCGACACTAGCGGTTAATAGGCGTTTGCATAGGTCCAATCCAAACGCATGTGTAAAAGGTCCGGTGTCGCGGCTGTATCGCTTTGCATCGATACGTATCGCGTCCAAATTTGGCGTGTCTATATTATATTGAATTGGTCAGCGTAACACCGTTTTAGGTAACGCGTGTATGTAAAAGCAGACGATTAGCGATCTGCATCGCGCCGGTATCTCTGCAGATCGGCTGCAAAAGACACCGTGTGCTCTTACATGACTTACTTAATAATTATACTTACACTTTTTTGAAACATGATATTCTAGTTTTGCTCGACAGATAAGCGTCTATTTTGACATTGTGTAGCCTAGCTCGAGGCCTATGTTGAACCTCTTTGCTAGATACCGCACTTTGTTTGTGTTCATTTTGGATCTTTTTTGCCAAGACTTCATCTTGTTTTAGGATGCCCACAAACTTCTGCTGGATCACCTTCTCCTCTTCCTGAATCTTCCTAAAAAAATTAAAGTAAATATTAAAACTTCTGAAATGAAGAATTTGTTATTTTTATAGCACTTGTATAGGGCTTTATGAAATTTTAAGCTCTTCACAAACAGAACTATAATATATATTAATATACCCGAATAAAGGTTAAACACGCTAAAACCTGGGCACGTAGAAGTTAAATACTTCTACACTACATGTCCGTCCAGGGTTTAGCGTGTTCAACCTTTATTCCAACAATAACCTTTGTTCTTTTCTTTACAAAAACAACCTTTATTCTGCTACGTTGATATTAAAGATATTGATACTTTTTGATGCCATTTTAATCATAAAAAAGTAACAATAACAATCTACCAAGATGTCGAACCGGCAAATCCAACAACGCGAGCTTATTTGGCTTGAACGCACACAAAACCATGCTCAGTTACAGGGATGTGGCAGAAAAGGTTAAAATGTCCACAATCCACTGTTTGTTCTGTATTGAGGAGTTTACGGGAACGCTTAACTATAGAAAGAAAGCCAGGAATTCGTGGCCTGCAGGGTGTAAAGGATAAGAAAATGGCGGGACGCATCTTAAAGATGTTTGCCTCAAATTGTAAGTTATCATCTCGCGATGTGGCTAAAAAAGTGAATATGTAACAATCCTATGTACAAAAAGTGAAAAGTAGAGCAGGATTAAGAAGTTTTAAAGCGGAGGCGGCACCAGATCGGAATGCTAGACAGAATTTATCAGCAAAAACGCGATCAAGAAAACTGTATGTTTTTTTTACAAAATTTGCCTGCATTGTGATGGACGACGAAACTTACATTAAAGCTGATTTTAAAGAAATTCCTGAACAAGAGTCATATACCAGCAAAAACCACGAAGACGCTCCTCTGAGTCTCCAAAAAAATACCTTCTCTGGCAGGCAATTTGTAGTTGAGGGAATAGAAGTAGCTCGTTTATAACCACCGGAACAATAAACGGCAAGTCTATCAAAAAGAGTGATTGCAAAAGAGGTTACTGCCATTTATTATGAAGCACGCCTCTCCACCGTTGTTTTGTCTAGATCCGGCCAGTTGCCCTTACACTAAACTCGTGATGGATGGGTACGAATCAAACGGGGTGGCCGTGGTAACGAAAGTCACCAAACTGTCCAGAACTTCAGCCCGTCGAGGAGTAGGTATTGGAATCTGTAAGGTCTTGTTAAAAAGAGACAAAGTCCATGGCAGAGTTGCGAAAAATGTGAACTTGGCGACCAAGAGGTATCCCGACGTGAAGATAGAGTCATGAGTCGTTTACCTTTATACAGGGTGGAAGAGGACCGTGGTCGACATGAAGTTCTCCTTTTTTTTAACTTTTCTCTATATGAGAATGCACAGTGTCATATTTCATCTGTGTGTGACCCTTAATAAGATATTTAACCAGTACGAAATAAATAAATATAGAAATACCCATACGTTATGAAAAATTCATCTGATAACAGTTTTTTTTCAAAGTAAAGGGTGGTCCAGATATAGAGGCCGCTTTTTCTCGCAGTTACTATGACTACGTGAATAAACAATTGAAATAAATGTCAAATGCATTTTAATAACCATTTATCCTAGTTTGCAATTCAGTAGCATTATTCGACAAATTATATAATAATGAAACGTGCTGAGCCCGAATACCGAACTAAGTTGAAAGTAGAGTTTTACAAACATCACTCTGAAAATCGTTTACTAACTTTGCATCACTTTCGTAAGCAAAATATACCTGACCGGACTATCCGAAATGTGATCAATCGGTACGTAGACGGTCAACAAGTGGGATTCAAGCGGTTTCCGGGTCAAAAACCGACTGTAAATACTCCTAGATTGAAAAAAAAAGATTGAGGAAAGCGAGACAGAATCGTAGCAAATCTGACCGCGTCGCGTCACGAGAGCTGGAACTGAGTCTATCTACGTACCGGCGAGCGAAGAAAGCTGCTGGAATTCGGAGCAGGAAGGAGAGACGCAGCCCGAAATACAATCAAAATCAAATTGATCGGTGTATTAAAGGTGCAGCTAAGCTTTACAAGGACAGTATTCCGAGCGGACGAAATTACTACTTCGTTTTAGATGACGAAACCTACGTGCCTTTAGATCCGTCGCAAGTATCAGGAGATAAATGTTACATGTCGGATGATGAACAGGAGACTCCTATCGAAGAGTCATTACTCCCAACTGGGAAATTTGAAAGCCGTTTCATGATTTGGCAGGCCATCTCTGAAGAAGGGCACATTTCTGGCCCTTTATGACTAACCGAACTGTAAACGGCGAAATATACTTAGAAGTGTGTCTCAAGAAGCGATTATTGCCTTTAATTCGAAAGCTAAATGTCCAAAGGCCTGTTTTGTTTTGGCCAGATCTCGCTACGTCACATTATGTTGAACCTGTTCTTAAGGAACTCAAAAAGGCAAGAATCCTATTGTGCCAAAACGAGACAACTTGCCAAATGTGCCACAGCTTCGGCCGATCGATAAGTTTTGGGCTCTTTGTAAGCAGAGATATTGGGACTTAAGTAAACCAGCTACCACCATACAAGCAATGAAGAGTATCTGGAAACGGATTTCTAAGCAAATCGCGGAAAAATCTGGAAAATCACTGTTTAAACGCTTTCGCTCCAAATTGCTGAAATGTGCCAAACAAGGACCCGTTGGGCTATAATATTATTTACGTAACACCTGGCCATAATGTGAGTTTTATCGCACGCTGCGCGCACGGTAAAACTCGCATTGTGGCCAGGTGAAGACGTAAAATTGTGTACTCATCACGGGCAGTAAAAAAGAAAGCCCTCTATCGCATATTTACAACCCTCGCCTACGGCTCGGGTCTCAAATACCTGCGATTTCGGGCTTTCTTTCTTTTACAGCCCTTGTTAAGTAATGTACTATTTTAATACAGTTGCTCAAAAATGGGTACATTCCGTAGCCGTATATCGTGCGGAAAGTTCGATATTCCGCACTAGTGCTTTTTACTTTTCCAATTTTTTTAAATATAATTTTGTTTCAACTTCCAAGCCGTGCATACCACCAAAGAGTTTGCATGTTCAATCACTTTTTGATTACGTGATTTAGCATTGAAACTATAAATATAGGTAATATAATTTTAAATATTAAAATTACATAAATACATACATACACACACAAATTATCCAGGTAATATTAAAAAAAAAGCTTTCATCAAGATGGCTGAATCTGAATGAATATTACGAATGATCGGATAGTTGAGTATTAAGGTAGATTCATGTTACACCATGCCGAAGCCGGGCCCAGCCCAGCACGGTGTAATGTGAATCCACCTTTATGCGTTACCACTGGCTAATAGAGTATTTGTGCTTCTTGATTTTTAAATAATATAGGTAATTAAATTACTATGTTTCTTTTTTTTCATTGATTTAGCTGAATGGTCACAACCATTGCCATTATGAAAACAGTTGTCAATTAAAAGTAAAACAAAAACCCGCCTTTTTAGCTAACGAACATTAAATATTGTTGTGAAAAAATGAGCGATTTGAAATACATTTATTGTAATTTTTTCGCAGATGTATTAAAAAACGTCGTTTGATATACGTGCGGAACTGTCATTTTCACTCGTCCCGAGTCTTGGCCCTCGCTTGCAGCTCGGGCCAAGACACCTCGGGACACGTTTAAAATGACATACTTTCCGCACTAATATCAAAATGTACTACTTCATCACACTTGCTCGTAAATGGTGTTATTCCATGCCTGTATACAGAAGGACAATGGCCTAAATTGTTCCCGCGGGAATTATGGCGAGTTTGTCATCCCTAGGGAGTAATGACTTTCTTTTTAAAATTTGCAACTCTTTCGTACATCATTTCTGACTAGGGAGGTTTAATTTTCAGCCAAAAATTAAATCGGTTTCTAATTTCATCTTTAAAAATTAGCTATAGACTAACTTACATTACACAAAACCTATACGCTTCATTAAACTTCATTATTTTTATACCTATTTCAAGTTTATATCAACATTTATCATTAATTTTAGTAATTATACATTTTTATCAAATTGCATAAAATCTGGCTCGAATCCAGGTCGAAACTAAACGCAGTTACTATCTGTAGTAGAGGTCACAAAAAAAATATCGTTTCCATTTACGTTCCCGTTCGTCAAAAGTTATTTCTTTATATTTTGCAGAGTTAAAGTGTTTTTTCCTCGCAAATGTGATGAAAACCATTGTGTGTATCACAGGCAGTAAGGGGATTACTAACTCGAGTCATTAAAAGCCTCTAACACTCTCGTTAGTAATTCCCTTCTTACTACCCTTGATGCACAATGTACTATTTCTCAAACATGCTATGTAATGTCGGCGTTATGTTAGTTATTTTAGGCTTCAAAGTGCCACGTTCCCGACGGAACAACTCGAGAGAACTGTAAAGGAATTTCATACAAAATTGAAGGCCTAGGCCGGGAAGTAATTTTTTTTTAATTTTAATATGGCCATGACAGCTGGTTTTATGAACAGGCATGAATATCTAAATTATATTTTTAAAATTTTTGAGAAAATGTTATAACGTCAAATACTAGGAGTGCATAAACGTTTGGGAGACATCCGCGCTGTGTCGTGTGCGCCCGCCGCCCGCCCGCCGGTTGCCCGCACCGCCTGAGATCTAAGTTGCGCTATGCCTGATATACCTCCTAATTACCGCTGCGCTCCTGGTACTTTATTTTAACACCCAATTACTTTTCTTCCCTAGGGTGGACATTTATCAATTTACTTTTTTGAGTGATGTCTTTTTTTATTTCATTGCATATGTTTGAGAAAAGCACTATACATACCTCGCCGTGAAAAGGGGTTGCCAGCCTCGTAACTATCCGACCTCGCTTCGCTCGGCCGTCTATATGAACTCGGCCTGCAACCACCTACTTCCCGGCGTCTGTAGTAATGAACTATTACGTATTTCCTGAAAATAAAACTAGAAAAATACCCGGTATTCATATTTTGTCTCATTCTTTTTGTTTAAACGCAATCGACATTTTCACAGGCGGCCTCCTCTATATCTGGACCATCCTTTAGTGACGATAATTTGTTGAGATACGATATTTTTAAACTAAAGATTACGTTCTACCTATAATGTCGATTTATCAACGTTGGAGTGTATTTTGATTATTTTGCGTAAATAAACCAGTAGATTACGAGTTTTTTTCAAAGAAGTGACGATTTGAAACTACATACACAGCCGCCATATTTACATTAAAATTTAAAAAAACTATTTCCCGGCCTAGGCTATCAATTTTGTATGAAATTCCTTTACAGTTCTCTCGAGTTATTCCTCCCGCAACGTGACACTTTGAAGCCAAAAATAACTATCATAACGCCAACATTTCATTGCACGTTTGAGAATAATATATTATGCCAGCTTTTGCGGGGTAATCACCGTTACCCAGTTTTAGCAAAATTTGGCCGGTCCGAAAATTGGCCGGTTAAAGCATTACCGCCAAGGTGGACTATCATATTTTTTGTTAATTTTAAAAAATTGTCCGAGGGCCACAAAGATGATCTTTTAAAAAAAGAAATTAACAAAATTATTTGACATTAATAATCATTGTTAATAATAATTTAATCTCAAATAATTTTCTTCATTTCTTTTCCCGTATGAATTTCCTGAACCCCGGTAAAATCGACTGCAATAATGTTAATTAAAAGTGTAATAGACGAAAAAGTCAGACACAAAGTTTTTTTTCATTTAAAAGTATTTCAAATTAACCTTTTTTTTAATAATATACAGGGTGTTTGGTACATGGATGGACATACGTATACAGGAGATAGCTGGGACCATCTGCTGCGCGGTCCGCCACAAAAAAATTGCCTGGGCCCTATCATTTTTTTTTTTTGAATTTTTGATTTTTTTTTGTAAATATTCCGTTTTTAAGATTTAAAACCTCAATAACTTTTATAAAAATGATAAAAGGGGCAACAATTTTATTTTATTTCTATCTTGACTGATCGTAAAATCTTAAAAAATTAATATTTGGTGCACACGATAGCTAAAAAAATAAATACGAGCCCTCAAACCTCAAAAATAGGTAAAAAAAATAATTAAACGCCAACTTTGCATTGCATTTAAAAAAAAAACTAAAACGATCGACTAGTTCTAATTACTCAAAGCATCTTCAGTTAATACGCTTTCGATTGGTATACAATAATAGCAATTTGTTTAAAAGCAGCTGGAGTTATTCGTCAACTTTAACTAAGGGGACAGTTTTTTATGAAACTACTTTTCAGGAAAGTACAAAGGAATGTACTGTACCGGGGTTGATAAGTATTTTTCTCAAAAATGTCCGTAAAAAATGACATTACTATCTTCTTTGGACGCGAAGTACATGGTTTACGGACAGTTCTCAAATTAAAAAAAAAAAACATTGCAGGCATGTGTGGCGAGCCCACAGTGTTGCATACAAATTTCATTATTGTTTAGTTTGTAACTTTTTAAAAAGTGAAAAGCGCCATAATAAATTGAGGGCACAAGTCTTACATTTATTCGAAACATAACTTTTTTACCTGTGTCTGGAATAGCTTGTTTTTTTTTAAAAAGGAGGTCCGGATGACGCTCCTCATAAAGTCTTCGGGCTTCGCGTGCATTGGAGTTAGCTCTCCCATACGCCAACAACATGTCCGCGTATTCTTCATTGGTAAATGTGGTCATTTTACCAATAACACAATAATGCAACAATAACAAAAAACTTAACAAAATGAATGGATAAGTGAAAAAACTTTTACTTTTTGCCGCTTTTTTGTTTATGACAAAGAGAAACGCAAGCTTTTAAAAAAAAAAACCACCAAATATGAATTTTTTAAGATTTTACGATCAGTCAAGATAGAAATAAAATAAAATTGTTGCCCCTTTTATCATTTTTATAAAAGTTATTGAGGTTTTAAATCTTAAAAACGGAATATTTTCAAAAGAAAAACAAAAATTAAAAAAAAAAAATTATAGGGCCCAGGCAATTTTTTTGTGGCGGACCGCGTAGCAGATGGTCCCAGCTATCTCCTGTAGACGTATGTCCATCCATGCACCAAACACCCTGTATAATGTTTAATATTATGGCATATTATTTTACATGCGCCCTTTTTTACTTATTAGCGATATAATTAAATTAGATCCCTAAAAACGAATTAAATGAAACCCATGTCGCCTTTTTCCAAACTCACCATGGCCTTGAATTCAAAATTTGATGTCATTTTCTAAATCTGCGTCCCCAAAATCTAAGAAACAGATACCCAACACAACTTAAAAAAAAAAAGTCAGCCATCTCGACTTTCTACCTATAACTTGACATCATTTTCAAAATCTGCGTTCCCTAAATCTATGAAGATGACTCACATAATGTTTTTTTCAAAAAACATAAAGGCCGCCATTTTGAATTACAATTTTGATATCATTCGAAATCTGCGTCACCATATTCTAAGAGAATGACAACCATGCTGATTTTTTCAAAAAACTTCAAAAAGACGTTATCATTATTTCCTCGGGATCTTTTAATTTTTCCGGGATGGGGTTTTCCTATGTGTTAATCCGGGATATCAGCTAACTCCATTCCAAATTTCATCCAAATCCGTCCAACCGTTGCAGCGTAAACCCTCCTTTACCCCCACAGGGGCAGTTTTTCCTAAATCGAGGAGTTGTATTTTTTATTTATATACCAAGTTGCTACTCCTACTTCAAAAATCGAGGGATAGCTGGAAGAGATTCCTTGAAGGGCTAAGGCCGCCTTCTTTATTTCTTCCTCTTGTTTTGTACAATAAAGTGTTGACATACATACATATGAACATATTACTTGACTCACTGCATCTGAATCTAGGAAGAACTGTGCTACACATGACAAAATCCCAGAACCGAAACAGAGATATATAAGCATAAAGGACTTGTAGCAGCTTATTACTTTCACTGACTGAAACTTGGCAGGTTTTAAGAGTACATAATACGCGGTCTTGTTGTAAATGATTACAAACCTTATCAACGCTGCTGATTCTTGCATTTGTTTTTGTTCAAGTTGCTGCCGCTCAGCTTGGTGCTTCTTGATCTCAGTTTCGTATTCGCCCCTGATCTCTCCAGGCTTGCTAAGACGAAAGGTAGGTCGCTCTGTGAAACAATTAACTATTAACAAACAGAACAAAGGTTAAGAAAGCAAGAAATCAAAGGGAAGACTGTGGTTAAGCAATTTAATATAAGGGATAATAAAATACTATATAAGTAGTTTTATATTTAAATATATTTCTATTAAGAATCGAAATACAAATTCGCGCAGACAAACATAGATAGGCATGTAAGGTATGACTTCTCTTTAATAAAGAGCCCAAAATTATCATTCAAGAAAGGAAATAAGCTAGAACCTTCTAATTACAGACCTATCAGCCTTACAAGTGTAGTTTGCAAAGTAATGGAGAAAATTATAGTGAAGCATATAAGAAATTTCTTCACACGTCACAAAGTAATAGGCGACCATCAGCATGGATTTTGTCCGCGCCGTTCAACAGTGTCTAACTTGCTTTCATGTCTTTCGTCCTGGACTAAAAGTTTTAACGAAAGAGAACCTGTCGATGTAATTTATCTTGATTATGAGAAAGCCTTTGATAAGGTTCCTTCGTTGAGACTACTACAAAAGCTGGAATTCGTCGGAATAAGAGGAAAGCTTCTTAACTGGATCGAAGCATTTCTGCGATACAGAACCTTCCGTGTAAGAGTTGGGGAGACATTGTCAGAGCAGCGAGAGATTCACAGTGGCGTGCCGCAGGGTTCTGGTCTTGGGCCTGTTCTATATTATAATCTATACGTTTGACTTACCTTGTTCCCTGCACTGTAGCGTTAGCGTTTTTGCTGACGGTACCAAGATATTCGCAAACCCACTACTTGAATTCGACCGACTCCAAAGTGACTTAAACACAATAGCTAACTGGTCAAAGAAGTGGCTCATAAACTTGAATGCTGCAAAATGCACCGTGCTACAAATAGGAAACCGTAATCCGCACTATACATATTACCTAGGAGAAACCCAACTAAAGCCAGTCAAAGTGCAAATTAATCTGGGAGTCGAGGTAACGGAGGACCTCAAGTGGGAGGAGCACATAACAGCGATCACTAAAAGATCTAAGTCCTTGATCTACCTAATTAGGAAAGCCTTCGGAGTCTTAACCCCAGAAGTAATACTTCAGATTTATAAATTATATGTAAGACCCAATTTAGAGTACGCTTTTCAACCATGGAGTCCTTATTTTTCCAAAGACATTGAACTACTCGAGAAAGTCCAACGCAGTTTCACCAAGATACCGAGACCACTTAAAAATAAATCTTACGAGGAAAGACTGCAGGTGCTGAAACTCACGACTCTAAACGATCTTAGAGAGTGTGGCGATTGAATAGAAACCTATAAGATACTCACAGGACATTACGATTTACAGGAGTTTCATAAATTGTTCAAGCTAAATACTAACACTCGTCTCCGGGGCCATCAATTAATATTGCTATCTGAGCTTTCACACAACAATCCTCGTAGACACTTCTTATGTAACAGAGTAGTGAAAGCATGGAACAAACTGCCAGAACAAGTAGTCTCAGCACTGAACATCAATCAACTAGACCAACGAATTAGCAGTACAAAGAACACTTGAACAAGGAACAGCTGGATACAGGCATCTATCAGTTGTCACAACTGCCGCCTGATTAAATAATAATAATAATAATACCTTTAAAAAAGCACACTGAGCTGATTTAGCAGATAAAATGTGAAATTATTTAACATTTATGTACTAAACTATAGTTCGTTCATTGAAATAGTGTGCATTGCCTCCCTATGAAGTCGCCGACACCGCTTTGTGCGAGCCGCGGCGGCTTCTTTGTACCAATTGTAGCAGCACATCAAAGCATGCAAACTATTTGAAGAAACATACTATTATTTAAAGCACAGGTTAGGTGACTAATCATCAAAAGAGGTTTAAATTTTGACTAAATAATATAAAATAATCGCATTTTGTAACAGTAAAAAGTGTAAAAACTGTTTCTTGCATAAAACAAACAAGTATAATGTACAACAGCAAGAATATACGCATGATGATAAGATAAAACAGTAGGGTTGCAAGAAGTTTATACACACACACATAAAAATAAAAATATAGTGTCAATGGTACCTAATACAAAAAATAATACAACCAGCCCTTAGAAATACAACTAAACATTATAATAATGATCTTTAGCACCAGCAGACAATGACTACCTACATATTATGTAACAGCTGACAAAAACTCAAAATCAAAATTGATTCATAAACAAATGAAAAAATTGTGATGATAATTGATGATCATGATGATTGTTTGCACAATGGATGGTTGAAACTCAATCACGCAAAGGGATCAAGACAAATGCAGAAAAGTCGCTAAGGCAAGTGATTGATAACTTAAAATCGTTTAACCACTCATAGGCAGGACGTGAAATTTTTTGCATGTTCATGTCTTCACATAATGGTTTAAATAAAAAAGAACAATGATATTAAAAATGGGTCTGTGCCTAAGCTTTAAAAAATGAACCATTCTAGATAATTTGATTCAAACCATTCAATGTATCACTAAATATAGTTTTTCCTTTAAATATTGTGCATTGCAACTGCTTGACACCGCTTCTTTGTACTTATTGTGGCAGCACATCAAAGCATGCAAAATATTTGAACAAAGGAACTTTTTTTTATGCAATAATAGTATGTAGGTAGGTACGAGTGTTCTGTACCGATCCATTCATCACAATACCAGAGGTTAACACTTCAAAATGCATAACACAACTTAATACCAAATTCAAAAAAGGATAATGTATACCAAAACTTAATAGCTCACTTTTATATACTTATATCTAGTTTCAGTTATTATAATTGTCCTGAAAGATAACGGTTTAGGTAGGTAGGCAGGTTTGCACTCAGTGCCAGCTTTAAAATCACTACTAGCACCCTGGGCGAGATTTCTTTGCCCTATTTGCGGTTCAAACCCAAACAAATAAAAGGCAATGGAATAACTGCCCCAAAATGCCTCTTAAGTGCCCCTTTCAAATCAAAATCAAATCAATCAATATATGTGGCGCCCAGGGTGGTCGCCGTTTGCTCTTCAGAGCAACAACATAGGTATTGCTAATCAATATTATTGCGTTACACAACCTATTACCTACCCGCTATTAGTAAAATAATATCTATCACTAATCTACATTATATTTAGATTTACAGTTAAATGTGATTCTTGCATGATTTTTTAAGTATTTGTATTGTCTTCATCTATCAAATAACTTTAAACAAGCAATTCTTGCACAATAATATAATCAAAATTTCAGAAATGTTTGTTTTTTGCAACTTTTATTAGGTTGGATATCCAAACCGGACTATGGGACAAACTACACAACTGATATGACAGCTGTAGGCATAACTGATTAGATTTTACTAGTGATATTAGGTGGCAATAGAAAATGTTACTATAATTTAACAAAATCTTTAACACATTCACTGCCATCCTACGAAACAAATTCTCAAACACACGCTAGCATAGCAGCAAATAGTACTATAGTACCCAACAATCATGTAGTGTGGCATGGCAACAACATCATAAAATACCTGATAGGCGAGTACTTGGCAGTGTATGTGTGAAACTGTCGAAAACTCCGGCTGGCAAAAATTCCAACCAGTTATGACATAGTTGCCAACAAAACTAGAGTTAATATTTCTCTAATACGCTAGTAACAGACTGACCACTCTTCTTGAGTTACTGGTGAGCAGTGGTGATTACTTCCCATAAGATAAACCGCATTCTAGTTTGCTTTCCTCTCTTGTAAAAAAATAATATAAGAAAATTGCTGAAGATACACAAAAGGATCTAATGAAAGGTCTTAACATTCAACTATCAATCTGCTACATTGAAAGCAGGTAAATGAATATTGTCCATACAAATATGTCGAAAACCATTTTCATCGGTCTTTATTAAATTTAAGTAATGCTTTTTTCAGGACATCAATGAATGATCTAGAAGTATTTGAGAATAAATCAAAGAAGTCAAAAACCTTACGTATCAATTTTGGATTTTATTGCAAATAATTAAGTTCGTTTTTTCTTCATGAGAAATGTGTAACACCTTATTGTAACATTTAAAGCAAATAAACTGATTTTGAAACTAAAATGCTCTGCAGCTGCTTACCTTGACTTAAGCTTAAATCCTCTCCTTTCGATGTCAAGCTAACTTCGTGCGAAAATTTAGTTTTAATAAATTCCCATAATTTTAAATCAACTACTGTATTTTGTTTTGTCGCTGTTCTTAGCCAAGATCCAATTCGCATCCGACATAGAGGACAACACAAAGCATTATTTGCTACGCTATTATTGAAACAGCCCAGACAAAAAGTATGGATACAGGGTAATGTTACAGGCTCCGAGAGAACTGACTGGCAAATCGAACAAATTATATCCTTTAACTGAATTTTATCAAATTCTAATCGTTTGTTTTTAGTTTGGCTGTGCCTTTTTGTTGACTTGGCCGCCATTTTTTGCTAACTATACTATTTTATTTGCTTGCTATGCCATTTTATTTTTCGTAGATTGGCAGATCTCTCGGAAAGTATTGATTATATTCCTCAGACTAATAAGAAATATAAAAACGGTTCATAACTTCTTCCTCGTCACTCTTAGCACAAATACACTTTGCTAAAACTGATAGGTATATTTCTCCGAGCTCCGACGTACGTACTTCTATTATCTTTGGCTCAGTAATCGATATAAGGGGTCTGTACACAATTCATTTACAATAATGTTATTTTATTTGCAATTTTAGAAATAAAAGAAAATCTCCATATACATACACCGATGTTATTGTTAAACAAAGCAGTTAAAATTTCACGCAAGATTGTTAAAACACCCAGGTTACAATTCTGGACCGTTTTTAACAATTTAGTGTCAAAATATATAATTTTGTAACTAAGCGGGAGAAAATTGTCTTTTTATACTCAAATTTCGACTAAAATCTCTATATGTTATGTAAAAGAATGTTGGTATTAAGGTAGATTCACAATGCATAAATGCTCGCGAGAACAATGTCTTGATGTAGAAGCTCATGACATAATTGTAACTAGAGGCCCTATGTTGAAGTTGAAAATCGAATATCCATCCCTTTCTCTATTCAGTGACGAGCTGACGAGAAGAACATGCACTCGACGTTTCGAATATATATAGATGTACGTGGCAACCATCCAGGCCCGAAGGGCCTACCTACACAGAAATAGAAGCAAATTTTAGGGGCTATATTATTAGATAATACATTATAAACTGATATAAATATGACATTGATAAAAATTATAAACGATGATTTTATATACCGTTTTTGAGTTATTGCCGAAAAACTTTGCTTGTCAAAAAAAGGACGTAAGCAGCATGAAGATACGTTGTTTTGCTGTTGCACTTTTTGTTTTTGTAGTAACGGTTTCGAAAACCTACACAACATGGTCCGACATGTTCTTACTCGGTTTTTCTTAGATAACGTCATGAATTTTAAAAATATAAGGGTCATGCCATTTACTTTACATATTACAAGCTTCTGCCCACGCCCGCGACTTCGTCCGCTTAGAATTAGTTATTCGGGCAACCCGTGTTGCAGGGGATTTAGGCTATCCTATTGGGATTCTATGTATTAATCCAGGGTATAAGCTATCTCCATTCCAAATTTTATCCAAATCTGTCTAGCCGTTGCTGTGTGAAGGTGTAACAAACTAACACACACACACACACAAACTTTCACATTTATTATATAATATTTTAGTAGGATTGCCATTTATAATTTACTTTCTTAAGCGGGTATTACATTATCCTAAATTTAGTCGTCCTAACTGGCTTGCAAGGGAGGGGATAGCTAGGAAGCTCCTGATCACACTACACTAAATTCAGTCACTAAATCAGTTTGCAACGGCGTCGGACGTGTCGAGTGCGATGGCTCCAGTTCTATCGAAACAGCAAAAAATCGGTCTTGGAGTAGCGTTGGCTGTTGCAAGCATAGAAATAAAAAATAAAAAAAGTAGAAAGACATGGGTCAAAGAATATTTGTTGCTGCGAAATAAATTGATGAAATTAAATATCACCCATGCTTTGCTAAATGTTATTACACCTTCCTAACTCCTTTCCTAACTAGGATGCTAACTCAGTTAGGACGGCAGAAGCCGTTCTTGCTTCCTAATTAGGATACTAACTAGGATACGCACTTGCTAAGTGTTATTACACCTTCCTAAATTAGGATCCTAACTCATTTAGGATGCTAAATTTAGGATAATGTAATACCCGCTTTAGCTGAGATGCCCGTCACAAGATACGTCAAATTAAACGTTTAACCATAGAACACTGTCATTGTTGACGCATCTCGAGACGAGCATCAGAGTTGAGATTAGTCAATCAATAAATCAATCAATTATTTATTGCTTTTTCATAATGGTACAGCTTATTCTAATAAATAAGTAATAACAAAATGAACCCTGGAGGGCACAGCAACACTATACTTTTAGTTTATTAATACGACCCTTAGTGACACCATCTCAGGGTTTTTAATTACGTAAGTTGTCTGGCTATACTCTTTAGCACTTTACATTGTGAATCCACCATAAGAGACATTTACTGCCCTTCTAAATAAAAAGGACGCATGTGCAATTTGATAGTCAAAGCAAATAGTACCGCCTCTTCTCAAAAATAAGGTCACTAATACATTCGCAATTCTATGAGACGTACGCCCTTTTTTCTAATGAGGGCAGTTAACACATTTAAGAGTTTCGGAGACGAATAAGTACTTTGTAACAGCATGAAGATGGATTTCTAACAAGGAATACGCAATTCATAGTTGACTGCTATCGATTTTTCAAAAGTAGCGATGGTATCTGGAGATTTTGGTACCTATTTGTTATAGTGATCATAGACAGCAGCGTACATTAGTACTTGAACAAGCTTTGTTGATCGTGTCCGAGGGGCTTAAGTAGATAGTTGCCATGTTGATATTTTCTTCCTTTTTTTCCGTCACACACCGCCTCACATGTATTTGAGACGGGAACGACAGCGAGAAACGATCACGAAAGAAACCACGAGAACAATGGTGGCTTCTAAAGTATTTTAGACAGTGGTTTCTCTTGGATATGGCAGTTTCGTGTCATTCATTGAATTTTAACAAATGTTAAAGTATAGTCGCAGAAATTTATTACAAATATTGAACGAGACCTTTGGAAATGTCTACAATGCATTTTATGGTCCATCCTTTGCCTGGCACTGAGGATCAATTGATAGACAGGTAAGCATATTATTTCAATAATAAGTGATAGAATACGACTCCATTATGAGCAACAAAGACATCTCGGCATTCTTTTCCGACCCGATCATGCACGTTATCTTGCTTAGATGGTTACTAGACGCAGGGAGGCCACGTTTTATGATTTCGAAAATATTGTCGCTTTATTACATCCGAATCTTGAGCACATTTAATTATCCAGTCAGAGGCTTGCCAAGTGCCGACATGATGGCGTAATGCATTCGGATAATGTCGTGATAAAGTAAAAAACTCTGTAAAACTTACCAGACGCAATGATTGATCGAAAATATTACCAAGCCTACCTGCATGTTACCTACAAAAAATGTCCGAAGTTTTAGCAAATCGCCAAGAGGTTTTGTTTTATTTATTGACATCCTTATTTATTTATTTATTTATTTATTATGGCATGCCTTACATCCTAATATTTCACAAGTCATTGTAAGTATTAATTCAAAAGCTCATATCAATAAATAGACATGTACATTGTTCAAACAAGACTGGTCTTCCCAATACTATAGTAGTATCAGTGTACCACAAATTTTATGGAATGATGATCTGTTGTTACATTATGCATTTTAGTTTTAAGAATAATTAATTATAGGAATTTTATAATTTTTGTCATCCTATTTTTATTTAAATTTTGAGGTAGCTGAAAATGTTGGGGTATAATTTGTGTTACTAATGTTGCTATGAGATAGTACTAGAGTTAGACAATACCTTTGGAAAATATCCTACAAATTATTGTCAACTGGCAGATTATCAATATCAAATTCAAGTAAGCCATAGTTTCTAAAGTGTTATGATTTAATTTTGTTAGTAATATTCTGCATATTGGTAAAAGAATGGTTAGATGTTTAACAAAACAACACAGGTTATCTATGTATGTGATTCAAAATGTGATGTATCACTGTTCTCCTAAACTATTGGACTGATTTTATTAAATGGGGTGTTGTATGATTCATTGAATATTCAACAGTTTCATGTTGCCTATAATTAACACCTCCACAGCGGAAAAATATTTAAGTGTAATTAACCATACTTATATTGGTCGGATTAGACCCGATACCACAAGAAACGTGTTAAACCTAACCCATGATGATTGGCTTTGTAAATAATATAAGGGAGGGTGAGTCATACTACCTAATTGCTAGGGTTTTAGAATATAACTCTTGATTTCGTAAATCTGGTGGTTTTGTTGTTACTCACTGATGAAGTGCCTTATATGGTGAAGGCAGGTTACGTGTGTGTTACACGGGTTGAATAGAGTTGCCGAAAAGGTAAGAACTCTTTTTCCTAATATTAATAACTTGATTGCTGCTGTTAAACAAGTATTTCTCAAGTCACCTCGTAGGATAGATACTTTCAAAAGGATGTTACCAAATGTTCCTTTGCCGCCGGAGCCAACGATCATAAGTAGTGATGTGCCGGCGGTAACTTACTCGTTACCAGTATAATACCATTTGGTAAAATACTCAGTAAATTACCAATGCTACCGGTAATATTACCAGAAGCGGACATAGAGATCGTGTATTTCTGTTTCCTTTCTTTATTCATTTATTAAATCCATGGTGTCGGATCACTAGTGGTCACAATGAAAAAAAAAAATAGCTCACACCCAGGGCTACCAAAAACACCCCCATGTATGTTCAGCGATATTTAGTACTTTCGGAGATATTGATCATTTTAGTCGGATTTTTTGTAATTTTTCCTTGTGTCCATGTTACAAAAACTCATTAATTTGATGTAGTATTTCAATATTTTTTCAGTGGTTTCTTACATGTATACAATTATTATGAACTTAGAATGTTTTTAAAGCTACTTGCCATTTTTTTTCCCGTCAACTTTTTGTGTAATCATGCAAAGTTACTTTCTCCATACTAAGTGAACCCCATGTTTGTTTTTCATCTAGTTTCAAGTGTAATTATTGTAACGCTGTGTATAATTTTAAAACTTTATTGTTCTTTTATTTTATTCGTAAGTATCCGGTTTTCACGTGATAGATATGTATGAAGTTAGGGTTTGCAATTCGAATATTCGATTATTCGAATTATTCGCCATAAATGTTATTCGAATTCGACAATAGGTATTCATTATTCGAATAAAACGAATATTTCGAATAGTGCACAAATTTGTCTGTAATTATTTACCTTAGCAAAACATTAACAAAATGCCAGGATTAATTATCCTCTGTATTAACGAGTTCCTGGAAATAGATTTAAATATTAAAAATAACTACAAATGTAAGACAAACAATATATTACCTATTTTGCTTTATCCTTGCCAAAATCAAACTCCCTAAAAAGAACTAAATACCGTACATTGAAACTTCGATGGCAAGTGGAGAGCGGTACCGATTGTTTATACACATTCGATACCTCGGCGCGCGGCTAGCGCCCGGTAAATAGGTCGATCGCGAATTTGTTATTCAGAGCTGAAGGGACAACGACAAACAGCGCATGCATGTTTAGATTTCAACTTCCCCTTTTTAAGGTTCTGCACTCAAGCTACAGGTCCTTTATATCTTCACCATTTTCGTCTATCTGTATGTCACACTCACCTTTTTATTTCATTCATAGTATTTTTATTAATTTATTGACAAATTTTGTTGTATGGGGTGGCCTTGGGAGGTAGATCTACATGTATCTATACATGACCTTCATATGAGTGTCTTAAAACATAATTCTTCCTATTTACTGCTTGTAGTTGGGTAAAATTGTATTTCATAACTTCCATCCTGGGATTATATTACGAACAACCTCACAGTAAATTGCATAGGTACTTTATTACACTAATTGGTACTAAAGAACACACATACATACCGTCACGCCTTCATCCCAGTAGGCCGAGTTACAGAATTACATATAACCACATTTGCACAACGGGCTATGATGTTTACCATGTGTACGTGTGTGTGTTTGGTACTAAAGACGATAGTAATGAATAAATAATCATCAGGTTACCTAGACTTTTTAAAATTTAGGTAAGTAAGTAGTATTTGGTTGTTTTGAACATATCGTGTTTTGAGATTAAGATGTTGCGAAGGTTGGTCATTATGAGCCTAACACATTTTAAAATATAGCTATATTAAAAATCCGGTGTTATGAGAAAAAAAGTTTCCTGGAATTTAGGTGTTTTGAAACTTAGTCATTTTGAGATACAGGAGTATTGGTAAAAGGGTAAAACGAAATTAAGCCGTAATAAACCCAAACATCTGACAAGCCTTTTTATATTAAAATCCAGAATTTATTTACGAACTAATCTCGTATTTACGTGCTACAATTAGAGATGTGCCGTTCTCGAGAATTCTCGCGAACGACGCTCCCTTTGTATGGAGAATGGCGAGAATTCTCGAGAATTCTCGAGAACGGCACATCACTAGCTAAAGTTGTTGAACAGTAACAAAAAAAATGTGGTGTATGATATTTGTATACTTTCTCAGTATACCTAGTCCTGCCATAAGTTCTGACACAGAGATTTATTAAAATTTAAAAATAAGACTCAAAAATAATTTTATAAATCTATCCATAAATCAAAACTTTAATTGATATAGATTTACTAAAAAATATAATTTATGTTAAATTATTGCATTAGGTTGATGTACAAGCTTTTAGTGGTTCTCTTATTTATCGCAGAAAATTGTATGGCCGATTATCACTTCCCAACTCACGTTTCGCGTAAATTTATTTCGCCGAACGTTCATTTCCCAACTTATCAAATGTATTTGTTTTATTTGCCAACTTAACAGTTACCAACTCAACATGTGGTCTGTTTTTTATAATGTTATTTTTCAAAATGCCTACTTTCATGTTGTATAATGTTTTAGTTGGCATAATATTCATAATATTCATAATATTCCCAACTGTTTCATTTGCCAACCCGCTTTTTTTCTGTAACTGTAAATATTTCAGGATTTTTATAAAACTAACCTAACCTAACCTATAGGTTTCTACACGATAGTACCGAAATTAATCCTGAAATGTCTGCCCATATTACTCCGAAGAAAAATTATTGATGTGCATTGCCGCCAATTTAAAAGTCTAGTGTTATTTTTGAGATTATTACTGATACAATTCCTTGAAATAAATGTGTGGTAAAATATAGTAATTTTTAAAAAAATATAAAATATAATAATTTCCAACCAAAGAATTTGTTATTTTTTTTCTTACTTATTTCTATCTTGCCAAATGTATGAAAAGGGAAATGTTGCATCAACTAAACGTTATTCGTCCAAGAGTTGTTAAGCCAAGTGAAAGATTTGACAAATGATGAGTCTGCCAAAAGTGTAAAGGCGTTATAATAATACGCTTTATAATAATTCTGCGAATTAAAAAGTTGTCATATAAAATTTTGGTAATCGTTAGTTGTCAAAGTGAATTGTCGGCGAAACGTTGGTTGGCAAATGAAATTCGGCCAAAAAAAGTTCTGCGAAAAGGCAGTACACCGCTTTTAGTATTTCTGTTTTGGGTTGGTTGAGCATGGTAAAAAACACGCGACGACGATGGTGCTCCTCTCGATTATAGCTTTTGTAAAAGTTGTCACAGCTTGTCAAAATTTATGTGACTTATTAATCACACTTACTACATTAAATACGGATATAAATATATTGCAAATAAACTGAAGATCTCCTTATACAATCGCCAATCTTCATGTTTCCCTAAATCGACTTAACGATTTTGCATGAATTTTGAGAAATTCGAAATCTCTCCATATTCTCTTTCTTCATAAATTGAGATTGAGAACCGTTTCAAGTCTAATGCTAGTTTTCAATATGGCCTAAGAAAAGAGGTTTTAAAATATGAAAGAACCAAATTATCTTTTTTAATAAAAGATTTACTTTTAACCATTATCAAAACCTGAAATTAGCAGAAAAATGTAACGTGTTTCTGACGATACCGTACGTAAATTAAAAGAAATCGTTTCAAATATTGAGGCAATTTTTTGAACTGAAAGATATTTCTTAAAAATATATATTTAAAAGGCTTTTAATTAATATAAATACTTTATCGTAAAAAAATATCCATAAATAGTTTTATTTCACTAAACCTTAGGGACAGAACTTATGGCAGGACTATGTAGAGCATATTTTTCTAATGATCACCTCAAAATTAACTAAATACTCGTACAAGCTATACATAGTCGGTCCTTAAGTTCGGTCACAAAGGTTTAGTCAAATAAAACTAATTTTTGTTTATTTTTTAATTTTAAAATAAATTAAATTTAAAAGCTTAATTAAAGTACATTTTTAGGAACTAATCATAATTCCACATCTTTTAACATTCACGGCCGGCACCGATTAAAACACGTACGAGTTTTCTAAAAAATTTACTTTTTGATTACGCTTTAAAGATTAGTCTTTGTTAACCAGGAAAATTTTCTATTTAATATTATGAAGCTTCTCATCTCTGGGTATGTTCAGAGACCAGCATTATTATCTTAACGACACTTAAAAACCAGCTTATGAAGCACAAAAGTTGGTCTGTTTTCGTATTTCTGCAAATTGATGTGAAATCGTAAGGTCAATTTAATGAGACATGAAGATTGACCGGAGTATAAGCGGATCTTTAGTTGCTTGGAATACATTCGTATCAGTATTTAAAGATAAAAGTCTGGTCAATATGTCACGCAAATTTCGACTCAATACGAGAACTCTTACAAAAGTTGTAGCCGTTATCAGTATCGTGGTCGTGCGTGTTTTGACCCATCGAGGAAGAAGAAACAAGAACTCCTATCTACATTATGTGGCAGAACCAAGTAATCCAAACATAGTCTGACTACCTATGTAGTTAGGATTATTTGGTTATGCCACTTAATGTAGATAGGAGTTCTTGTTTCTTCTTCCTCGCCATGCTTTCCTGCCCCGAATGGGAATGCTTAAAGCTCGTACACCAAATTATTGCAATAGTAACGAACTCAAATTTCGCTTTTTTTATTCTATATAAAATAAGGTTTTGATTGATTTACTACAAGTTTATGAAACTCTATTATTTATTTTTAAAATTATAATAAACCTTTGTGACAGAACTTAAGGACCGACTATGTACTTGATACAGTACAACTCGTTTATAAAACGTTTTTAGCTAGTGACTCAAAATAGATCAATGATTATCAAAATAATCTAAATTAAGTATATAAATAAAAAGGAAATGGTTTTTTTTTTGGTAATCACCTCTTTTGACGTCTCGATTCGACAGCTGGGCATTTGTTTTACGTAAGAAATAAATAAAATAATGGTTGGGAAAAAAGATGTCTGTCGGGTCAGCTATTCAATCAATACCTAGAAAAATATTAATACAGGTTAATGAAAGTGTTAACGTTTTTTACAGATTAAAAGAGGTCGCGGACCGTTGGAACCGCTATGGGACTGGAGCCGGGTCATCAGCACTCAGCTCGCTGCGGGGCGTGCGCGCCGTGGCAGCTGGGCCGGCCCACATAGCATGTCTTCTTGAGGACGGCAGCATATGCCGTGCCGCATTCTCCATAATACCTGACCGATTGGATTTGAGCAAAACTGACGCTAGCAAAGGCGGCGGTAATGGAGGAGGAGGCAGTGGCGGTGGGGGGACCAGCGGGAGCAAGCAGGCCGGTGGCGGGGCCGGCTGCGGTTCTAGACAACAGCCTCGCACCAGGGCGCGTATCATGAGGAACTCCATCCGCACGGCCACGAGCTCTCAAAGTACGCACATAAACACTTTTGAGGCAATCAAATTTACGCTTTTGGAGAAATAGGGGGAGTAAACTCTAGGCGTACGAGGTCGCGGGCGTATTCTCTTCTAGTCTATCTATACCAGGCAAACCCAACCTTTTTTGACTCTAGCCTGCCCCGAATAATAAGAAACATTTTTTATGATCGATTTGATTTTTTTCATCATTAAATCAAACGCATATTAAAATATAATAGACCGACGACGTGTTTCTCGGTCATCTTTCTACGCCACCTAAGGGAGGCGCGCCCCACTGGTTAGAAAGTCCTGACCTATTCTTCCAAGATTGACTAACTGACTGACAGACAACACATGGCCTAAACCACTGAACCTATGTACTTGAAATTTGGAGCGAATGTTTCTTTGGTGAACAAAGGAAGGATTTTCGAATATCGATCCCCAATGAGAACAAATAGGAAAACTAATTCTATGGGTATGTAAGGGTATGTGTTCTAGTTATAAATAGAGTAGTTAAATCTCCTGTGAACGGGTATGTTTACTTGTTCAATATTTTTTTGTTGAGAATTTGATTGTACCAATTGTTATTCCAATACTTAAATAGGTTCCACGAGCCGTGCAGCCGGGGTCATAATCGGGGCTTCGAGCTCCGGCCGAGTGGTGTCGGTTCCAGCGCCGTTCGTGCCTGAAGACCTCGTCACGCAGGCCCAGGTGGTCCTGCAGGGGAAAAGCCGGAGCCTGATTGTAAGGGAATTGCAAGTAAGTGATCATAACACGTCGAAATGTTTATTACTGTTAGTAACTCATGATATCTTATCCAAAACCACACCTGATGCATACAAGCTTGCGAAAAACCGCATTGAAATGATATGACTTTGTGAGATCGGATAAGTTTGCTTTCATTATTTAACGTCCGGTAAAAGTATAAAGTGTAAAAACATCAAAAACTTTAACTGGAAACACAAATCATTTATTAATTAAAAAGTTTAATTACGTTTATAAATTACCTACTTTCTATAAGTATACCTACATAAAAAACGAAACAAAATTAAACCCAAACCCATGAAATTCTAAAAAACTCTAAACCCTCCTCCTCCTCTTGTCTTATTTTTTCTACGCAATTTCTAAGCTCTGTTATTGATGGATCAGGGGTTCTACTGCTTTTGATATATTATTGTATTGTTCTTAAGAGGAAAGTGAAGCTAAAAAAAATCATACTAAATGCGATAACGTTTCTCGTTCCTTAAACCTAGTCCGATTTTCTACGATTTTTTAATACTTTATACATATTATGAAAAACTAGGTCTACATTTTCATTTCCAAAAAATATTTCTTAGAAAAAAATATATCGAAACGTATTTACAGACCTAGTTTTTCATAACTTCAACATGTTCCAAAATCGTGGATATCCGGCTTGATTTAGGTGGTGAAAAACGTTATCGCCCGTAACTATATCTATATGGTAAAAGATTGACAGCTACGCGATTTAAGCGTCGCCCCACAGTCCTTTTCAGTCAGCCACCATAAATGTCAAGTAAATCAGAGCTATCATAACGTCGACGATACGATAACACGTCAAAAGCGATATGAGTTTAGTTTATAACTAACACTAATATTGGCAGCGTACAAATCTGGACGTGAACTTAGCCGTGAACAACCTATTGTCACGCGACGACGAGGAAGGCGAGGAGCCCGAGAGCGGCGAAGGGGGTGATGGCTACGTCCCCGAGGATCTCATCTCGCTGCTCGACGGCGGGTTCCACGCGGCCCAGCAGGACAACTCCGTCATCATCGACGCTGACGCAATGTTCTCAGACGATATCTTCGGCTACGCCGCAATCAGAAGGTATACCCTCACGCTTGCTATCCCTTTGATCCTTGACGTGTTCGAATATTGATATTTTTCATAATAGGTATACTTGACTTGACCCGAAAGCATTATATGCATCCTAGGCACAGCTGCGTCGACTGATAGAAAGATATCATTCCAATAAGGGTACGTAAAGTCGTCTTTTGCCTTTTACCTTTCCACAGATGCGTCGTCTTATAACGTCCTGGCGACTATCGCACGTTAACTTGAGGATGTTGACGGACAGGTCAAATCAGCTGTTGTTTTTTATAAAGTGTCAAAATGTTACTTGTGTGATGAAACTGATGAATGTGATGATTTAGATAAAGATCCTGACTTGTGACGTCACAACTTCAGAAGTCTGTTTTGTCAAATACCACACTACCGATGATTGTCGAGAATTTGAAAATCGTATAAATAAAACACAAAAATATGCCCCGACTTGTAATATTCGTTTGTTTGGGAGGGTTTTTGTAATTATATTTTATGACACAGGGTGTTAGGTATTGAGTAAACCTTGAACTACGGATAGAGGGCAGTATAGGGTAAATCGTCAGTAACTGGCCACTTTAGAAAGTGTCATTTAGTTACTAGCCAACAAATTTCTTACTCACGCTGCTGTTAGTAAAGATACTTGGACAGTACTCCGGGTAATAACTCAAGATCTAGGTATTCTAGTTTAATCGCAAAAATGTGAGCAAATATCTTTCTTAACTCATTTATTGCAAAGTGGCCTGTTACCGGGGGGTGGCCAGTTACTGACGTAAAAGTCGCACGGTTTTGGAGAAATTTGGACTTGTAGGTTTTTTTGAAAATGAAGACCCTTAATCAATGCTTTGATCATAACACCATTCTAAGCTATTCTTTTAATTTTTATTTTTTTTCTTAATATTCTTGAATACTGGTGTTCTCCGATAAGCATCACTATTTTTATAAGACTACACCGGATTTAAAATAATAATTTCGTGAACTTAATTTTTGCGTTTTCAATCGTACATTGATCGAACTTTCGCTCTCATGGTGAAAAAAAAATACACTACCGTCTAATTGCCAATATGCTTAAACATACCAATTTTTTGTCAATTTAAAAATAGTACTGGTCAATAGTTAAGGGCTTGTGTGCATATACAAGGTGTTACAAAAATACCCGTAAAGCCGAAAGGGGGTTAAATGGTACCTTATAATAAGTCCATTTACAATATTTGAGAACCGTACTATCATCGCATGACTTACCGGCAAAAAAAATAAAACCATTATTGCTTTCATTGATGTGAAAACCCTATTTCAGTAAAATTAAAGAGTAAACTACGCAGATTGTATATGTAAATTTTTACCTAATTCGTGAAACGATTAAGAGACATACTAACAAAATGTACAGAATTTGATTAGATAGATATTACAAGTCGAGTTTTGGAAGATTTTAAAAGACCTAAACTACTTACGAAGAAACCTAAACTAGCACTTACCTACTTTTTCGTAAAGAACGTCAAAATTACAGGAACGGCTCAAAGTTCTGCCTTGTTCAATGCACAACCTCGCTCGTCGGGATATGGTTTTAAACCCATTTAAGTTGAAAAATTATTAAATTGGTAGGTAGGCCTCTCTGTTAAAATATTCTATGTTAACTCCGGTTCCCTGACATGACCGCTTACTAGGGTTGACAATATTTTAGGCTTTGATAATTTATTAGATTTTTTACGGGGTATTTTGTAACACGTTGTATATAAGTTATGGTTTTATTTGATAGGACTAAAGTAGACCTGACGCCGTTTATGCGGATGTGGGTTCAGCCAGAAAAGTAGGCCTTAAACACGTTAACTTCGGGTATGTCCACAGGAAAGACAGGAACCTAAATCTGTGTATGACCCTTAAATGTGTGTAGAATAGGAATACTTAAGTGAAAAAAGAATACAAATTTGTTAATATTTATCCAGTCTCATTGTTATTGAAACATTTATGAGGTTACTCCTTTTTGAGCGACAAATGTAATTTAATCCAGTGGTGGAAACTTCTTTGGCCTATGTATATTCTATAATGTATTTACCTTTACATGTATTAATTTGTGCTGTTTGTTTTCCTTAATAAATAAATAAATAAATAAATGAAGACGCGTTCCGTAGCTATTATATCCACTAATCCTACTACTTCACGTTGCCACGAATGGACGGGTTCGGATGATGTTCGAAATGGAGATGGCTTATACTCCGGATAAACACAGAATCGAAATCAACGCGGATGAAATCGGGGGCAGAAGCTACTTACAAATAAAAAATATAACTTTCAGCGATTTTGGAAAAAGGAGGGTGTTTTTTGCCCTTTTTTTTTCAATAATGGGTTTGCGTTTGACTTGTCTCACCTTATGTGAAGTGATGACGAGGTCGAAGGTGGTACATGCGAATTTTGTGTGAGACCTTCGTCATTTTTGTAGTTAAAAACGTGAACATTGGTATTTAGGCTACTACTCATAAATAAAACGTATTACTATTGGCGATTTTGAAAAAAACATTCTTAAGAGGTGAAATGGGGGGTAGAAGTATGTATCGAAGTTAAATAAACTAATAGCTATGAGCTATGATAATAGCTGTAATGTACTAGAGTAAGTACAGTTGGTTAGGTTAAGTTTTTTTTACCACCCTGATATGACTTGGCGCATGAAATTTGTTGAATTCAATGTGGAATAGAGTTTGCGTATTCACTGGATTAACACATAGGCTACCTTAAATTCCGATATAAATAACTGTTTCCGTCCAATTACTAATTCTACACGGACGAAGTCGCGGGCAGAAGTTAGTATATCATATTTGTACTACTACCAACATGCCTATTGCAGTTGACAGTGGCGTAACGTTAATCAGAGTTGTAGTAACGCAGTCTAGTTTTTACACGCTCACTAGGTCAAGTCAGGGTGGTTACTATGAAACACTTCATTCGAAACGTGGGGGTGCTCTGTTCTTGTCATTCATTCGTGACTAAATCGAGATAAGGGAATGTAGCTAAAATAACTTGTTTTTACTTGTTGCAATTCCGACGCCAAGGTGTGTCCAAGAGAATATCAGCCCTGATTAATACGTGGTAGTTTACAAACACCAAATTCACGACCTGATCTAATGGCGCGCCCTCAAGCTTTAGCCAGTTCCTTTGCGTGATATCGGTTGGGTGAAGATTTTGGTTAACATAGTGCACATAGTTTATTTTTTCGGTAGATGCTAGGTAATTTGAGGTAACAGGCCAACCATGGTAACTGCCCATCGATATTTTCGTACTTACGATGATTATTGAGCGGATATGAATAAATTATGCAAGAAAATAAATACATTCGCCTGAAATTGTTTTTGTATCATTTAATGTTTAACGCGTTTGGGATGAGAAAGAAAGTGCGGAAGTACTATCAATATTTACTTCAGGCTTCTTGTGGTACAGTTTGACAAGTTTCTTTTCAATATTTTTTATCCGGAAATTCATGGGCCTCCCATTCTACTACCCTAAATTACATTAAAACAGCTATTCTTTTTATTACCAACTATAAATAAGCAACATTTTCAATACAATGTGTAACCGGAAACTTTGGCTTTGCTCTAACATACGAAGTGAGAGTACGACAACGACATGCCGGCTACCAATTGCCTTGGAATCGTTTGCCAGCGTTCTCAAAGTAATTACTTAATTTAATGTTCTATAATTTTATTCCGGAACTACTGTTTACGGGTCTTTAATCAAACACATCTACTCGTAAGTTGGAATGACGTCCCACTGCGCCGATGCATATAGACATAATTGACAAGATTTCATATTTTCAAGACTTTAATTTTATTCGTTTTATAGATACTGTTTGGAAGGAGAAAGCCACTAATAGTTTTAAATTTTCTCTAGAATTAATAATTATTTTATTATTAATTTATTAAGATGTACTTATTCTAAAAGGGCGTAACTTCATTTCTACGACACAATGGACATATTACGTTAGTCCAATCTGTATATAAAAAAGTATCATTTCAACCGATAAAGGGCCACTTGCACGAAAAGTTTAACCCTGGGTTAAGACACTAAGGCCCACTTGCGTGGACCAGAGTTAGCGTCTTAACCCGAGGTTAGGCGGCAAACCACGTACAAAAGTAGACGCTTAACTCTGGGTTAAGGGCTAACTCTGGTCCGCGCAAGTCCGCATAACTCGAGTTAAAATGACAGTTATCGTATGAATCTGACGTCTACTAACTCGAGTTAAGCGGACTTGCGCGGACTAGAGTTAGCCCTTAACCCAGAGTTAAGCGTCTACTTTTGTATGTGGTTTGCCGCCTAATCTCGGGTTAAGACGCTAACTCTGGTCCACGCAAGTGGGCCTTAGTGCCTTAACCCAGGGTTAAATTCTGCGTGCAAATGGCCCTAAGTCTCTATCCATCTGTCAATAGTGTCAATGTCTAATTTGAAGTATGACAGATTTTTTTCTCGTGAAAAAGGCAATGGTATTATATCTATTCAGGCATAGTATTGGTAAAACTCGATATTTTTATTAACTTACTTGTAATTTTGAAAATAAAGAAAAGTAAATCTAAATAAATATTTTGCCGTGTTCAGGAGGTAAAATCCTTTCCATTCGTATAGTAATTTGCAGGTGTCACCAAAATGAAATGTTGTCAATTATGATAGCCACTTATTGACAGGAAGCCAGTGATACTTAGTGAAGTATTTTAGACCCGTATTATTAAACTAATCTCAACTCTAATACTCGTCTCGAGATGCGTCAAAAATTACGGCTTTCTATGGCTTGACGTTTACTTTGACGTACCTTGTGACGCGCATCTCAGCCAAGATTAGTTTATTAATACGGGCCTTAGACCCGATTTCACCATACTCTGTTAGTTAGTTAACACCCCTGTTAAATCGTTTAACGGACTGTCAAAGCAAGTGAGCGTCCCACCATGTTTTAACAAAGGTTTAAATGTCTTTAATCAGTTGTTAACCTAATCACTGCTTTAGGGGTCCGTTAAATTGGTAACAGGCGATTATGTTTACGTCACAAAGGCACTGCAGCTGTCAAGTCAAGACCAAGATGGACATTGCGTATAATTTTATTTTCGAAAATGATAATATTTTGGAAAGCGTAGATAATTTGGACAATATAGTACGACGTCCTAGAACTTTCAAAGAACGGCGTCATTATTTTGAGGAGTATGATGATGTTGACTTTCGCACAAGGTTTCATTTATGGAAGGAATCTGTTTTGAATGTGCTGGAATTAATTGAAGACAAACTGGAACACCCATCCGAACGGTAAGTAAAAATAGCTTCCTACCAACATTTATTGTCAGGTAACCTGTTTCTGTTGCCTTGTAGGTACATACATATCGTAAATACAAAATAACCTAACCTAAGATCAATTTTATTACAGAAATGAATCAATCTCACCTATTAATCAACTTCTTTTGATATTGAGATACTATGCAACTGGTTCGCAACAAATCACAGTAGGAGACTACACTGGAACAAGCAAGTCTACTTCTCATAGGATCATACACAGAGTTACTGCAGCCATTGCCTGCCTCAGTAGCCAATTTATCAAGTTTCCTGATACAGAAAATGAGTTAAGGGAAGCACAATTAAATTTCTATAATATAGCACGATTTCCAAAAGCTTTGGGTGCTTTGGACTGCACACACGTACGCCTTCGTTCCCCTGGTGGGGAAAATGCAGAGTATTTTAGGAACAGAAACGGTTACATGTCATTAAATGTTCAAGCGATTGGTAGTGCGAACCTGGAAATTTTAGATTTGGTGGCTTATTGCATTAAACTCTTCAGTTAACATTTTCCATCCATCGTTTTTCGTTGCAATTGTAACGGCGTTCGTTTTTTTATTTTCAACCACTTCTTTATATTTTGTAACGAGGTGTACAAGGACTTCCTTCTCATTTGAAGTGAAATTTGGCCCGCGAGTTTTCTTCGGCATAGTAATTATGAAACGATGGATAAATTTTGCAAGACACGGAACGGACAATAGTACATTGTGCATCAAGGGTAGTAAGAAGGGAATTACTAACGAGAGTGTTAGAAGCCCGACGCCGAAGGCGGAGGGCTTTTAATGACTCGAGTTAGTAATCCCCTTACTGCCTGTGATACACACAATGGTTTTCATCACATTTGCGAGGAAAAAACACTTTAACTCTGCAAAATGTAAAGAAATAACTTTTGACGAACGGGAACGTAAATGGAAACGATATTTTTTTTGGTGACCTCTACCACAGATAATAACTGCGTTTAGTTTCGACCTGGATTCGAGCCAGATTTAGGCAATTTGATAAAAATGTATAATTACTAAAATTAATGATAAATGTTGATATAAACTTGAAATAGGTATAAAAATAATGAAGTTTAATGAAGCGTATAGGTTTTGTGTAATGTAAGTTAGTCTATAGCTAATTTTTAAAGATGAAATTAGAAACCGATTTAATTTTTGGCTGAAAATTAAACCTCCTTAGTCAGAAATGATGTACGAAAGAGTTGCAAATTTTAAAAAGAAAGTCATTACTCCCTATGGATGACAAACTCGCCATAATTCCCGCGGGAACAATTTAGGCCATTGTCCTTCTGTATACAGGCATGGAATAACACCATTTACGAGCAAGTGTGATGAAAATATTATTTTATTTGACAAGCACAAATGCTAACCATACTTAGCAAAAATAAGTGTGACCCGATTTATGTCATATTCAACCGTTTGAACTGCATTTCAACTTGGTCGCCTTACCAAACGCAGAACTACTGAACGACTAATTTAAATAGTGCTTGTGGCCGGACCAATGTGATATATAAATAATGATATTTTCTTTTGGTTGGCTAAAGTGTGAATGAATGATGTGCTTGTCATTCACTTAACGTTTGATTTACTAATGGTTTGTTACATTTTCGACATAGGACGTATAAAATTTAAACGGATGTTAGTATCTCTGTTAATTTTAAACATCGATTAGCTAACGCCCAATTTAGGAAATAACTAACAGAGTATGGTGAAATCGGGTCTTAGTGTTGTCAATTCGCAACGGCATGCCCCGCCTCCACGGCCCGATTCAGTCGATGTAATCAGATTAAGTATTGGGGCGGGACTTTGTAGTTTGAAAACACCATGTCATTAATATAGCCGTTGGCTGTATATCGCTATTACATTCGCACTCTCATCTTACAGTGTATTTAAAGACAGCTGATGGCTGTTAAGGAGATGGTATAATGTATATATTTTTTCATGTATTAATACCATTTTTTAATATTTAGCCGTAGCGGCGGCAACAACACCGGGCGCGGAGGCTCGACTCGCGAAAGTAGCGCCTCAACGCAAGAGCGCCCTTCCGAATTCACCCGCTGGCGCGAGCGCCAGTACTTCGGGCCGCGCAGGTGGCTCGAATCGGCGCTCCGAGACACTGCCTGGGACAAGGATAATAGTAAGTTAATGTACTTTTTATTTATACAGGGTGACATATCAAATTTTAATATCAAGACGCTAGGGTGGTGGAACCAGTAATGGACTTACACCCAATGATGAACACTTGATTCTTAGTTAACAGAAGATAAGGGAAGGGTTATTCCTTTCTATTGCAGCATTCAATTTAAGATCCTATGAAATTTGAATTGAGAGTGAAATGTCCATTACTGGTGCCTGCCAGCCAAAAGTGACCATCATTGGTGCCGTCACCCTACTAGTTTTGTCAATTAAAATACCAAGGTTATAGCTTCGAAGGCGACTGTTTTTTTTTATAAGCGACTGAAATCTTCACGAAGAATTATACAGGTCCACTTTATTATCATCGAAGTATATTAAGTATAGAAGGATAACTGCCACTAAAAATGTGTTCCATATACTTAGTGCTAAAATGGGCGGGGCTAATACTTGGTGCTAAACCGGCTTCCAGGTGGCTTAGTTATTGTGTCAAATGGTTGTCTAATAAAATTATTGTAAACCACTGATAAATAAGATAAAATATAGCAACAACGATGCCGACGTGCACCGTTAATTTGTTTTTGGAGTCGCTCGGACCCTAAAAAGGATGAATTTTCATTCCATTAGTAAGGAATTACAATTAAATAATTTCCTTACAGAATGGACATGGCTGATGTTATGCAATATGAGTTCTGAAGTAATTATTATATTAAAGATTAATGTATTATTATTAGTTTTCCTAGAAATTAAGGAAAACGTTTTGCTTGGGTAGCTGATTATGAAATTGAAAATGAAACAGCCATGCCTCGTCATAAAAAAATATATTTATAATAATAATGCGAGTTTTGTCGATTTTCTTTATAGATACTTGTATCCGTATATAATATCGTTATTTAGTGCCTACTAAATATTATACTTTTGAGAATAAATAAATCTGAAAAAAAGTGATTGGATTAAAACAAAAAGTGGTTAGTTGTATTATACCCGTTTTAAACATCCACCGGTTTTAAGGTTTGCGTTTCGTTCATTTACATACTGTATTTATGAACGCGATTTTGTACGTACAATAATAGTGTACGTACTGTAAAAGCATAATAACTATGGTCGTAGGCTGCAACAGTAGTCTTATTTTCCTCATTACATTCTTTTAAAAGTATTATAGCTATAGCTAGACTTGAGAGCGAATAATTATAAACTAGCAATAGCAGTGAGCTATCATATTTTAGAATAATGTAATAAGCGGTAAAAATACGAGGTGGCAGAGTCGAAGTTCGGAAACAGCACATCAAAATCTATAAAATTGACAATATTTAAAACTCCCGGGTAACTTTCCTGGTAAAACTACCCAATGACTGTATTATAAAGCTATCGGGCTGGATTTTGATATATCTGCAGTATTTAGTCATCCAAGCAAAACATTTTTCTTTCCTTCAAAGCCATTAGAAATTTGGAATCTTTGTTTTGTGCTATTATGGCATCGAAGAAAACAGAGCTTTATTTTAAGCAATCATGTGATATATCATTAGAAAATTCAATAAGATTTTCTTTTCCGTTGAAAAATTTAGATATTTGGGTAAATGACGTGAAAAGCGACTACTGAACGAGCGTCTAAAGGCCTACGTAAGCAAAGAAATTGCTCCTGAACAGGCTGGTTTTGTTAAGGGGTTCCCCTGGGAGCAAATTTTGACAGTTCGACAAATTATAGAAATATGCTGTGTGGACTTCTCTAAGGCGTTCGATTCTGTCAAGTGGCCCAAACTCGAAACGCTGACGGCGATGGGTGTTCCAAAACGCACCTCCTCCACCTCCTGCGAAGACTGTATGAAGATGGCACAGCCTTAGTACGCGCAGATGACGTCCAATCCAATCACTTCCACCCCAGCGCCGGAGTCCGTCCGTCCGTACGCAAATTGCTAATTGTGATGTGGTGCAATCATACATTTATCTGGGAGCCTTAATTACGAACAACGGTGGATGTCTCGACGAAGTGAAGTGGCGCATGGCAATTTCTAGGTCTGCAATGGACAAACAGGAAAATTTTGAAGAATCGCAACGTATATAGAGCCACAAAAATCCGGTTAGTTCGGGCACTTGTATTTCCCATATTCTTGTACGCCGCAGAAACGTGGATACTGCGGGAAGTGGAGAAGAAGAAGATAGACGCCCTATGCCCGGTTACTGAGGTACTTTTATCGGTGGTTTATCTGTCCATTATAGCTATTGGTCCGTTAACTTTGACAACTGCGTTTCCGAACACCGACTCAAAAGATAAACTCTGTTTAAACTTGGTTTAACTTAACTGACCAAAGTGTGCCGTTTATCGGCTCCATAACTATTTGACCTTTTTTTTATTAGGTACTTAGCATTGTTTTAGGTTAAGTAAGTATGAATTTTTTTTTTTTTAAATGAGCACAATTGATTTTTATTTCTATGTGTAGGTTAATATTTTGTTTAGTTTTATCATACATAATCACTACATAGTATAAAACAAAGTCGCTTTCCGCTGTCTGTCCCTATGTACGCTTAGATCTTTAAAACTACGCAACGGATTTTGATGCGGTTTTTTTTAATAGATAGAGTGATTCAAGAAGAAGGTTTTTATGTATAAAAAATTCGGTTTTATATACGGGTGTAAAAGGAAACTCACATAAACCGAAGCGAAGCGAGGGCGGGTCGCTAGTTATTTATAATTGGAATTGCATTATGAATACAAGCAGTTCATCAGAGTCTGATTTGGAAGTATTGCAGTTTATTTATAATATATCAGTGCCAAGAAACTTGAGACACAGGAGAAATACTTTTGAAATGTACTCGGATGAAGAATTTATTGGTTAATGCTATCAAAGCCTGTTTCTTAGATTCAACAGAAGATCCGTCCGTCTTTTTATTGTCTATAATAGTGACGAATTCTTTTGCTACTTCGATGAGAAGCATCTTCTGTCTCTCAGTAAAATTTTTGCTACGCTTCCCGGATTCCATCAATTCCATATTAATTATAATAGTAATAATATGTATTATTACAATTACAAAGACTAGACTAATAACAATCGTTTGTTTACGTACGTAGGTACAATTGAAGTTTGAAGTTTTCGTTTAAGAAGTGTCAACCACAGATTATGTGTGGTAATTTTTGTTCATACAGCCACTGGCAAATAAGCTATTTTAATTTTTATTATTTATTAATTATGGAGTGGTTAAGTTTCTTTAAGTTAAAATTTTACAATAATAAACCGGAATTAATGTTGAATTAAGACATTAGAGTATTCAAATTCAAATTCAAAATTCAAAATTCTTTATTCAACAAAAACACGTATGCCAATCTATTAAGATCCATCTAGCGGCAGCGAAAGGAACTATTTATCTGTCAATAGTTATCGAACTGTTCGTAGAGCACTCAGAAACGCACAAAAAATTAAACGACGTTTAACCTAAACATAACTTTAACGGATCAATAGCTATTAAAGGTTTAACTGGTGAGTTCAGAAACCGGGCACTAGAGATGTGGTGCTGGAGGAGAATGCTCGGAGTATCGTGGACTGAATTCCGTAATGAGTCAAAAATTCGGCATCAAGCAGCGTTTATCATCTTTGGTACAGTTTCGTATCCTCACCTTTTTTTGGTCACGTGTGCCGCCGAGAGGAGGTGGCTATTGAGCGACTTGTGGTTCAGGGAAAGGTTGAGGGTACCAGCCCACGAGAAAGATCGCCCATGAGGTGGACTGACCAGGTAAAAGCGGTAGTAAATGGCTCATCATCACTACATGAATGCACGAGGAAGGCGGCCATCAGAGAAGAGTGGCGGCGTGTTATGAAGCTTGCCACCAACACCTGAAGTGATGACCGAAGAAGAAGCCGCTAAAAGCAAAGAACGCCCTGGCCTCTGGAGACCCCTTTATTTCAGAAACTACTGAAGATATAAATCTTTAAAAAAATACGGAAATAATCTATATATCAGAGAAAATATTATAAAAGAATTGCTCTAACTTGGTATTAAGTTTGGCGAAGTTTATTAAACTTCGGTTTCTGTTGAATTGTCCTGTGTTCGCTGGATTGCTTGATATTAGAATCCCAATAAAGATTGGGACTTAGAAAGTCACTTCAATCAGGGTGGTTCCTTGCCTAAATAAAAAATACTATCTACAGATACGTGTTTCTTTTTATAGGTGAAAGCAAGAAAAAAGATTCCGCCATGGCCGCATCTCCGCTTTGGGTGTCCGAAGAGTTGGAATACTGGGACAGCAGCATCAGGTTTACCCATATTGCGGCGACTTACAGCGAGCTCATCGCTATCTCCAGCCAAGGTCAGCTGCACCAGTGGCGCTGGGCTGACGCCCATCCTTACCAGCGCTCGGATGTAAGTTTTTTTGTATTAAAATAAAACTAATATACTAAACAAAAACTTACGGAACGTGGTACCTACCCGCTGTTATTAATAATTCATATGTATATCTTTGCAAAGGTTTTTTTGTCGAGCAAAGATAATCTGGATGCTTATCTCCATTTGCCGTTCCTATTTGTATGACGTATTCAACGACGCCACCATTGTCCTTTCGTTGAAAGTTTATGTATTTAAATTGTATGTAGTTTTCGTTATCGATTAATTTACATTTGTATTTTTAATAAATTCAAGCAAGCAGCATTACTAATAAATTGCTTACGTCTTTTGATGTAGATAGGTCGGTTGTCTTTTTGATTATCTTAAGTGGAACGTCAATGCTATATATAATATTAATTTAAACCACCCAATAAGTGACAAATAGCCTGTTTTCTGACCATTCATCGTGATAAAACTGTATGTTGATCCACTTGACAGTCCTCGGATACTACTTTGGTTTTACAATTATTGTCAACGTTAGGATAGCTCTTAATTAAATTAACAGTATTGGCGGCGGAGTCAAAAACAATATGATGTCAATACGGTTGAAAGAAGAAATAATAATGCCCCTGGATTATCTATTGTTACGTACTTATGTATCTTATGTAAGCGTGTGCAAATTGATGAAGATTGCAATTGAAATTTAACCTCAGGTACCATCTGCATAAATATTTATATAATGTATTAACTATTTGTCACACTACTGCACTCAACATCCTGTTGAAGTGGATTACACACAAGACACAGAATTCAAAGTAAAATAACAAGTGTAAACAATGGTAATATAATGGGATTTATTCCTGAAACGGTGAACTTCTCGTGATATTTTAAAAGACGATTGTATAGAACCCACTAGGTAAGGTTAGGTTTGTTTTAAAACAATGCTCATTACTTTAGGGTTTTAGAATAAACATTTTATATTAATACCATAATAATGTATTTTGATTTTATATAGTATGATACATACCCGTAAACAATTCAATAACTTCTTAATATGCCTCTGCACTCTTTTGCGAGCTGGACTGACAAGTGGTCATGTATAGTTTTGTTTCTGTCATTTAAGCGGATAATTACACATTAGCGTTAAGTTACTTAGATAGTTTTCTATTGGAAGTTTCGCCCTCGTTTAACCGTGGCACCCAATAGGCATCAAGGTTTTGTTGAATTTAATATAATTGGCATATCTTATTAATAATTTAAACAATAGCATAAATATCTCTTACATTGTTATTGTGCTTGCCTAATGGCTAATGGCACATGTTATTATTGGTTTAAATCTTTAATGAAAAGTTATCTATTGCATAAGTTCCAATAGTTCTGGTAAGACTCGATGTACACGCACGGGTTAAGAATATTTATAATATAATTTAAACATTTACGTATATTACTCAATACTTCATGCAAAAAAATCCATCAGTCTTTCACTTACTTATTAATTATGCTTTGTATGCTCAGTATGGACGGACGGCATATGGATACTGTCCTTCTTATAATATGTCGTCGTTTCTTTGGTTCCTTACCCGAAGGGAGCCCAACGGGACTCTATTCATAAACCTACGCTGTCTGTCCGTCCGTTCGTCTAACTTTAAAGGGCTGTATCTTTTGAACCATATTAGATGGCGGGTTTTTTTACTACTACATAATTAGCGTGGCGCGACTTCGTGAATTGAAGACACATGCATAAATGATTTGCTGCCATGCTAACAACTACTATTAACGCATTTAGCCCATGATCGACATTTTGAGAGCGACCACAACAAAATTTAACGGTGCGTAAATTACGGTCCGTCAGAATTGACGCCATGTAATTACTATGACCCATTCTTTTGGTTTACGCAACGTGACCGTATTTTACGCGTCGGTGTGGCTGATCCTTTATATGGACCACGCAAAGCACCGTTAATGTTATGTAAACTTGTGATATTACTTTGGACCTTTTATTTGCGAATGCGATGGTTTTTTTTTCACCCCGCCATGTTTTTTAATGTATGTTCGTTAACTTTTTTTTGAATTTGCTGTTGCCAAAATCATACATAAGATTACGCTTAGGCAGGCCGGTGACACTCCGCGCTATCGCCTTCAAAATGTGCTGCCCCTTGCAAGGGGCGAAATCAGTTGAGTGTCACGCGAGCGCCGTGCGCTGCCAAAGTTTTTGTTTGAATACGCACTTAATACGAATATGACTAATCGAAAAGGCAAAAAGTACTGCATCGCATACGGGTGCTTAAATAATTACTCCAATGTCGAATTATCCTTTTTTAACCTGCCTCAGGATGCCGAAAGGTAAGATTATTATTAATATTATTAATAACTTCGATCTAGATAGGTAGTTACGAGTAGCTGGACTTAATTACTGACACAATCAGTACCTACAGTTTTGAATCCTCGACGGAAAAAGAGCGGTATAATATTATTTATTTTATTAACGACCCGTCCGCAGTTTCGCAGTTTTCAACTTATTCGGACCAAAATCCAGTTATCTACTTGCCTTAAACAGCGTTCAGTGTAAGTAAGTAGATCTCCCAGTACTAGTAACTGCCTGCTAAAGCAAGGTCAGCATGTGCTGGATATTAGGTAAACACAACACACAAACAAATGGGAGCTTTTCTAAGTAACGGAGTAGGTAACGATAGTACTTGAGTTTATAACAAACAAAAAGTTTTAAGGTCTGTATTGATTTGTTTATTTTATTTAATTATTCAATTATACACACCAATAGTGGTACAAACAAATACAATTACAAAAGGTATGTATAAAGAAAATAGTTAAATAGTTAGTACCAATTACAGGTGTGCAACAGTACCTATTAGCACAGTCGGGATTCAATAAAACTAAAAAATTGGCATTTATCATATCACATTACCTACAGCAAAATGCCAAAAAATAAATAATTAAATTAACATATATTTTGAAGGTACGTCTTATTACTTAGATGGAAAGGGAGATCGGAGCAAACAACAAACAAGTCGCGGACAACTTTTGCCAGCCCTCCAGGCATAAACTATTTTTTCTCGTCATTTAAGTAAGAACTACATAAAAAAACTACAAATTATCATAAATTCAATTTGTTTTCTTACAACAGCCACGGAAAGAAATAGTACAAGTAAGTGCCAGCCCTGGGAGGTGGGCGGAGTCAGTAAAGCTCATGACAGGCGAAATAATACAGACTCTCGCAGCGCAGATTTAAGGTGCATTTTGCCTCGTTAGGGGCGCCCCCACTGTCGATCGCAAAAATGTAACCAAGGTCACATCCTCGCGTGCACTTGTATTATTATCGTTCCCGCGTTCTGAATAGGTTTAAATTCGCATGTTTGCTGTCACAGAGAGTCGCTTCTGTACTTGTACTATTACTTATTCTGTGGCTTAGGCTGGGTTTTATAAAGATCCGTTAAATCAAATTTCGGTCAGGAATTTCAATTTTTTTATTGAATATCTGACATATTCAGCAACGGACCTTTTAAAACTGGGCATTAATGGTATTAAATAATAAAAATGACTCCTGGCAAGCATAGGTAACGGTTAGCATAATAGTGTTTTAAATCCACGACGACGGCCAGTTCCACTGGGTAACAGTTTGACGAGCATATTATTACATAAATATAATAAAAGGCAAACCTGACTCACTGACGTCTATGTGTATCAACGCACAGCCGAAACTACTGTACCTAGAAACTTGAAATTTGGTACGTGATGTAAGTGAGCACTAAGAAAGAAATTTCCGATAGTCGAGCCCCAACGGGAAGAAATAGGGGCAGTAGTGGGAAACTAATTGTACGCGTACGAAGCAGCGGGCGTCCTCTAGTTATAACTAGGGTTAGGATTTTGGTGGCATGGAGTAGCTATTTCCTAATTATTATAATATATGACACTTTGATTTTGACCTTCAGTATGGCCATATTTCAAATTTAACTAAATACAATTTTAGCTCGGTTATTCCATACCTACTAATATTTGCTTGTTTGTTACGCTTTCACAGCAGCGATATCCTCCATACCAAAGTTTATTTAAATTGATTTACTTTATAGCTTTAATTAATAAAATAATTTTGAAATATTAAAATACTGAAGGTCAGAATCAAAGTGGTTTGTATTATAATGAATGAATAGGAAATAGCGACTCTAGATCCTCGATTTGCCATCAAAAGTCCTAACTCTAGTTATTACATAATAACCCATGTACCTTTTAGAAAAATCACCTAATAAAAACTAGTTAATTGTGCGTACTTACATTGCCTGCAACCGTGGAATGTCAAGGCGAGCTCAAGCGCGCCCGCATTGTGGATTAAAAACATTATTCCCTGTGGAATTATCAATTTTATGAAGCTATAAGTAAGTGTAATGATGAGTAATTCAGGACTTAGGCCCGGTGTTCACCGAATTTCATCCATATCCTTTTTGGCGACGCATTGAAATTATAAGGATCAATTTTTAATTATTCTGGTTTTGATGGGATTTTTCCAGTTTTAACAAAATGGCGTCAACTACTGGGTTCCGCTTCTAATCAACGTTTAGTACCCGGTTACCCGACTGCGTCAGATAGTGTTATGTTTTTAGAGTGTATGTATGTATGTATGTCTATCTGTCTATTTCTGTGGCACGTTTTACAGCCTTAACGGCTGATGGATTTTACCTATGAGTGTCGTTAGTTCCGTTTTGGTTGTGGGAGTGACATAGGTAGGTTATAAATAATATTTTAATCAAAGTTATGTGAGGAAGGATTCATTTTATTTAATATAATTTATAGACAGGACAGAAAAAAGGAGTCAGGTTTTTAAAGTTTGCTTTTTAGTATATTAGATGTTACATGAATCCACATTTGACATTATTTACATAACAATATAACAGATAATGTGTGCATTGTAGATTACTTCTTGTTTCCATGTAACTGATAAAAGAAAATCATTCCAACTAATCAGTCAAATCATTAAAATTACATCCAAATTAGGCTGCGGTCCAATTGGCGAACAGTTGCGGCGGCGGCGTGTTTGTCCTTCCATTTTGAGCCGCTCGTCGAACGCTAATTGGCGAACTGTACGCTGTACTCGTATACAGGGAGGCACACAGTAAACCACAAACTATTTGCCTAATGGAACCGCAAGCTATATATAAAGGCTATTATTTTAAAATATTCAACATTTTTGTATTTATTTAAAATGTAGCAATGTATTTTTGTAGCTTCTGCTCGCGACTTCGTCCGCATAGATTTTATTTTATGGTAATTAATTTAATTACTTAAGAAATAATTAAATTTTCCGGTACGGTATGGGTTAATCCAATTTAAATTTCATCCAAATCCTTCCAGCCGTTGCAGCGAAAACTAGTAACAACCCCAAGAACACACACACCAATTTTTGCATTTGAGCTACATTGTTGCATCGTTATAGTACTATACTTTCATTTGAGTAGCCCATTTGCACTCGTTGTTGTTCGCAGGTTATTCTGCTTTACTAGCTTGAAACAATGTATTTTTATGTATAACGTGTTTTTGGTAAATACAACACGTTATACATAAAAATACATTATAAATATACGTCGTAGGATAATCAAGCGCGAATTGCATTTTTTTGTACAGGTGATCAATTGAAATGGGTTAGCAATGGAACATCTAAAACCATATATAATGAAACGTTTTTAAAAACAAAGTAGATATTTAAGGGAGAAACTCCATTTAAAATTAGGACTTCTTAATATTTTATACTTTCCGACTTCATTTTACTGATCTATTTTCATTGTTAACCGTGTGTGTAAAACGATTCATAAAGAGTTAGTTACCACTAGCTCAATTTTGCTGCCTGAATAAAATTCTAAGTAATTCATCAAAGTGTAGGGGTGCATAGCAAAATGTATATTTATCACACATTCTGTGCCTGCAATCGAAAAAATATTTGTAATGTGGCTTGCGATTTATTGAAATTGTTATACGTATGTTTTGGTCGAGAAGGCGGCAGGCGGGGGCTGCGCGTACCACCCGCGCTCCAACTGGCTGGGATTGACTATGGGCGAGCGCGTTATCAACGTTGCAGCTGCCGGTATCCGGGTCTCTGTGCTCACTGACAATGCGAGGGTTGCCACCTTCCTTGACGAGTCTATTGGTAAATATACAATTATGGTCACCATATATTTATTCCGTGATATTGTTATTTGACGCACTTGCCCCGTAGACACAACTGCCCCATATAACCTTACCATACTCATACCATCGTAAAAAGCAAGATTAGAGCAAATTGAAAAACGCATGTGCTGCAGCCGGAGCCACAGCGCTGGCTTGGTGTCGCTGTAGGCTTGATCAGTCTGTAACCCGCATGCTAGTACATCACGGCGCTGCGGTAACTTCCACCTTAATAACGGACATACGAGATTAGTAATTGTGTTATCAAAATGAATACCATATTATGGTGCCATTTCAAGTGGTTGCTAGAACCGTAATTATTTCGAGATTGAGGTGCTTGTAAATATCAGTAAAGCAGTAAAGGACGGGACAATGCCCATCATGTCAAAGAAATACTCTGTTTCTGGCAGAGGAGATTTCCTTAAAATATTAATATACAGTACAGTAAATATTTGATTGTATAGATTTATTAAGAGATCATTTTGCCGCGGAAGGAAGTCTCCAACGTATGTTACAGGATAATTTGTCATGACTGGCGTTTTACTGGCGGCCCTTAAGTACGAGGTAAAGTGCAAGAGGTCTTAAAAATATTTTGGGTTCGGCTAAAGTTGGACAGACTAGCATGAGACTGTATGAGAGCGACTCTGAAAGCAGTACAAAACCGAAATTGTAGGGGAGCCCATGACACTAAACCTAGTTCGATAAGACTACCGGATGAGATATATATATTAAGACATGTCATTAATGGGAGAACACGAAATGGCGATGCTGCCATGAAAAAAAACCTACCCGCCGTTTTTTTTTTTAAAGAGAATTTTAAAATGCGGTTTTTAGTATGATAAGAATCCCAGGTTTCGTATGTTCCTCGAAACAGGGGAGGTGTAGGACGATAACGCAGTGCTGCATGCCTCCATCATTGACCTTATCAGTGGCAGCAGCATGATGAAGGCGCCTCGGACTTAGGTATCTAGTATGATCGACCTATCGAACTTGGTTTAGTGTCATGAGCTCTTATAATAAAAGTTGTTTTATGTGCGTTTTACTCATATTTGTATATTTTTTACAGCTCACGCCCTAGGCGCGTCGCGCTTGGAGCACCCTTTACAAACGTTCACGGAGTTCGGCCCGGACAGGGCTATATCTCTGCACGTGTGCTCGCTGTACACCGTCGCTAGACTGGATTCTGGAGCACTCTTTTGGTGGTGAGTAAATCTTAAAGTAAAAAAAAATGATTGAGGCAAACGACCGGAGCGGAATTGTGATAGCAAGAATTTTAGTATCGTAGGGATAGGAACATGTTTTATCGACTTTTCAAGATATCGATATTGTGTAATCAGTAGTCTCTATGTTATTTTTAGTTTTGTATTAATATTCTAAATCTAAATGGCATTCTTTACTCGCATTTAGTATTTTTTTGGGGTTCCGTAGTCAAACTACGAACCCTTATAGTTTCGCCATGGACGGACGGACGTCCACAGCCTAGCGCAGAGACGTATTAGAAAGCATGGCATGAATCTACATATTAGTCACGCCAGCAAAATGGTAAAATAAAATGTTGAATAAATTTTTCTTTGCTGTACTTCCCCTGCACGTAACCTGGGATTTATTTTTTTGTCGTCTAACCCATAGTATGGGGTGTCGTTGGATAGGTCTTTAAAAAATATTGCGGGTTTTTGGAAACATCTTTTTGATTAAGGGATCCGTTTATGAAATATTATGCTTGAAAGCGCTATTTTTTATTTAGAGTCAGCATGGGCATGGTCCGACATGCTCTTGCCCGGTTTTCTTCTTTTTCAACCATACTTTAAGCTCGAAGATACAAAATGCGAAATGTATCTCTCACAGACCTTGCTACACTATACTTGCTATACTATTCAAATTACAACTTAATTCATACGAAACAGTCTCTTTTAATCTGCAACTTGTGTCGGCTTTGGTCGATGGTGGCGTCAGTGGCACGACTTACGGATTGTGCGACACGAGCCGACTGTGGCGTCCAAAGCGTTGGCGTTTAGAGTTATTGCCCAGTTATAACTGACCGATTGTTTCAGGGGTGTCCTGCCGCTAGGACAGCGTGCGCGGCTGTGGGAGAAGCACCGCGCGCGCTCTCGCAAGCAGCGCGGACACGCGGCCGCCGTGCCGCAGGACCTGCAGGCCGGCCAGAGCGTGACCATGAAGAACGCGCCCATGTACCAGCCGGGGGCCGTCGGTGAGTACTCCATACACACGGACCATACAGACAAATTGCCGACGACTGTCCACGCAGAGGTTTATCGCTACTCAATCAGGAACTGTTTTATTCCGGGATTATTATGTCGGTTTCCGAGCTGTAAACTAAAGTAAATCGTCAATACTAATCGTATTTTTGATCGAAAGCAAAGTGGCTCTTTCAAACCGATCTTGGCTAATCGAGTCAAGAATAAAATAAGTTTTTTTTTACACGGAAAAAAGGTCATTCTCAATGATATAACCTGTATCGTATCATTGTGCTGTAGGGAATTGACGAATTTCCCTAACTGTGTATCAAACTTCACGTTGGTCGATTTGTCTGTGAAGACCCAACAAATAAAGATAAATATAATGTAGGAATATTTTTTATTCCCGGACCTTTTTGGTGCAACACCATTACAAATTTTATTTAAATCCGTTCGGCCGTTTTATCGTGAAGGAGTAACAATCATACTTACTTACACATAAACCTAGTGTTATTTATTAGTGTGATGATTAGCAAGGAAAAGTATGTACCTAGGCGGTTCATAGGCGGTTCATAGTTCAAAAAATCTCAGTAACAGTACTGAGATTTTTTACACTTGAAAATATAAATTAAAGGAGTTTTTTATAAATCTTTACGTAAATCGAAACTTGTAAACTATTGCAATTATTTGATGCATGAGCTTGAAGTACTCCCACTTCGAGCGAGAAAATCATAATTTAATTTAAATGACGCATGGCGATGATACTAATAACGGCCACAATTTTTGTAAGAGTTCTTGTAAGGAGTTGAAATTTGCGTGACATATTGAACAGATTTTTAGCTGTTCTGATACAAATGTATTTCAAATAACTAAAGATCAGCTTGTACACGCTTGTGTATTGTTGATGGCTCATATAATCGACTACGATTTCACATCAATTTACAGCAATACGAAAACACACCAAGTCTCTTGCTTCATAAGCTGGAATTGATTATCGTTGAGAAATATAATGCTAGTCTTTTGACATACACAGAGATAGGAAGTTTTATAATATTAACCAAAAAAGTTCCTTGGTAAACCAAGACTCACTTGAGTTTTCAAATAGTGAAATTTACAGAAAAGTCGTGCGTAATTTTATCGATGCCGGCTGTGAATGTTAAAAGATCGTTTCGAAAAAAGCGGCGACTATACAACGTGTTACAAAATACCCCGTAAAAAATCTAATAAATTATCAAAGCCTAAAATATTGTCAACCCTAGTAAGCTGTCATGTCAGGGAACCGGAGTTAACATAGATTATTTTAACAGAGAGGCCTACCTACCAATTTAATAATTTTTCAACTTAAATGGGTTTAAAACCATATCCCGACGAGCGAGGTTGTGCATTGAACAAGGCAGAGCTCACTTTGAGCCGTTCCTGTAATTTTGTCGTTCTTTACGAAAAAGTAAGTGCTAGTTTAGGTTTCTTCGTAAGTAGTTTAGGTCTTTTAAAATCTTCCAAAACTCGACTTGTAATATCTATCTAATCAAATTCTGTACATTTTGTTAGTATGTCTATTAATCGTTTCACGAATTAGGTAAAAATGTATATAAACAATCTGCGTAGTTTACTCTTTAATTTTACTGAAATAGGGTTTTCACATCAATGAAAGCAATAATGGTTTTATTTTTTTTGCCGGTAAGTCATGCGATGATAGTACGGTTCTCAAATATTGTAAATGGACTTATTATAAGGTACCATTTAACCCCCTTTCGGCTTTACGGGTATTTTTGTAACACCTTGTATAGAATGATTTAATTAAGCTTTTAATTTTATACCTATTGAAATTAAAACATAAACATAAGCCTGCTTTATTTGACTCAACCTTAGTAACAGAATATTGACCGAATAGTTTAATGTCGACCGCAGTGGTCGGTGAGAGAAATCCAAAAGAAAAGTTTAAAGTACATGTCCATGCGCCCCAAAATCTTCTAACCGTCAAGTGATCGGTTTGCTCAACTGCCCTCACGATGCAAGATTTACCCGTATGGAAGCAATATGCTTCCAAAAACAACCTGATCGATTATGAATAGGGAACATTCTATTCCTTGTTTAGGATTCAATATGTCAACGGGCGTCCCGAAAGTGGGCGTTCTTCAGAATGCAGCTTGGAACCTATCTGACAGCTGCCGGTTCAAGCTGCTGCCGCCGCCGCAGCCTGACCGGTCGCTCTCTGACAAGGATAAAAGAGATTTACAGGTACATGCGTAAGCCTTACCAATATAGTGAATAATCAGTAAAAGGGCTATCACTTCAAAATACGTACGTAATAAAAAACGTACTGTTGAAAATACGTTTTCGCAGTGTGGCGCCTACTGTGTCTTGTTAAATTACTGCAACATGTATTACGGGAGGTCACAACCAATTTGGTAACAATCTCGGAAATGGATTATGCTAGGCTGACAGGATAGAGCACAGAACTATATCGAGATAGAAGGAAAGAGTGTAAGTACCTCGCGTGCCGAAAAGAGGTTCTGTGGACTGCTTTGCTCGCCGCGATGCTCAGTCCGCTCTCGACCGCTTTTCGTGTGTGACGTTCCAATTTAAAAACAAAATGCTCTGTTGCTCGGTAATAATTAGACCCCGTTATCTTGTCGCACTGACATTACTTTTCACTAGAGCGTGAATGCTTTTTTTATCGACTATCTAAATGTCGATAGTGTATGTCACTGATAATTTCAAAGAGGTGTCACTAGGTACTACTTATTAGTTTCTGACCCACTGAAAAGCCTGAACGGGGTGAATAAGTACGCCATACTGAACAACTTTCACTATGCGGCTAACCCTGAAATCTCAAAAACATTTTTGGGCTTTTCATACATTACGAGTTTTACGAGAGACACAACCAATAAAAGTCTAGAGTGTACGTTAGTTAGTTATCAAGCAGGGAAAATCTTTAGTGTATTTTGTTTTTAAATCTTCCATTGTAGCATATTATTATGTACGTACACACCAAGCAAATAAATAAATTCCACAATTAAACTAACACTATTCCAAAGAACTGCAAGTTATAGTGTCTGTCAATGTGACATGCAATTGCAAATCATTTATCTAAGGTTATCGTTTCTCGTAAGGCCAATAAGGTTATGTACTTATTTGTAAACAAATTTTTTAATTGAAATTGAGTATATACACTTAAAAGGCGAAAATTAAATTGCATTATATAAACATGGATATCAAGAAGGTCGATAAAAAAATCACTCACACTCTACTGAAAAACAATATTTATGGGACAAGATAACGGGGTCTAGTAATAATGTTGAATGTTTAATGTTTATTTGGGCACAAACGGTACAAGTAAAGAAAAAATATAACAGAAAAACTTACATAACACATTGACCAGTGAAGTTGCCACAATTAACTAATACAGTACAGAGTAACGCGTCAAAAATGTGAGTTTACATAATATTCAATTCAAGCAAAGTATTAAATTCAGTTACTGACAAAACTTAATGTTTAAACACCACCAAAAAAGTAGGAGCTGTGAATCAAGATATTTCTTTTCATAGGTAAGTACTCTTTGCCCTAAAATATCTGTTATTGTTTATAAAACAATTTATTTTGTTGCATCGTATTAATTTCATATAAACAGTAACGGGCGAGTCTGTGTTTAATGCTACTTTTCCATTGCGGCTTTAATTTGACGCGCCAGACTTGGCATGCATTGAAGACCAGCAACGAAAATAAACCAATCCAAACTGTCGAGCACTTGTCGAGACGCTTTCAAGGTTGATTTCTCATTTTTCTGTCAAAAGTAAGATGTAGTGTTGTACCCGGCGATTGTTAATGCCGATTTCTTAGTCGATTAAAATCGATTTTGAAAACAGAAAAAATGATAATTATTTTTACAAGCTTTTATTTAACTTGCAATGTATGTATATGCGTATGTATGTATGTATGGGTCAAATCTTGCAAATTAAGTTTGACCCACTTCCCGTTAACGGAATGCGCTGAAATTTGGACCACATAATAATATGTAAACTTAATCTGATGATGGAGCCGGAAGGTGGCGATAGGATCTCCGCTATTCTTAGCGTAGACCCACCTTGTTAGGAATCAATAGTTTGGTCTCGATAAGCAAATAAGGATTTTGCAAAAAATAGTAGTCGGCTAGAAAAACTTGTCCCAAGTATATTTTTTTTACTATTATTTTACCGTGAGATGAAGTAGTAGTCAAAATGAAATATTATTGCCAAACGGAAAATAATTAAGTATAGTTTGCAATTTTGTTTCAGTTTTCCGAAACCACCTGTTATAAAAAATAGATGGATAGAAGCAACAACGGGTCGAAAAAACTCTGTACTCTCGGTAGAATGGCGAGCGAGCGCGTCGTAAGACCAGCGCCTGCGTAATCTCCCGTTGAAGTCTGTTGGCTCGCTGACGCTCTTCCGTTGCGATCGATGATACCACAGATTAGAAACGATTTTGTTTATGTTGTGCACATCACTAAAAGACTCTCGTAACGTCAAAGTACCTACGCAAAATGCTACACGCTCGGTTCTCATATAAATCGACGAACTCTTTCCTTCTATCTCGATATAGTTCTGTGGGATAGAGGACAACTCCCTGACTCCAATTATGTCGGTCTGCCTGCGGCCAGCGGTCGCGTTATCTAGATATGGCGGCTGAAAAACGTGTTATCGTTCCCAAAAAAAACTATGAGAGAAATGGCTGAACGTTGTACATAAAGTAAGTACTAGTTGTACTCATTTCAAAAAACAAACTGACCAAAATTTTGGTTGCGTTATTGTGCTACGACTTTTCAAAGGTAGTTTATTGTTACAAAAAAAAACTATAACGGAAATGGCTGACTGACCAAAGGTTTGGTCGCGTTAGTGAGCAATAACCGTTCAAAGACAGTTTTATGACCGAAAAAATGATAAGGGAATTTTGCTGAATGTTGTCTATAAAGCAAGTACTAGTTCTACCATTGCCGAATATATAAAAACTGACCAAGCTTTTGGTTCATAACGCAACCACTACTACTTCATCTTCAACATTCAGCCATTTCCCTGATTGAGCCATTCTCAGCCGCCATATCTTGATAACGCGACCACTGTGCGCAGGCAGACCACCATATTTGGAGTCAGGGAGTTACCCTCTATCCTGTCAGCCTAGCATAATCCATTTCCGGGGAACCCATCACTTTCCAAACAAATTTTAGCAACTGTATTTTGGCCAACCCAATCATTGGCATATATTTAATTAGCATACTATAATTTGGTCAAATTATCATTAGGTAGAATATTTTTAAATACTATAGCAACTTTCATAAAGACAACTTATAGCTTGCCAAATGTTTTACTTAACCAAATAATTAAATTAGTAATCTTTTTCTGTCAGATTAATAATTACTGAGATAGGGGGTCCAAAAGTTAGTAACGGCACCTGCCCTACCCCGAGAGTGTATATAAAAACCGGAGGCGCGGAGGGAGAGCAACCTTCGCTCGCCGTAGCAAAGCAGAGGCACAGTGTGAGACGTAGCGAAGTCGAGCTTTGGTGCCTCGGCTTTTCTATGCAAGGGCGAAGGGGCTGCACTTCCCGCGTGCGCTTTGGAGCGTGAAGGAGTAACACACTAACTAGTTTTTATAATATTAATACAATTCATTATATTTCTACGCGTAACGATCACACGTTACTTACAAATTATTAAAACTACTTCGACCGTCCAGTGGCGTCGTCAATACTATTACTGCTTTGGGAAACGATCTATACCCGAGCTAATAGTCGTAAGTATTGTATCGCCTTTATGCCTTAAGCCTGTTTATTTTAAACTTACCCAGAACCAGTCTCCGCTAACCGTGTCCTCGGTGAAGGCATCGTCATCCAGCAGCGCCAGCAAGGACGGCGGCAAGGACAGCAACAAGGACATGGCGGACCGGCTCGACATGCCACCCCCGCCCAGCCCCGCCTCCTCTACCTGTAGCGATACCAGCACGTCGCACAGTAAGTTGGATGTTATTGTTTATTGTATACTAGCGACCCGCCCTCGCTTCGCTTCGGTTTAAGTGAGTTTTCTATAACACCCGTACGTATATACACCGGAATATATTATACATATAAAACTTCCTCTTGAATCACTCTATCTGAGTCGCGTAACTTCAAAATCGGATAAGTCCATGCAAAAGGACAACGGAATTTGCGTCTTTTTCCAAACAATTTAAGTTTAAAATTCGTATACCAAATTTCAAGAACATATCGGAGTTTGAAGTTAAGCGACTCATCTATTGCTGAAACTTGCATTAAAACCCGTTGAGTAGTTTAAAAGATCTTAGCGAACAGGCAGTGGAAGCGACTTCATTTTATACTATGTAAACATTTAAAAACAAACAAACAAAACATAGCTACTGCTTACTCAACTATCTGGGAACGGGACCTTGTGCAGGGTCCAAGCAGCAGAGTTCGCATTGTTGTGGTTCAGTGTGGAGATGCAAGAGTACAATAGAGGCGTTCCATCTTAGCCCTCAGCCCTCATGGTTGGTAAAAACATTCAGTCTCAATACTAAATGTAATTATCTCTTAGGCTAAGATCCCTATTATCTAGTATGTAGTGAGTGGTGCTCGTTTGCCTGCTCCATGGCATAAACAAAATGTTTATTACTTTAGGTCTGGGGAGTTTTATTGTGAGCCGTGAACCGGTAGGTAGTTCATATTTATTTGTATACATTAGAAGAACTTTCGATTAGCCAGACCGGTTTACATGAAACTTTGTTAAGAACCATTCCTGGAATATTAACTTTCAAATACTAAGTACCAATTTCATCAAACGTTGTTAAATTTAATCAATGTTAATCGACTGTTAGTTCATAAATTTTGACAGCTGTTAACGCTCTAATCGACTTTTTAAGTGCTTAATATCTCTTGGTGAAATTGGTACTAAACCAAATTTTGAATGACGTCCCTTTCATCGTAAATGGTTTTTAATGTGCATTTAATCTTAATAAAACTGCTTTTTTGTTTAGAGCGAGCTAAGCGCGTTACAGTCCGCGGTGAAGAGGGTTCCTCGAGCGACGGGACCAAGCGCGACGAGGAGGAATGGCCGCTCAAGGAGGTTGTGTTCCTTGAGGACGTCAAGAGCGTGCCGCTCGGACGCGTCCTGAAAGTAGATGGCGCCTACGCTGCTGTCCGATTCCCAACCATTGGGAAAGATCCCAAGGTATATTTAAATTATACATTTTGGATATGTTATTAAATAGTTGCATCTGTTTCTCATCTCATTGCTGATTATAAGTCCATGGAAATCGTACCATAAAAGGTGTGTTTCTTAAGTTGCCTTGCATCAAATAAGGTAGTTCATATTTTTTATATGTTCTATGCGATGTGTTATGTTAGTGGTTATGGCAAATCCAAATTTCGGTCGAGTTTTACCACCAAGAGAACCTGTTACGGCTAAATTTCTGATGTACACTTTTCAGAAAACAGAATTTGCAACAAAATGACTTTAATTTGGTTACGGAAAAAAAACCAAATAGTTTCTAAGATACACCTGTTCAAAGGATTACAAAGTTTCAAAATATAAAAGTAATCGAATGACATCTATAGCGGCCAGTTGCAGAGCGGTTTTGCCCTACTTTGCAACCTGTCACCTTGATTTCGATCCAAAGTTTTGTAAATTGTAAAGTAACGTGACGTTAACTGCAATTGAAAACTAATGCAAGCGTTAATTGTTATCACAGGAGGTTGTACCATCCTCCCCTGAAGACTGGACGGCTTTGCTGCAAGACTGTCGTTTAGTACGCAAAGACGATTTGGTGGTCGTGAAATGGGGATCGAGTGGGGCAGCTTGCCCCCGCGGGCCGGATTGTTTGCAACGCTCGCCTAGGAAGATAGCGCTTCCAGCTGACGTGCAAGTCATGTCGTTAGCGGTTAGTACTTCGTTGTTATTTTTACTATACATATAAGCTGACTATACATATACAATGCAAAACTGAGTCAATATTAGCACCTTAGTGGAATGTGAATAAGTTGATGATAATCAAAGGTATTATTAAATGCTTAATACAGAATAGTACTCCTCGTAACAACGCTACAAATCCGTTTTTCAGTAATTTTAACGCAAAAACTGTTAAATTTCACTTTTTTATTTTTCTGATATTGCAATTCTCTCGGAGTCGAATTTTCGACGTGAAATTTTACAGTTTTTGGTTCAAGATTGCTAAGAAACTAGAAATGACAAGTAAATCATTCGTTAAACAGTAATACAGCGAATTTCAAGGAGTATTCTATTCTGTATTAAACGTGTAAAAATACCTTTGATTGTCATCAACTTATTAACCTTCTACTAAGGTGGAAGTGTGGTGGGGATATTGACTCAGTTTTGCACCTAACTATAAATGCTTTGTTCACTTTGAAGCTTATGATGTCAACCTAGAAAAATGTGAAAAACTCAGTAACGACCTGTCATCTAACAAAATCCAATTGGCTTTACCACCAACTAAGTTGTAAGCTGACTCAGTCAGTGAAATTTGTGAACATTTTAATGAGTACTCTTCCATGATTGGGTCAACCCTGGCATTAACCAAATATATACCAAAACCGCATCCGAAAAAATGAAGGTTATACTTTGCCAAGAATATAAGGTGCTAATAAATTAGTTACGGATATTTTAAGAGATAATTACATTAAAACAATTAACTTTTAACTGTAATTAAAGAACCTTTGTATATCATTTTATTGTTTTAATTTACCGAACAAAAAATATAAATTATAATTAATCTTTAAATAATCACCCCTATTATGTACCTGTCAAGATGTTTAACACTTTGTCAAAAGTAGTTATACGTAAATGTCAAGTATTTTATTTATCAACTTTAAGAGGCCACTTGAATGATAGTTTAAAGAGGTTCTAGAATGTCTAAAGAGGTCTCATTTAACTATCTTATTAACAGGGTGTTTTAACGTAGCAAATTTGTTTCCTAGTTTTCTCCAAAAAAACATAAGAAAACCTATGATGTTTCATACTTAAATGTACTCCGAGAACCGAGTAAGTACTATCAGCTGTAAAAATATCCGTGACTAATTTGTTAGCACCTTATATATCACTCCGAAAAACTCTGTACATTAGAACCAGATTCTGCTGAGGAAATCACTACATAGTATAAAACAAAGTCGCTTCTCGCTGTCTGTCCCTATGTATGCTTAGATCTTTAAAACAACGCAACGGATTTTGATGCGGGTTTTTTTTAATAGATAGAGTGATTCAAGAGGAAGGTTTATAGGTATGTATAATAGATTCTGGTTTATGTACGGGTGTTACAGAAAACTCACATAGACCGAAGCGAAGCGAGGGCGGGTCGCTAGTACTTCATAAACTTCATATTAAAAATAGATTAAATAACAATACCAGTGCTGGTTTGGATAGAATCAGAGCTAAATCTATAAACTTACTCATCTTTGAAGAATTGGCGATATGTATAAATAAAAGTTACGAACAAAGGCTACTTCCAGATAATCTAAAGATTGCGAAAGTTACACCAATACACAGAATCAAATTAGATCCCGGTAAGTATCGTCCAATTTCGGTCCTTCCAGTTCTCTCTAAAATTTATGAAAAAGTGTCTTATACGAGGTTTAATAACTACATATTTTAATTCTAATAAAATATTATCAAACAAACAATATAGTTTTCGGAAAAAAATACGCTCACTGCACCAACTGACCTTGTCACAGTGATAAAACCTAGTATAGACATGAAAAAATTTGTTGTAGGTCTGTTCATAGATCTAAAAAGGGTCTCGACACTGTCAGCCACAATTTACTATGCAAATGACTAAAGCATATGACATGTTAAAATCTTACCTCCAAAAATCGTAAGCAAGTGGTCACACTCAACGAATACAAAAGTGAGCCTAAACCCATTATATGTGGAGTACCACAGGGCTCAATACGGGGACTGCTTTTTTTTCTGATTTAGATAAACAACATACAAGATATTTCACTTAAAAGGGGACCTAACATTATTATGCGGTTTACCGTGGTAATTCCAATTATCTTTTTATAAATGACTTCCAAAGTGACCTAGAACTCTTGAGTGTTTAGTTTCAATATAACTTACTCACGATCTATGCTGCTAAAACCAGTTATCTAACATTTTCTGCAAAAAATTCAAAAATACACGTTAACTCCCGCTACAATAAATAATCAAATAATAAGTAAAAAAACATCAGAAAAATATCTCGGACTTATATTCGATACCCGCCTGACCCGGGAACCCCACTTAGACAAAACGAACTACTAACTTACGTTAATGGTCAAGAGTATTTCACGCTTGTCTTCCACAAAGTATAAAATATTTAATTTATATCTCACTAATCAAGTCACATCTCGATTACCTAATCAAATTATCGGGCAGGGCAGGAAAAACTAATTTAACAATAATTCAAACAAGACAGAATAAATTAATAAAATCTTTATTTAATGATCACTATCTAAAACTCTGCTATACGTTAAACGACGTATTTATTACTTTCGCTCGCACTATGTTCGAGCGCCAGAAATATCTCGGGTGAAATGGGTCACTTCAACTCTTGGTTATCAATTTACTATTAGAGCCACAGAAGATAGCGTTAATCTCGTGCAGGTGGACGGGCGCGGCGTGCACGCGGTGATCCGGCGACCTGGCGGCGCTCTCGCCTACGCGGTGTACGCGGTGGGGGCGACGCGCCCGCTCACGGACAGCGCGTTCCCCACCGACCACTCCGCGCTGTTGGGACACACTAACGGGCACGCGATACAGCTTGCCACTGCTGCTGAGGTATATACCAGTAACTAGTTGTTTGTCTACGAAGCTAGCGGTTCTGGGTTCGATTCCAAATATTTGTGTGACGAGCACGCGTATTTCTTGGATGTATTTCTATAAGTATGTTTGTCCTGTACCCTTAGTTCATGCCTAGAGCTAAGTTTGGGCCTAGGTCAATCTGTGTAAGATTAGTGCATGTGGTTAAAATTATGAATAGGGAAAAATGCTAATGGAAAACGGAGACGAATGAATGCGTGTACTAAAATTCATTAATGGGAAAAAACGCGATTGGAAAATTAGCTTTAAGAGATTTCTTCCCCACCGATCAACTAGCATGCACAACTGAGCGTGTTATTAAATTTGACAGCGTCGCCGGAGCTCCTATTGATCTAACATACTCGTAATCTAAACCAACCTCATATTTATGATATAAATTTTAATCAGTTGAACACGGGGTATGAATGATTTGGAGAAAATGATCTAACCAGTCGAATCTGTTTCTGTTCCTTTTAGAGTCTAAAGTAGAGCTCATGAGTGTAACCTTTTTTATCTTTGTAACAGGGCAGCGAGCCTGTCGTAATGATGGTCGACGGCAACGGCGCGCTGTACCCCATCGGGCGTGACTGCGTAGGCATGGTGCGAGAGCCTCCGCCGCTGAACCTGCCGCCGGCGCGCGCGCTCGCGGCGCACGCGTTGCCGCTCTATCCGCACGGCACGCACGCGCACCACACCGCACTCAAATCACAGGTAATTAATTAATCTCGTGCGGGTCTACGTTAAGTATGGGCTGTGTGCGAATGCAAACAAATTATGCTATAAAAAGACAAGCCCGTTTGGCGTACATACCTAAACAGTGTTGTAGTAGAAAAAGACCCTGTACTTGTTCAACATATTCTGTATCTAATGGGTGTCCAATGGAACAATATAGTAAACTATGAGAATGGGGCTATCACAAAAATAAATTGGGATGAATAAGATTAGAACAGGTATACATACATAGTCACATTGCTAAATAGAGTAAGATTGTTGGACAAGGAGTAGGGAAGTAGTATAGTCAAATTAGCCAAAAGTATGAAAGTAAGTCGTGTAGCCGTGGTTTTTTTGGAATCGTTATAGTTCGTATAGTTTGCACTTGCCGGTTTTTATTAGAAAACACAGTAAAAGTAATGAGGGCGCCACTGTACATCGGGCGTACGCTCGGCGCAGTCTTGGTAGTCGTGAAAATTAAAAAATGGGACTTATTTTAAAGATACTTCATTCGCACCTTATAAAAACATTACACTCCTTTTTTTCGGCAGTCGTGTAAAAAGTAAAAAGGTGAAGGAAGTTTCTAAGATAAGAATGCCATTTTTTTTATGGGGTGAGAGTCTAAAATTACTTAATTAAGCAAATGAAATGAATACGATTGTGACGATTTTCAATAACTTCAAAATTTCACCCAAAGTCCAAACAGGGCTAAACGTGGATAACTACTTCCCGGGGGTTGCACCCCGGTGCAAATATGATATTGTACTTAGATATCACGCCTGTTTCCCAGAGGGGTAGGCAGAGACTACTTCTTTTCACCTGCTACGATCCTGACAAATCTCTTTCGCTTCTAAAATAGTTAAGGGATGTATAAAACTCGATTTTGTAACATAAAGCAATAAGAAATGTTTTTATCAGTTCTTTAAATTATTTCCAGAGTGAAATTTCATCTAATTTGACTATGGATTTGGGACTTCTTTCCTGCTTGGAATTTAAATAAATTGGAAATTATATTTATTTATTTATTGTTTAGGTGGCGCTTATAATTTTGGTGCCCGAGCCACAGTTAATGATGCCGCGAGTATTTCGGTGTGATCTTGATGGAATTCGTCATCTACTGCACCAATTGGAATCTGACATAAACAGTAAGTTTATTTTTACAGCTCTTAAGGTCGTCAGATTTTGTTTGTGATCATATAAACTATATCCACGCCCTTAACCTATCGTGAATGTACGAATTTTAACAAACTCGTATAATTTATAAGGTTAATGTTGCTATCTTTGAATAATATATTTTGAGTGTAATTCTATCTAAAATCAAAGGTGTTTCACATTTAATAAACTTCACTCCATTTTCTAACCGAAACGTTAAAGCCAATTAGGAACTAAACTAAAGCTGATGCCCTAAAGATAATTGGTAACTCTTTCTAGAACAACAAGTCCTGGCTATATTGCAAGAGCGTTGCGACGGCAATAGGAACATAATACACGCCTGCGTGCACATGTGTGCGCCTACGTCGAACAAGGAACCAGATATAGGTACGTAAATGCTAATGCGACATTATCTTTTACACTAATTAGTAGAGTGTTGCACCAAGCAAGACTTAATTAATTATTGCACCGAGAGCTAATTCGGAGCCAGAACCCCAGCGATGGCCTTTATACCACGAGTTCGCATTATTGGGGATAAGACAACCGGTGAAATCACTAGCATATTTAGCCCTTAGGGTTGGCAACGCATTTGCAGTCTTGGGAATCTTGGGATTGCAGTCTTTTAGATCTTTTAGGTCTTGAGAATGCAATTGTTTATGCGTCACAAATCCCATTTACCATCAGGTGGCGTATGCTCGGATCATATTCCATGCTTTAAAAAAAACTTGATGCGGGCATCGTTATCGGTTTATTTTTTCAACAACTATACTGCCGTGATATATCTACACCGTGTTTTTTTTGATTTACGATAACTTCGGCATATTACTAGGTATATCCATAGAAACTAATTGGTAGATTTGATTTTGAAATATTGCAAAAAAAAATATTTTTTTCTGTTTAGAACAAAGTAATTGAATGTTATATCTTTGATCATTCTAAAAGGGCCTTTAGACTTAACTAATAGTGAGTGTCAAATACGTCAATGTTGGCATGACCATGGAATTAGTAAGTAATAACGTACATCTGGAAGGTGTATTCCACCGATAACGCGAGCCGAAAGAAATGTACCTGTATGTGGATCTGGGGATCTGTGTATTCTGTGTGGTCTCCTATTATTCGAAATTGACACTTGAATGATAACTTAATACTACATTTTGTTTGAAAGCTTTCAATGCTTGTATTTTGTTCTACCTGCTCTTATTAAGAAGTTCAAGACGGCAGCCACGTTTTCTCAGTCTGTCCTCGGATTCGTTGACGGAGATCACACAGATGATGCCCAGATATGGGTAAAAATCAAAATAAATGTACATAAAGACGCTATTTAAATGTCACTTAAATGATGTCTAACTTACAATTTCATTACAAAATGACGTATGTTTGACGGCAACCAACAGTTTCGTTACGGTGACAAAACTCTTTAACTGGACATTTATTTTGATTTTTACCCATATCGATTTTGGAGACAATCAGTTGAGTAACTAAAAAGTTCAAGATACTTTTCCTCAATTTGTCAACGGATTAGTTGTCAGTGACCACACAGATCCACAGATATCGATTTTGGAAACAATCAGTTGAATAAGTAAATATTGTTTCGTTTACTACCGGCGGCTTTTAAATTTAATTTGTCCGTAAATTGCAATTCAAATATGGTCACCTTTAGAAACGGACGCAGTAAGCTTTAGTACATTTCTTTCGGCTCGCGTAATCGGTGTAGTGCACCTTCCAGATGTACGTTAGTATACTAATTCCATGGACGCGTATACAAACCTAACGATTGGAAACTCTTTACTCATAAGAATTAAAAGAAAATTGTTGTTATCAATTAAGAGCCCTTTATACTAGTTCAACGTGATTAACTGATTAAATTTAAAAATTAAATATCTTTAAAACCGTAAGAGTTATCATTTGTCTGTCTTTCGGAAATTAACTTAATTTGACCTAAATAACGTTCCCTTAATTAAAGTTATCGTAAATCAAAAAAAACACGGTGTATAATGCTGGTATCCGACATCTGGTCTATTTATAAATCGCAACTACACATCGATAAATATTTTATTTCTCATTAATATACCATCATAAGGTTAAAATCGACCAGCGGGCCTAGTATGGCTGCGTGTTAAATGTGGCTCCTTTACAAACACATACGGACAGTGTTAAATAAAAGCTTGTATTTTTACAAGTCCAGTAATAGATTTTATATGAACCTTTTTGTTCTACAGCAGTAAAATTTCACTTTGTATTCTCTGTTTTTTTGCACAGTTGTGATAAAAGTAATGCGTAGTTAGAAGAAAACTCTTCATTGCACAAAAATAAATTGTTTTAGCAATATGTACCTACTTAATAAAATCTGTTATGTAATCTCATTATTTATTTTGTTCTTTGTTTGACCTGCTTTATTTATGATGTTATTACTCTGCACTACCCTACCCTGCAAATCCTTGGCTTCGTTTTTTTTGTTTAACCCTATCAAGTTTTTTTTATGTTTTGTTTTAGTTGAAAATGCTACCACTTTACCTAACTTAGCTGGGGCTGCAGGCGGTGGTTCGAGCGCCGAAGAGGCCGTCCCGGCTCTTTCTTGGCCGCCCGAGACCTTCGAAGTCTCTGGCGATGAAGACAGCCTTATGGGGCTGACGAGTAACGGGTAAGTATGAATACTATGAACTCGACTGTACTAGATCCTTGGAGCGTTTTCTTATAGGCGACTTAGGGCCTGTTGTTTGATCAGTAGTTAAAGTAACGAATTGTTAAAAATCGTAACTAATGGTTAAATCTCAAGGAAATGTGTCAAATTATCGATTCTTTTTTCGAATTTTTACAATTAGTTGAGTTAACTACTGATCGAACAACTCACCCTTAGACGCTGTAACTGTACAAAACCATAAGAGTAATGAAAACAGTATGTGAGTAAAAAAAAAACACAATTGCGATATAATGGCCTTTTTGTAGTAAAGTCGAGTTAGATCTTCGCGAAGCAACGCCTCGGTATGGCATTTTTATTTTTTAAATATGTATTTCAATTGATATACCTTATACCCTGCAAGATTTCGGAACCTATTCGAGACAAACTTAGTCATACAGAAAGAAAAACATTGTAAATATGGTTATTTACGATTAGGTATCTTATAAACAGCAGTTTTTACTTACTTTTGTCATCCACAACACAAATATCCGTCATTACTGGGATTTGAACCCAGGATCGCTAGCTTCGTAGGCAAAGGGGTGTATTGTCGAATATACGTCAATTTAGTCAAATTCTCCGACCGTTTCAAAACTATTCAACTTTGTGTAGCTTTATTTATTTATTTATTTTAACTTCATTTGTGTCTTGTGAATAGATGTATTTTCTTTTCTGTTTCTTCTTTGAAATATCGTCATTTCCGCATTTTCTGGCAATACCTCACTGGTCGTCCATAATAAAATCGTACTGTAATTTTATAAAGCCCTCTTCGCATTTGAAACGTTAAGCTCTACAAATAACAGCAATGTGACACTGATCATTATTTTTATTCACAGAAAGATGCAAGGTGGCAATAACGGGGGAATTATCAGTGCGGACCCGGCCGAGCGCCGCGGGAACGCGCTCTCAGCGCTTAGGGCTTTGTGTGAGAGCCCCGTGCTGCAGCCGCATCTCTTGCAGCTGCTGTCTGCCACGTTAGTACACCTAGAAATTATATGCAGCTGAGATAGGGTGGCGAGGTTTTATTAAGCTTTTACAAGCTTCTGAATTTCGGATACATTTGTTCCATAGGATCACCATTTGTCCATCTCAGTTGACTGTGTAATAGTAGTTTACGTGACGGTTGCGTAATGCCAATTACTCAGCGTCGCTTACGATACTTTATCGATACCCATATTGCAAATCCTCTATGACCAAAATACTCCTTTTAGCCATTAATTTAAAGCTCCGGAGTTCTCTTTTAGAGCTGACTTGATTGAATAGGTTACGAAGACTTAGTGATTTTAATAAGAACGAAATCTTAAAAAAGGTTATAGATTTATAAAAAGGCTATAAAGCCTTATTTAAATCCAGATTTTTCGTGACTGCAGTTCGGCGGCCTACTTATGTAAACGTAGATTTAGACCTAAATAACAGACCAAGAATTGGAAGAAGAGCGTTCTTTCGTATTTTTTTTGTTCTTAGCACTGGTGAACTCATGTATCACAGAGAAAGGTCTGTTTAGATCAGTGATTCCCAAAGTGGTCTATATCGACCCCCAGGGGTAGACGACGACCTGCAAGGGGTCCATGTAAGCGGAAAATAATAATGGGTGTCCATGAGAAGACAGGGGGTCCGCGATAAGACAAAAATGCCAACCTACTTTCATGTTTAAAAAGATATGATTCCGTCTTATTCGATGTTTCAAGGTTCCGCCACAGAGATGCCTTATTATAACGTCGATATTGGTCAATTTTTTAAACCTTCGTTTCTAGTAAGCCTTGGAGGCATTTTAGAGTCTCAACACTTTGGCAAAGACTTTAAGCTTTAAATAATATGTATGTCTTTTAATAAGGTTACTACTAGCTCTGAGAGTCTAGGCTCTTGAATAGAATTAAGCTAAAGAGCTTTGTAGATTTTAAGCCTTCTAGGCCTCAATAATCGAGGCGAGCCTTAAAAAAGTAAATACATAAATATCAATAAAAAGAGTAATGTGTCTTCGCGGCAGTGAATCGGACACTGGCTTAGCATAATGCTGAGGTGTTAAACACCTGAAGGGCTGGTTTTCAGCCAGCTCCGTTTGTGACAGACGGACGGTACGCTAAACGAATAAATAGTCAAAAGGCAAATATATATACCTACTATAGATATTTTTCTTGCAATGTTTTTACTGACTAAACCATGAAAAAATATCAATAAAAAAACGAAAGTTTTTTTTTTATTTCGCGGTGTTGCATGCTATTTCATAAAATCCATACTAATATTATAAGTGCGAAAGTGTGTCTGTCTGTCTGTCTGTCTGTCTCTCTCTCTCTTACCTCTTGGGTGAATCATCTTTTTGTTGTTGTTATTCTGTCCCGTAAGCCAGGAGACAACAGTGAGAGAGTTTCTTAGAAAAATAGTTTTTTTTTTTTTTTTTTTTTTTTATGGCATCGAGTTGACAAACGAGCACACAGGCCACCTGATGGTAAGTGGAAACTGTGACCCATAGACATTCGCAATCACAAGACTGCAATGCAATCCTAAGACCGCAAATGCGTTGCCAACCCTGAGGCTAAGATGGAATGCCTCTATGCTAGTCATTTCACCGGCTGTCTTATCCCCAAACCGGAACACAACAATGCGAACACTGCTGTTTGGCGGTGTTAGTTAGGAGCGTACTTTTGGTGCCGATGACAGGCCGATGACGCAATTTCAGATATAGGATGCTTGAAATTTACGTTATGTATAAATATCGTTGTTCACCAACTAATTTAACTGACTGTTTTCTTAGCTGACCTTACCATTCGGCATTTTGTCATCCGTCAAAGCTCTAATCGTCCGTTTAACGTTTGGTGAAGCACTAAGTCAAATAATGATTTAAATTAACGTGATAGCTAATGTAAACGTTTAAATAACTTACAACACGATACACAAAACATATTTAATAGTGTAAAATGCACACAGTTTAATCTACCCATAAAAGGTCAATGATAAAACAAAACATGCAATTCCGACGCATTTCGAAGCACACCATTGCAGCACGTTTAAAATTTTGACAGAACTCTGTATCTTCACTGTCATTTGAGATATAAGATTCATATAAATATCTTTGCTGGCCTTTCTTTATTAAGTCGCACATCTGGATAACGGTTCCAATTTCCCGCTTAAATAAATAAAATAACACAGATCGACACATCTTGGTTCTTAGAAATAGGTAGGTAATTCTATATTCATTATACACGTTTTGTTATTGTTTTTTTTTTATTTTTAATAAAGGATTTTTTCTTATGTGCCAGTTAGGTACAACTTAAATAATGAAAAAAGGTTAATTATATGTAAAACGATATATTTTTGAAGACTAACTAATTTTTGCTTACCATTTGTAATTATATGTGTACAGTTCTATACAGCTAGTAATTTACGGATATGATATTTTATACAGTTTATATACAGTTAGTTATTACGGACATTATTAAACTTCGATTCATAATTAATAATTAGAATCTGTTCTATATTTCTCGGAGTCAAATTACACCGCGTGCTGGAAAAAATCCATTTTAAAATTGAAAATGACCTTTCAACTTCAACCGATGTAATTGGAGCATACTTTAAAAAAGGCCAAAGATCCATTTTTTCTGTGGTTTCATTCAGACAGATTTCCTTGTTATCATTTAAGGCGGCAATTTTTTCCATAGTTCGTAGTCCCTTGTTTTTCATTAATACTAATATATGTTTTCTATATATGTCTTTTCCTTTTTCATGTAAACAAATCTTGGACAGCTTTGCTGTTACAGTTTTAATCACATCCAATGACTCTGTCAGCAAAAGGTTAGAGTTCTGCATATGTTGAGTGGATTCAACCAAAACGGTGCAATTTTCCGTTATGAAAAATATATTCTGTCTTAGATTTGGTTTCTTAATTGCTAATTTTGCACGCCTTACTTTAACCGCTGTTCTTTCGTTTAGAGCATTAATAACATTAGTGATCTCCTCCAAATATTTTCTGTAGTACATGCAGGCCTCAATCCACGTATTCCATCTTGTTATAATCGGTCGTGGTGGTTTTGGCATGTCAGGGTAAAGCTGTTTTAATACTCTCACTCTTGAGGGGGATTTTAAAAATACCGATTTTATACTTGATATTAATTCATTCACATCGTCGAATAAGCCTCGCACTGTCTCCGCGACACGGTTGAGACCATGGGCTACACAAATTACGTGTGTCATGTTCGGGAAAAGGCTGTTTAGTGTCCGGCCTGCCTTTATCATATAAGCAGCTCTATCAGTAAGCAATAACGCCACTCTTTCGTGATAATTGTCATTTTGAAAGAGATTTTTTAATGAGTTAACTATCAAATCCTTAATAGTTTCATTATTCATTCTTTCAAGAACTTGACAAGCGATTATATGAGGTCTGCTTGAATTGGTCCCCTTAAGTGCTCCAACGATAACATTAGCAACATTTCGTTGTGTTTGGTCTTTTGTTTCATCTACACTTACGTAAATATAGGAATTACCAATATCTTGCCGTATGGAAGTGAAAGTTTCGTCATACTTTTTTGGTAAATACCGTAATCTTAGGTTTGATTCTGACGGTATATTCACCGTATTTGCATAATTCCCACCAATGCATTTTTTAAGGAAATCGACAAAGTTCTTATTTTCTAGTTGTTTCCAAGGAATATTTGAAGCTATCATAAAATTAGTTAAATCCATGTTAAAAACATATTGTGTTTTTTTCTCTCCTTCTCGTTCTAAGTGGCTCTTTGTTTTCAAATGCTTTTCAATGTTACTTACTTTTGATGTTAAATTTTTCTCACAGCAGGAGCAATAAACTTGTTTACTATTTACTACCAGACAAGGAAACTCCTGACAATATGCATTTACAGATTCCATTGCGATTTAGGTAATTCAATAGCAATGCAATAATGATTGTTACGAATTAATTAATTAATTATTGGCTCTAACCATCTTCTTCTAATAAAAATGTCATGTGTCACTTAATTATGTTTTTAATATATGTCCTAAGTGTCAATATCAGTAAACCGAAGAGGTTGATAAGTAGGTAGTCAATACTCATTCAATACTAATATAAAATCATGCTATATGTAGTTTGACGTCACCGGCCCGTCATCGGCACCAAAAGTACGCTCCCTGGTTATAATATTCACTACTAATACGCTTGGAAGAAAACTCAAAGGAGAATGGGATTGTAATTGCCACAAAACCTGATGTTTGCCGGATTTATATACTTTAAAATCGTGGTTTTAAAGAGTGACGCAGGAGACGTAACCATGGCAACGAGCTACAAAGAAAACTTGATTCCCTCTTCACGCTTAAACCGCTGAACCGATTTTTGTGAAACAAGTCTAAATCAGCCATACAGCGTAATGTTATAATGCTGCTAACAACGACACTCTTCACCGTAGGGACGGCTTGGGCCAGACGCCGCTGATGGCCGCAGTGGCGGAGCGCGCGTACCGCGCCGCGGTCGTCATCCTCGACGCCATCCGCATGTGCGGCGACGCCGGCGTGGACGAGGCCGCGCGCGCCGCCGCCATCTTCCCGCCCCACGCGCACCCCGACCACTCGCCCCTTCTCGTGCTCTGCTGCAACGACACCTGCAGCTTCACCTGGACTGGACAAGAACACATCAACCAGGTAAACCACGGACCAGGTACACATCCACTTTACCAAGGGTCCTTCCCTGAATAGGTTAACGGAATCCTTATGTACAGTCGAAGTCAAAAATATGTTTACACTTTAGTACCTTATCTATTTAACCGTTTAACGTCGTGTTTAGACTGTAGTCATATGAAATTGTCAAGCGATAAAAGTGACAAGGTACTAAAGTGTAAACATATTTATGGCTTTGACTGTACTATGCCTATTGACGTAAAACTATTTTATTTTCTTCTCAGGACATTTTTGAATGTAAAACATGTGGCCTGACGGGATCTCTTTGCTGCTGTACGGAGTGCGCCAAGGTAAATCTAAGCAACGTCTTGGACGCTGCGACGCTTGAACTTTGGTTTAGGTCTGAGTCTATGGTGGGCACAGCTTTGCGAGTAGAATGAATTAAGCATCAACATCACTGCAGTGGAACTAATAAGTTGACAATAACAAACAAAACATGCGCATACTTGTACATCTGGCTGCATAGGTACTCAAGTCTGAGTACCCAGTGACCGAGTTTATCAGTGAACTATAAAACTGCTCCTGCACTGCACGAAACACATTGGGGCCCCGCCCCATTCTTGGATTTATGACGCCACATACGTGTCATGCTGGAAGAAAGGGGTATTTTACCATTGGTCCATAGTCTTAGCGTACACAAATGTCATCCTTCGATATTCTTATCTTAGTACTTTTACGTAGCTACAATAGCAGAAGTATTTCAATGATATTAGCACACGGCTTGTTGATTCCACTGCAACGTCTACCGCTAGGGGATTTGGCTTGGCTCGATTTTATATGACTGTAGATTTTGAACAGTCATTATTTTGCTTATAGAACCATCTTGATAAATAATTCCGTAGAAATATCATAGTACTGACGAATGATCTAACAACAATGCGCTTGAACGCTACATCCGTAATTTACGGCTATCTCGCCATATACCTCCGACGGCAGACGGATATTAGTGCATTATTCTCTTAGTAGTACTTACCAAGTAAATAATACTAATCTCCACGCACGTTGTCACTCGAACTAACTATTCTATTAGGCACACCTCGCCAATGCGGAAGTTGCACATTTCAAAATAAAATTATTTTTGAAAGCATCTATCCAAAACAAAAACACAAAACATTGCGTAGACATGTGTTTTCACTATACGAGTACTCTTGGACCGAGCCCATTCGGATGACTAATTCGGCTGCTACTATAAACCCAGTTTTATAAAAATGCGTTTGTCTATTTAAGTATGTTTTGACGTACATTTTGTGTACCCGTCATGATTAGAGTTTTCTAACGGTCCGATAGTAATTGTTCAGTATTATTTTACTGCTGACAGTTCTCGAAACCGTTGGTTTTTCTGAGCTATTTGAATAAGAACATTAATCGCCGGCCTAGAAATTTCCTTCCGATCATTTGCCGCTTTTACTGGGCGAAAGAGTATAGAACGAGTGAGAAGGAATAAAGCTCTAATATTAATTACATTTTGAAACCATGCTTTAACGTAAAGGACAAAGTGCAAAACATTGTACCCCTTTGCAAAGAAAATTGGCACATACGATTTTATTAAGTATTGTATGGAATTACGTTTTAACCGGTTATAACTTGTAACATACGTTTGTTTACGCTGGTAAACATCTTAGCCTGATTGTGACTAAGGGGTTGCAGAATTATTAACAAGTTTTTAGAATAGTTAGTAATTCTGTAGCTCTGCCTACCCCACTTTGGGAATAAAGGCGTGAGCTTATGAATGAATGAATGAATGAACTTAATTACATACAATATATACTAATATTATAAAGCTGAAGATTTTGTTTGTTTGTTTGTTTGCTTGAACGCGCTAATCTCAGGAACTACTGGTACGATTTCAAATAATCTTTCAGTTTTAGATAGCCCACTTATAGAGGAAGGCTATATAACATACCCACATAAACCGAAGCGAAGCGCGGGCGGGTCGTCAGTATTTGATAAAATATTATGTGCCCATTATAACAACTTATACAAATAAAATAATACATTCAATTTATTTTGTAGTATATTATCTTATTATTATATTACATACACTATTGTCTATTATTTAAACTACTCTAAATAATCACGAGTCCCGTTTTCTTTGCAAGGGGCGTTAATATCAATGGAAAGGTTTTTTATGTGGAGAAAAGATATCCATTTTCTTTGTTTTCAAACTCCTTTTAAACCCTTCTTGATTAAATTTCAGAAAATCATTTTAACAAATATTTTGTTTTTGGCTTAAGTGGTTTCGGCTGGGATGGTATCGATGATGATGATATTGATAATGTACTGTTTTATAAGATGGTCACCTGTTATTATTATTAACCACAATGCACTGCTTCTATCGCAGAATGTCCCATTTTAATGCATAAACGCTTCTAGGATATGTGCTGATTTTTACAAAGTCTTATTTATATCACGTGGTTCAATAAGACCCGACACTAAGTACTAAAACTAGGCTTTTTTTCATCAACGTAGTCTTCTCCAAGAGCGTTACAGTTCCTCCAACGCTTTTCTAACTTTTCTATCCCATGCGTGTAGAGCGATTTGTCTTTGGCTTCAAAATAAGCCTCCGTTGCTGCGATAACTTCACTACTTGAGTCAAATTTCTTACCCTGGAGCATTTTTTGAGGTCTGTAAACAACCAGTAATCGATGGGGGTCAAGTCTGGCGAATGAGGGGGATGAGGAAGCAATTCGAAGCCCAATTAATTAATTTTGGCCATCGTTCTCACGGACTTGTCACAAGGCGCGATGTCCTGGTGAAACACCACTTTATTTTTGTTCATTTGAGGACGTTTATCCGCAATTTAATAGTCACTATTTATATTTTGCCCCTTTTCAAGGTAGTCGATGAAAAGTATTCCATGCGCATCCCAAAATATAGACGCCGTAACCTTACCGGCCGATTTCTGAGTCTTTGGGCGCTTCGGGTGGCTTTCACCAGCCGCTCTCCACTCCGCTGATTGCAGATTGGATTCCGGAGTGGAATGGTGTATCCATGTTTCATCCATTGTCACATACCGACGTAAAAAATCCTTTTTATTACGATTCATCAGCGCCAAACATCGCTCTGAATCATTGATACGTTGTTCCTTTTGATCAAAAGCTTTTTCATTGCCAAATTTTTATGTAATATAGTGAAAACACTACCAGCTGAAATCTTCACTATCTCGGCTATCTCGCGCACTTTTACCTTGCGATCTTCCATCACAATTTTCAGGACTTGGTTAATATTTTGTAGAGTCACTATTTCATTTGGACGACCTCATCATAATTTTTGTCCATGCGACTGCGTTTGAAGTCGGCATACCACCGACAAATGGTTGCTTTAGAGGGAGCTGATCCCGCATAACATTTTATAAGCTATGGCTGTGCTTCAACGGTATTTTTTCCCATTAAAAAACAATGTTTTATCAACACGCGAAATTCGTTTTTTTTCCATTGTATCGAAATTACAAGCGTAGCGTTACTTAAATGTCTGCAATATGAATATTTTACAGTTCCATTTTTTTTAATTTTACTCATCTTTTATTGATGGCCAGTACTTTTTAAAAATCAAAAGAGGTTTTAAAATATGCACCATATCTAAGTTAGTCTCTGGACTTATTGAACGATCTAGTAAGTAGCTCTGTAGCTGAGTAGTTTGGCAACAACTCAGCTAAAGAGCCACTCGCGTCTAATCTCAGATTTTATATTCTGTTCCTAAAACATTGTACAGTCAACGTCAAAAGTAAGTGATCAAAATCAACATTTCAAAATATCTATTGTCATGGCATCCCAAATATAACATGTTATATTAAAGTGCTAAATTAATTGATGTTTTAATTAGTCAAAAGAAAGTGATCATAACAGCTGTGCAAAACAGAAGCCTGACATGACATTTCTATCAAAAGCGTCAAACGTGAATTGAATACCAAAATAACGACATTCCAACAATATCGGCAAAAGAAGGATTTATGGCAAATAATTCCAAGATGTAATAAAAACTTATTTTAAATCTTGGCGTAAGGGAGATTGCTATTTTGTCACTTCGCATGTTTTTCGACGAACATAACCGATATTAACCGAAGTACTCCGAGGTTGTCCCAAAACCAAGATTTTATAGTTAAAACTTTAATTCGAAATGTTCAACGATGACTTAAACTGTCATTGAGTTTTCAAAAATCGAAATAATGGTGATCACTTATTATGACACGTTATTGAGCTCATTTACTTTTGATCAACTACAATAGTCCGTAGCATTTGACTTAATGTATTGTATAGATAATTTTGGGACCCTATTTCATCAGTTTCTTTTGCTGTTGACTGTACATACGGACAACAGATTGTATATCCGTGGTAAAATTATAGGCGTGTGCTCTTCAACAAACATGCATATTTAAAAAAGTTCGAAGAATAATAAATTATAATAAATAAATAATAAAAAAAAAACTTAAGCAATTAATGAACCTCTGTTACCAAAATGCGAAGGGACTACCAGGCATAATGATACTTGTATAACGTTTGTATATTTTTTAGCTTTATATGGAATTTCAAACTTTATCACGACGGTATAAGATTCATAATAAATAGGTACAAGTTTAAAATTTAATAAACGTGACACTGCATAGGGGCTCTATAAAACCATATTGCTTTAGACATGTTATCAAATCGTTGTATGACATGTATTTTAACGCGATCGCCATTACTGTCAAGTAAATAGAACTATTGTTATTTTGGCAATACGATATGTCATAAGTAATATGGTTTTACCAAGTAAAATGTGTTAAATGTTGTGGAACGTAAGACTCTCAGCCTGTCTGAGGTTATCTACCGTTACCGCCTTAACTGCTGAACCGACCCATGCGTACGAAGTCGCGGGAGTTCTCCAGTATGAAAACAAAGATGCCCGAAATGTCCCTTTACAACGTATCGTTAAATACCTCCGTGTAACTGGAATGCTTCTTGGATGCTGATCGAACTATTGTGTAAACCAACTTCCAAGTAGACTCCTATACAAGTCAGCTTGTAAGTATGAACGAACTCTGTCTAAAAATATACGTATAGTGAAAACATGGGTTTAAAAAAAATATTGTCGGATTCAAGTAAAATGCAAGAGGCCACGAACGCTGCCACGCCTACACAAGAATGAAATGTGAGATGGAGATAATTGGCGCGCGCCTTGATGGCAGCGTAAAATCCAAATGATAGCTGTTTACCTTAAAACAACATCAATTAAAAGAGGTTTAAATACTCAACTATTTAATCAAAGGTTCTGAACATTTAACCAAAAACATGAGAATGAGGTATCATGTTTGAGAAATAAAACTATCGACGATTACTGTCAAGGAAGTACGATCAAGTTTAATTTATCCAAAAAAGAAACAGCCATTATGGTAATCGACGAGATCACGAAACACTACCGACTTTATCACATGTGGCCTCTTAATTTTAAAAAAAACTACGGTTGCGGGTAGAATAAGACGGTTCGACTAGAATGTAGAGCGCGAGCGAGCAAGCAGTACAAATCCGTAAGATACCTATCCATACTTCCATACTAATATTATAAATGTGAAAGTAACTCTGTCGGTCTGTTTTTTATGGTTCCACGATGAAACTGCTGAACCGATTGCTATGGTGTTAGGTTCAACCTCGGAGAAGAACACAGTGTACTTTATACCCCCTAATGGCGATAAACGACTTGTACGCGGATGGCGTCGCAGGCTACGGCTAGTATGCTATAATATACCCGTCGAAAGTGCTTATCAATTCTTAAGAACTGACTAAACAGTTACTGTTACTTAACAGTTACTGTTTAGAGGGTGAAGTATGATTGATTTGTTAGTAGGGTTCCGCGATGCATTTTTTTATGAAACGTTTTCGAGTAGCATATTTTTGCGATCGATCAGATTCCATGTAGCCTTTTTACTCGTAACTTAATTTAATATCAAAAGTGTTGAAAACAGATTCATAAAAAATTGGCTCTCTAAAATCTGATAAAATCTGAACTCTAGTAACAAATCGTATGATTCCTCTAAAGATTCGGGGTGTTAAGCAACTCATCTATTTATCTGATTCACCCGTCAAATCGTAGTGAAATATTAATTTTTTGAATAATATCTTGATGTTTTTTTAAGTGTCCCAGGAATTGAATAAAAAATAATACATTGGCAACGTACCAAGAATTTTTCTCCAACAGTCATTTTATCTCTTGATAGCGGGTGGGCCATATTTGGCGTTGCTAAGCGTTGCCGTAGTGTGCTTGTTTATACGCATTACAACTACAAGTATGGGTCAACCTTAAGAACAACTAATAATTTGACTTATGTTAGCTTGCTGAGATGCTGAGAAATGTGTTTTGCTTTATTGTCATAAGTAGGGTTAGGATTTTGGTGGCATTTTTGGTTATAGAATCCATGGAGTCGCTATTTCCTAATTATTTTAAAATATGACACTTTGATTTTGACCCTCAGTGTGGTCATATTTCAAAATGAACTAAATACAATTTTAGTTCGGTTATTCCATACCTACTAATATTTGCTTGTTTGTAACGCTTTCGCTACAGATATAACCTCCATACCAAAATTCATTTAAATTGATTTGGCATTTATCTATTAATTTAATGGCTTAATGACTTTGGAAGTAAAATACTGAAGGTCAAAATCAAAGTGGTATTGTAATTAATAGGAAATAGCGACTCCATGGATTCTATAACCACAAATGCCACCAAAAGTCCTAACTCTAGTCATAAGGCTGGTTATCGCGGGGGAAAAAAATATTTGACAGGACTGAAAGATTATGACAAATAGGCAATAACAGAAGTGACACTCATATCTAGAAACGTTTAACGTTTAGTTTAAAATGTATCTATTTTCTTTCAAATTTCTTACCTCCGTACTTAACTTCATCAGTAGTACATATTTAAAAAAAATAGCTACGGAATCCTAACGTTAACCTCTTCAGTCACTTTTCTGCTCCAGTAGACATTGATTGATTTGATATGTACGAAAAACATACAAAAACCCATTTAAATTAAATTTGAGTGCAAATGGAAAATATATATTTAAAAATTCAATCTAGTTTTGGAGAAAAATACTTGATTTGACATAATATATTTTTTTATTCAAGTTGACATGTTGACTTATAGGTAAGCGTTTACTCAGTGTAAGAGAAGTTTGATTGACCTTTTCCAGCGAAAATTTCGTGCTAGATATAAAGAACTTCTTGGAGGAGGTTTATAATGCATAGGTAGAATATTCCGTTTATACAAAACAGACATTCTGTTATTTGTGTTCTTTAATAGATTTGTTTTAGCCCCCGCGATAACAACGATGATTAAGATAGATAGTAATACGTCGATTCTATTATAACAAAGGAAATCACAAGAAAAAAATATAGAGTTTCATCTTACTTCCAAGGAATGGATGTGTTTATTAACCCTTTTACAGGCAGAGGCTTATTAACTACATAGGTTAAGTTACAATTTCATCCCTAGTAACTTCATTTAGGGTTTGAATATGATTGAATTTACGTGATAATTATGTTACTTGCTTTGAAATGAATTCCTAATTATGTAAGGTTGTAAGTTACCTGGATTTGTACTGTATATTTGGTTACATCACCTAGATTCGTACGTTCTGAAAAAGTGTTAAAGGGCAAGAGTTTGCATGGCTCGTTGGTGTGCTGATGAACTGATGAATGGTGATTTTATCTTGTTTTTGTTTGATAGTTGCCCTAGTAATGGCGTTTATTCATGAGTTTTACGCCATCGAAGTCGCGGTCAAAGGGCCTAAGGGTAGGCTGTTCATAATATCATGTATTATATTAAACATTTTATACCCTATTTCAATATTTGCACTCACCTTCCAAGATTTGCACGCATTTATATTCTATATTTAATATATTACTTTATTTTATAAAAATAAATGGCTGTCTTATAAATCTATCAGGAGTGGTTGGAAATTGTGTGATTTTTTATTAGTTAGTATCTTATTGGATTGGATTGTATTTTTGTTTAAAATTGTTTTAAGTTGAGGTCTGGCTCTAGAGGGCCCTTATGATCGCATTCATCGCTGTCGATAAATGTGAATAGAACACCCGAGAGAGTGACCGATGTTTGATCCTCGCTGATCCATAATAATACATGCGACTATTCTAGGCGCGCAGGCAGATAGTTATTCGCGTCATAGCATGCCGACGACGAAGTATCATAATATTGGGCATGTTCAAAAATGAAAAGAGTATTTATTTGTTATAAACAGTAAACAATTGTGAATAATATCGCCCTCCCCTTAGACTTTCCTGTACTAAATCCTAATTAATTGTGCATTTGTATCGCTCCTAGGACATAAAACACTCACTCGCTGCGAAACTTAGTTTAGACATAATAGAGGTTTTGGAAATATATTTCGAAGTACTAGTAGTAACCTAAATCATAATATGTTATCATTAGTATTATAGATTAGAACACAGTACGAGTTCGAGGGGACTACAACACGATCGGGAAGGTAACACCGTGAATGCGGAACTGCGTCATGATATACACACGTTTTATAATCGTTTTTCAAGTAAGAAAAAAATTTAATTGCAAGAGGCTAAAGAATAAGCAGTTATAGTTCTTGTATCGTAGCGTGGTGCGGCTGAACTGTTATGGGACAATATTCAAAAACGTCGATTTAAGCTCGAGTTCAGCGAACTGAAATTTCGAAGAGATGAAGAAGTAGATATACGCACCAAAGAATGTTAGAACCTTAACACAACTTATAACTTTATGCCAGTTTTCAACAAACCATAAAGGAATTCCTAAACACTGACAAGTGTGAGAATTTCGTGTAAATTGGGTTAGACTCTTACTTTCTTTCTCTTTTTAGGACTAAGAAGTGTAGTACAAACTACACCAATATCGTATTATATTGTCATTATGTAGTGTACATGATTTACTATACATTACTGTGCCTATATTGATTATCGGCTATAGTAGTACATATCCCATCCATAAAAGTCTTTGACGTTATGTAACTCGTAAAAGACGTTGTTACATCTGTAACAATTTATTCATTTATTTTTACCCCAATAATAATATGAAAAAATCGCCGTGTTTTTCGGTTGTGGCTTCTTTCACGAGTACCTATAACTGAACGTTCCACCAACTATTCGCCGCACCAAGCTGCACTGCAAGGAGTATAATTCAGAGAAACGCTGGAGGCTCGGGCACACAGGTAAACTACTTTAGATTGTATACATTGATAACCATTACAATTGATATTAAACTTCAGATACTATAATGCATAATATTATAAAATAGCGACCCGCCCTCGTTTCGCTCCCTATTAACGAAATAATTATGAGATTAATCTGGGATAATGTAGTTTTCTATTAGTAAAGAAAATGATAAAATCTGTTCAGTACTTCCAGATATTACGCCCAACATCCATACAAACAAACACACAATTTTACCTCTTTATAATATTAGTATACGTATGGATTTTTACCTACTGTCGGAATTATGCAGACCGCTTTTAAATCAATCAAACACTGCGTTTGATACTTGTTTAAGAAAATGCGTTGCATTTTTATGAAAGCTACTGATTTTTTATCTAAGAAGCGGACTAAATATATAAAGCAAGCTAAACAATATAAAAATATAAAAAAATCCACTTGATTATCACTATCTTGTTCAATGTTTTTTTTTAATGACATGACGGTATTCTAACACCATTGCCTATGAACACTCAGTACAGCATGCGAATTGCGGCCCTGTCTGATCCAATTAAATGCAATAGAGATAATATTATTAGTATTATTATTACTTGCAGGTATTCCGTCCTAGGTAGAAATAAAACAAGCAAAAATTTGTGAGGGTTTGATGTGTTTGTTCGGCGTTGGTTAGGTTAGGTTAGTGTGATTTTGCCCTTGATCGTCTTTGTAGATTGATAGTTTGTACCACAACCCATAAGTAGTAGTGGTCGTTTCGACTTTTTCATGAAGGTAAATGGTGTCAATCCCATTGGATCTCTAGTCAATGGGGATGTTGACAATAAAAATGTTGAGCGTACTTAGAACCTTATCGTTTGATGTTCCGTTTGAACTTTACTATGACAACTCACTAAAGTGCTTAACATTTTCTTTGGGGTACTGTACATTTTATATTTTTTACGCTAACCACGAAATTATATTAAGAAATAAAAAAGCTATAAAGAGTACCGTATTTGAGAAAAGCGAGACTTGTTATGTCAAAGTTCAGTACTTCATCTCCATATAAGCGGTTTGACACTTCATAAAAAGTAGCCGAGTGGTACTGTCAACATCCCTATTAGATGCGTACGTTTAAACGAAAGTTTCAGTTTTTCAGGCCACTCGTCCGGTACGTGCTTGGTAGGCTTGGCAATCTTCACGGCCTGAAGGTCAATCCAACGGCGTGTTTGCTTTGTTAACTAATCTGAATTAGTTTTCCCACGTCCGCTTTACCATTAGATCAGAATCGAATCAATCATTTACATATAAGTTTCAAATTCATCACGGAGAAGGAGCCCAGAAAAAGATAAGCATTTTTTATATAATTATTCGCCTAACCCATACTTTCCACTTTTTTCATAAAGAGACTTTGAATCGTCAATTTTATAGGGTAAGTTTAAATACGGTGTAACCTTTTGTCATAATCATTAGTGCTGTGCCGAGAATTTAGAAGCGCTATTTATTAAAGTAATTGTTGTCAGGTGTGTCACAAGGGTCACGACTGCAAGCTAAAGCGCACCTCGCCGACGGCGTATTGCGACTGCTGGGAAAAGTGCCGCTGCAAGGCGTTGGTCGGCGGCAATTGGGCGGCGCGATGCGATTTACTCATCCGACTTGCGAAGGACACACAGCTCGCGACGCATTTCAATTCAAGGTAAATATTGGTTCACATTGAAGTCGCGACGAGCGAGTACGAAGTAAGTAATTAAGTGAAACCGAGTCTGATGGCCGTTGAGTTCGTAGATAATTTGTTGTATTTTATTCTTCTGTCAAAATGTATTGAAGACAGACTGAAAGTTTAACGCTGCCGCGCCTTAATTGAAGTCATATTTCTCTAAAACTATACGTGTTATTGCGTCCAATATAAGGTAAACGTCCTAGTACTCGTCCCTGTACTAGTATTTGTCCGCATACTTTGAATTAATCCGATTAATTACGTTTTAATTCCCCGCATTCGTCTAATTCCGATAGATTTACCATTTATCTTTAAAAGAGTGCAGTTCCATCAGCAGATATTTGTTGCAAAACTCCTGTAACAATAGCAAATGTAAACAAGAAATAAGACACTATTAAAATCTAAGGAACATGAGTATGAATTATTTAATAAATTGACAGTCTGTTCTTTATTTGAGTGACAATTTCATCGATACCGGTCAACTAAAGAGGTTGACAAATGATTATGACGAAATACTAATTGGAATCATACTCTATGTAGCGTGACGTCATTTTTGCGTCAGCGGCATGAAAATTACGGGCCCTGGCCATGACCATGAACAGTGCGCCAGGAGAAACACAAAAAGTAGCCGGTGTAAATTTAGAAGCAAACTATTTTTTCTATGAGAAACTATATGTAGCATGCTCACAAGTATCAGCCCACGAAATCATTCCAAACAATCAAAAAAAAATTATAATAAAATGTATGAACCCTGATGACGTCATTCACTTGTTTTGAATTTCGAGCTCAATATAACATGTGTTTAAAAGATCATTCTGGCTAGGGAGGACGTCAAACTATACAATTACTTAAAACTATTAATGTATTTAACTGCGATAAACGAGTTCTACGCGGACGAAGTCGCGGGCAAAAGCTAGTCATGTATGTATTTTTTAAATCTCTACCTCTTTTATTTTTAAATCTCGTCATATAAGTAAAAAATAAAAATATTTGCAAGAAGACACATTTATTTTCTTTTCAATAGTTATTTGTTATACAATGGGGGAAAGTTGTATTTTACCTGCGAGTGTTCATTTGAAACACCAGCTAGCGGAAGGATTGTATGATTGACCACGAGCGAAGCGAGTGTTTCAAAAATATTATCCTGAGCGTAGCGAGTGTTTCAACACACGAGACGTAAAATAACTTTTCACCCTTGTATGACAAAACAGAAAACTTTTCACCTCACTACAGCGACGAAAATAAGAAAAAGGGTTTGTACTATCAATTTTGTTTCCCGTATTTCCACAGGTGTTAATAGGTCTTCGTCACTCGAATCACTCACTTTTAATAACAAAACAAACTTGAAAAACATGCGAATATTTAACGTTGACGGCTTAATTTCAAATTTTTATTATTTCGGATGTGTTTTGTATCGTCTTACTTGGACTGCCAGAACATTTTACCCGTTTTTACAACAAGAATGGAGGTTCATGTTTAATGCTGATATTTATGAATTAAAGTAAAGTTGTAAGACTGTATTTAGTGTTTTTTACTGGATGCAATACATTAATTGTGATGTTAAAAACTCAGCACTTTTAACGTTTTACTTTTTGTTAGCTGTCAAAATTTCACTTAACCTTTAACTACCGACCTGGTTTTCACGTAGCACTTACACCGATGTGGTGTCTGAGAGACGTATATTTTAATCTTCACTATTAATAATATAATTAACATGCTAGTTTTTTTTTAGTTACTCTATTGCATAAATGCTTTTAAAAATTTCATTAATTAAAGGATAATAAAAACAAATCCAGCTTTATTTTGAGAATTAATAGTATTTATTAAAGAGACCACAAAACCTTAGTACTCAATTTTAGGAACGTCTCCAGTCTCCGTTTTTCTTATAATTAGGGAAAATTTAACAAAAAAACATAAATTATTCTAACTTCTTGAACTAATCAACAAATTGAAAACATTAAATCCCTTCTAAATTAAAACAGAAAAAAAATGACAACAGTCAGACATGGCACTTTTAATGGGACATGGCACTGCATATCTGAAGGCAGCACGTAAGGCACATGGGTTTAAAGCATTTGCAGCAAAAGTACTTCGTACGTCTTTTTAGACGACTTGGACAGAAGCACAAGTTTTGCGAACCCCTGGTTCCTGATTTATGCCGATTTCGGTTGGAGGCTCGGGCATATTATCGGGTCCATTAACACCGTACTTACGTCTCTCAGTCGGCGACAGCTCCGCAACGGTCACATACGCACTCGCCGGGCTCGCGGCGGCGCCTGACGGCTAGCAGACGCGGAACGGGGAAGGTAGCGAAAGGGGCAGCACCGCGAGTGGCGTAGTTTAAAAAAAAATTCAAAATAAAAGTAATGACGTCTGTGAGACGTATAGGTCGGCAGTTAAAGGTTAAGCTGCCTTCAAATGTTAAAACTCTTTCTTCACATGTGGATAAAAACCGATTTTCTCAATAGATATCAAAAAAGAAAAAGGGCTTTCCGAGCTAGTGAGATAAAAAAAAAAAAAGATAAAAAGACGGCCATGAAACCGATTCGCGTAAAGCATCCTTGGAAGTTCAAAAACATACAATATCGAAAATATTGTCATATTTAAAAAAACACAGGATAAGTTAGAGGCCAAATAGATGGTGCGATTTCGATAATCTAGATAACGATAGATTCGTCTTAGCTTCGCGAGATTTAACTATCAGAAAAAATACCGCCAAAGCGTGCGCTGCCGTCGCTTTGCCCGGGTTTTGCCCCAGGTGTCGTAACTTTTATCTCATACGGGACTGGTATACCCGGGTAGTGTAAAAACGCACATATCTGCGTGTTCTGAGAACTGGTTGAAAGTCAGGAAATACTTGATATTATTGGACGGCGTTAAAAGCGTAATCACAAATTTGAGTGTCATAATAATTTTTATCTACACACAAGTCCTCTATTATGCGTTCAAAACCCAATTTTACTATGTCAACTTTCTTGTCTATGGTAATAGGTAAAATCTGTACTGTAATGTAACAGTATAGATTTGGAACAGCTGTCAAAACGCAAGAGGGTCTCTTTTCTAGTATTCATAGATATTAAAACAGTTATCGACTAGAAACGTCAATACAGTATGTATTTTTAAGATAAACCGCAGGACATTTCATCTCGAGTAACTTGAGAATAGGGACTTCATTCGTTTGTCTATAATTTAAAAAAAATATTCGTCTTCATGGAGGATCGAATATTGCCGCCATTATTGATGTCATTTGTTACTTGGTTTTTGCTGTTACGAAATTAGGATTGTGAAAAGTTGTTTGTTTGTTGTTTGTGTTGTTGTAATATGTTTCTGTATTTGTTCAAATTTATTTTATATTGCAGTATTTTAATGTCTATAGTCTATAGATATTTTACATGTAAGTAGCACTAGTAGCACTGCAGGTCATTTCTCTACGGATTCTGAACCCATCTTAGAGTACTTATGATATGAACCACACTCGTGTTTTAAGGTCTCTCATTATGCATCAGTTGCATAAACTACTACGAGTATACAGTTGTTTGCAAAATAATAGCAGTAAAGGCAAACTAAAGATTAAAATTTATTAAGTTAATTTAAGATTATATATCTTTCCTACATTTACAATTCTATGTCTAATAGTACTAAATCAAAATGAACCATAAAATAGTCTCAAGTATTTTTGAGGTAAACATAAAAAAATCAAGAGTACCGTTTTCAAAATAATAGCAGTTTATTCATTAAAAGGCAAATAATGATTTGTAATCTTGTATTTCTAATAACAGCTTCACATCTTCTCGGCATTGAGTCGACTAAAGCTTGACATCTCTCTATAGGGATATTGTTCCATGCTGACTGTACTACATTCCATAATTGGGACTTCGTGGTAGGTTTTTGATCACTTACAGCATTCTTAATGTCTGTCCACAAGTTCTCAATTGGATTTAGGTCCGGCGACAGCCGCCCAAGGTAAAACATTTACTTTGTTGACTCTAAACCACTCTTTCACAACTTTACTCGTGTGTTTAGGGTCATTGTCTTGTTGAAAAACCCATCTGAGCGGCATAGTGTCATTGGCATATGGATACATTACTTCCTGGAGCACCTTCTTTAAATAGTATTCTTTGTTCATTATGCCCACAATTTCAATGATAGGGCCTACACCATTGTATGAAAAACATCCCCATACCATCAAAGTAAGTCCGCCATGTTTGACCGTCTTTATTGTATACTGCGGCATGAAAGCGGCACCCGCAGGTCTCCTAACGTACTCTCGACGTCCTTTACACCCAACAGTACTACTTTACTTTCATCACTCCATAGAATATTACGCCATTTCTCCAAGGGCCAATCTGCATGTTCTTTAGCAAAAATAAGCCTCTGTTTTATGTGCCTCTTAGTCAACATTGGCACCTTTCTCGGACTCCTGGTGTGCAGATTAGCTTCAATGAGACGACGACGAACTGTAGTTGTACTCACATTTAAATTTAATGAGCTTTTAATGTGTTTTGAAGACAGAAATGGAAGCTTTTTCGACAGACGAACAATTCTTGAATCCCCTTTTTTCGTTGTAGCCCTTTTTCTACCTCTTGTTTCGGGTTTTTCTTCCCACTTCAGAGCATTACTGATCATCTTAGCAGAACATTTTAAAATTTCTTGAATATCTTTATTATGTTTTTCTTTCTTGAATCAACCTTTTAATCAAAATTCTCATTTCTCTGGAACAATGCCTTCCTCTTCCCATAGTCGTAATTTTTTTCTAGCTTTAATTACTTTTACACAGCGACCAATTGTCTATTATACTATGAATAGATAATAATTGTATCATCCGAGTCAGAAAAAACTATGTAATGAGGACATTTCCGTGACACTGCTATTTATATGGAATATATATTTTCGAAATTCGGAAATTAAAGAAAGAATTAAAAAAAAAATTGTATTGCTAGACAATCCCTGGGTGAATAGTTTTTAAATGTGAGGCCCTCTTTTGAGCACTTGGCTTATTTTAGAAAATATTTACTCAAATATCTACACTGCTATTATTTTGCACACAACTGTACATATTGTGGTTTCAGAGGCGAGACAAGATTGTTAAGTGAAGTTTTTATTTTTCAGAGGGGAATCAATCCTTCTTTTCCTAGTGCAAACTGTAGGCCGTCAAGCAGTGGAGCAACGGCAGTTCAGAGCCGGCGGCGGGCGGGGCCGCGGGCCGCGCAAGCAGCCCGGCTCGGACGCGGAGGTCGACGCGCCGGATCACGACCTGGAGCCGCCGCGGTTCGCTCGACGAGCGCTACTCTTCTTACTCAGTATGTATAACTGATCCGTCTAATGGCGGACAATTTATGAACTGTTAAAACTAAGTAAGTGTTCTTTGTTAAAACTAAAACCTTTTGAACGTCAAAGTTGGCTCTCGCCGTCAAATGGAAGTCGCGCCACTGACGTCACGAGAATAAAAGATACTTGGTTTCCTATCGTAAAAATTAAGTTGTCAAACGTGCGTGAGTGAGATGGAAAAAAAGATGCAATTTAATTTGCACCTTATAACTATTACGTACAAATCTGATCGCTGGTTTTAATCGTGCTTTCGGAAATCATCGGAATCGTTGTTCGTGTCTGCGCGAATGAAGATTCACGACTCGCCATATCGGTTGTGTTCTACTGTACAAAAGTTTTAGATACAAATAATATGGTTCAATTTCTTACTTAATGTTTTAAATTAAAGTGTGAACTCAACGTGTTTCATGTGCTGCGAGTTCAAGTGTTTAAATTACGCAGAGTTTTATGAAGCTAACAAATTTTTAAGTAATTAAGATAGATACGTATAATATATAGCTTAGAAGTGTCCAATATTCCTGACAGAATTTTGTTTGGTTTGCACTTGACGTTACTAAATAATCCGCAAAATTAAATGTATGAAAACCACCGTTTTCATAAATTCTCCCTATAAAACTCCAATTTCATAGGTAAGGACCTAACATTACGCCTCGTGTCCTAACTTCAGCACTAGTATTATAAAAGTTTTGATGATGTGGATCTTGTGTAATCTGATCACCATAAATCTCCAATAATAGTCTTGTCATGTCCTAAAAAGTAGCTGATGCCATCTATTAATCTACATTGTTTGAGGTCGTATGTAACGAGTTAATCACATAAATGTCAAATTATTGTTAACACAAGGTAAAGGGGTCGAAGACCCTCCCGCGACTGGGAGATTATGTAACTTTAGTACTACTAGTCTAACAGCCCACGACACTAAACCTAGTTCGATAAGAAAATGCAGCTGTGGTTTTTCTTACACATACATTGTTGATCTTTCAGATTAGCTTTGGTTTTTTGAGGAGGTCGATCATACTAAAGTCTGTTCCTATTCAGACTGCCAATGAAAATAACACGTATACCTGACTGTAATTGTGTTTTGATAGAGGATGCAATAGTGATGGGAATAATTTTACCTCAGTTAGTTAATTAAAAAGGTTGACTTTATATTCATCATCTTCATCGTATTACACTCGTATGTCCAAATAATAATTTAGAAGGTGCTTCTCCAGGTAAACCCCCCATATAAGGTGGGGGAGCGGGTTTCAGAGCTGATATCTGGGTGAATTGCAAAAATATTGTACATAGTTAAGGGCTCAATTAAAAAACCCTTAACAATCCTTAACTTTTTCCTTTGTGTAACGAAGATTAGTCATATAATAATATGCATAACTTTCGTTACACAAAGGAAAAACAATGGAAGAAAGTTAACGTTGCCTCAATTAAGCCCTTAACTATGTACAATATTTTTGCAATTCACCCATCACGTAAACGGCCCAATTGGTCCATCGTTTAGGGAACTAAGATGCCACAGACATACATACGTTTAACTAAGACATCAAAATATGCCAGTTCAGTATCGACCTGTTCAGATGATCCGCGCAGCTTGAGGAGGACGGACGCTCGGAGCTCCGAAAATGGAGGACGAGATATCTATTGATTTACTAAAACCCACAAGCAAATTGCCTCCTCCACGTCCATTCTCACTGAAGGTTCATGCTAGACTGCCGCGCGCAAGCCGCCGTCATCTGAACAGCTGAACCGCGCGGCAAAGCGCGTTTATCTGAACTTAGGCTAAACCACGCGCTAGCTGACGACGCGCGGTTAAAAGATTTTGCGCGCGGTGCACGGCGCGACGCGCGGGCATGTAAACGACAACATTGATTTGTTATAATTGTAATGTCACACCGCGCGGCGAGCCAACCGCGCGTTGATGTGAACTTAGCCTAAACGTAACATCGAATTCGAATCCTCTCGTAGACATTGTAATAATAAGCTTGTGTTATTTAAACAGATAGCCTTTCGAAATAATTAAGAACACAATTTTTTTTTTGTTATTTAAAACGTTTATTTCGGGTGCAACAGAGAGGAAAACCTCTCCTAATTATTTAATCTATCAATCCTATCAATAAATCACTACGTTTTTCTGTCAAATTATAAAAAATAAATGTATTATGTCAAGCACCTGTCAGTGTCATCGTATTTAACTAATTAATTGTATTAATAGGTGACTGGCCGGCAGTGGAAGCAGCAGTGTCTTGCGGCGTCAGCCCCAACTTCTGCGAATGGGACTGCCGGCCCAACAGCCCGACGCAGCACCAGTCCGGCACCACGCTGCTCGACAAGTTCACGCACGCGCTCATCGTCAAGTGCACCAACGAGGTAACAATCCAATCACGCTAGCATCGCGCCACATGGAAGTCGACCGAACTGTGTGCATGAAACCTTAAAGCTTGGTTTTAATATAACAGTTTTTTATGAGTACCTACTCTCCATTTTATATTGTGTGTCACTTCCAGGTTTCCTGATTTAGTTTTTAATTTGGTTTCATCATTTATATTTATTTTAGATGCTAGACGCTCTACTCAACACTTTAATAAGAGAGCAGCAGAATGAAGCAATCCCAGGACGAGCGGACAGAGCAAGAGAGATCGCACGAAGATTTGTACGCTCTGTCACCCGGATATTTGTTATATTCAGCGTCGAGATGGCCCCCGGTGCTGCCAAAAAGAAAGGGTAAACACACTTCCTTCACAACGTGACCCTGGCAGTTAATGTTAAAAACAAAATTGGTAAATATTATAAACTAGAGACCCGCCCTCGCTTCGCTTCGGTTTATGTGAGTATGTTATATAGCCTTCCTCTATAAGTGGGCTACCTAAAACTAAAGATTTTTTCAAATCGGACGAGAAGTTCCTGAGATTAGGGCGTTCAAGGAAACAAGCAAACAAACAATCAAACAAACTCTTCAGCTTTATAATATTAGTATAGATAATACAAATTTAAATAAGTACTAAAATTTTCCAACCAATTTAGAATCACTAAATAAAGAAAAAGTGAAAACCGGTCAAGTGGTTAGAGCGTACGCAGACAGAGAGCGGTCAGAGTTCCGCGTTCTGGTGACCGTTGACCGCTCAAGAGTTCCGACGCACACAAGTGGCGTTCAAATTCTCGCGTTCTAGTTTCGTTCGTGTCTTCGTACATGCAACATGTCACTAGAGAGTTCATCTTCCGATGAAGAATTATTGCTCTTGTGGAGCTTAGTAGCTTCTAAAAAGAAAATAAAGTATTGGGTGCACCCAATTAACACCATGCGAGAAGAACAAGGCGAATTTAGTAGTATTTTTCAGGATTTACTTAAAGATGAAGAACGATTCTATGTTTATTTTCGCATGTCGATAAATAGTTTTAATGAATTGTATAACATCATGAAACCTCATATCGAAAAACAAAATAATAACTGGAGGAAGTGTTTCAGCAAGAGAAAGGCTGGCTGTATTTTTAAGGTTTGTATTTAATTATTAAGGATAAAAAAAAATACATTACAGTATTTATTCATGTACTAGCAGTAGATTCGAACACATATCATTTAAATCGTTGTAATAAACTTCTTTCCCTAACTAATTCTATCAACTTTTCCGTGTTTGCAATCTCCGACATCGCGGCGTTCAGGCGTTCGCTGTCTCGGCGGCAATTGAACGCTAGAACGCGACGTTCCGATTTGACCGCCGCGGTCTGACTGCCCGCTGTGTGCGTTAGGTACTGTTATAGACTCGGTACGTTCGATAGAACGCAGAACTCTGAACGCGGAACTCAGAACTCCTGACCGCGCTCTGTCTGCGTACGCTCTTATTAATTTTAGGCGTTCTGATATGTATCATTCGAGGCATCTTGCCCTAGATCGAGTGTTTTACGCATAATTGATTTCGTATTAGGAACGTTAAGTTACCATGGCCAGGGACACAATGTATTCAGATATTTTAAGTTTTGTGTTTGTATTCATCTGAAGCAGATATAAAGTACAATATTAGGGTTGTTAACAGGCCTCTATCCATCACATCGTCGCTGGTTCGATGCCGGCGCGTGTTCGCGGCTCTGGTATCCCTCTCGGTGGAAGAGTTGGTCGAGGCGGCTGACGCACTAATAGCGCCCGTCCGACTCGGGGTCGTGCGACCAACTGCGCCCTTTCCACTCGCTACCACCTTCGTGGACCTTGTCAACGGCAGCGAAGACCTGTTCGGAGTAGAGCCCTTATCCACGGCTGCCACGCGGCTCGCGCATGCACGAAGGTACGTTGATATTGTTTTAATACGGTTTTCGGTAGAGGTTCGCGTAATTTTAAGTCTAGTCCCACTTCTTATTATACGCATTTAAACAATGACTTTTATTCAGAGAATCAAACGCGGCGACCGGTCGCGGCACGGCCGCGGGCACATCGATGGGCAGTTCGACCCTAGTCGCGGACCGATCGTCGACGCCGGTCGCGACAGAGTATGCCGACGAGGTGGCAGGCGAGGCCATGGGTGTGGACGACGACGCCTCGGAGACCGATGAGCCCGGCGCCACCATACCGCTGCCGCCCGCAGACGCACAGCACGATGACACCATGGGTGACAGGTGAGCTGCTCTTCTATATCTTACGATTAAAATAGTACTAGGTGTTGCCAGCGAATCAGTCAGCGTAAGTGGTTTATCAATGTTCTAGGATATTAAATACCCTCCGGCCGTCTCCGGGCCATAAACTACCTCTCTACCAAATTTCACATCAATTACCTAGCATACTACTGTAGCGACATAGCTATAGGCCAATCGCTATATGCGTTAGCTATGGAGATGGGCGCGTCAGTAGTTCCGTACCCGTAGGACGTTCTGTTCGTCTGAAATAAATAGTTATTGAACTTTGAATTACAATACCTATAACCAAGGGATTCTAAAGTGGTAACCCCTGTGAACTTTTATTATTTTTGGGTACCGGACTACTCTTTTCCGTCGAGTATCACGTAAAAAGAGCGTGAGCGAGACGTGACGCGTTAGCCATTGGGGAGAGATAACCGGCATACGAATAATGTACTCGAACTCTAAACTGTGATTGCCCAACCCATAGCTTTTTATTATTGCTTATTTAATATACCTTTTTTCCCCGCGTGGTTGCCGGGTTAGAATAGTGCCACTCCATGTCCTCCCGTGGATGTCGTAAGAGACGACTAAGGGAATAAAGGCTGTGTAGTACTGTTAGGCAATGGGCTTGCAACTTGTCACTAATATACTGGTAAATATCTTAGCCTAATTGTGCAAAATGTGGTTACAGAATTATGAACAAGTTTTTAGAGTTGTTAATACCTCTCTGTCTACCCCACCCTGGGAATAAAGGCGTGAGCTTATGTATGTATGTACTATAACTTATTATTTTGTTCCAGAAGTCAAGACACAGTAGTAGAAAATGGTACAGAACGTACGGAGGGAGGTGAAAGTGAAAGCGAACTAGACTTGCTGGCTGAAGCAGAAACTGAGAGTGATTCGGATGATCAGGACAATGCAGACACGGCCCAGAGAGGGACCCAGGCTGGGACCACACAAGGATCTGATGCCGGTACTAGTCCTATTCAACTATTTATTTCTGTACAATAAATTTAATTATTTTGTATTTTGAATCCACATGCATCATATTAGTGATCAGCAACACTAGAAAAGGTTTCGCAATCGTACGGAGAATTCGTTACAACCTGTAAGGTAAGTAAAATTAATCTTATATTTCGATAAATATATTTGGGTTGTATACCCAGCGAGCAAAATAAAGTACTCTCAGGTAAGAAGGCTCCGTTAAGAACAATCTTTGAGGTTAAAATTAGCATCACGGTAGTAGCATGGCAGGTAGGGCACGCAGTGCTTTCAGAACAAGTAAATTTTGTTGTACAGGAATCGCTTCTCTTCTTCTATACCCAGAAGACGAGAGCGGCGATTCGACGCAGCCCGAGGACGAGGACTCTGAGGCGGGCGAGACGGACGAGCAGGACGCGGAGGCCGACCCGCCGCTGCACGAGGGAGAGACGCTGGAGCGCCGCGCCGCGCCGCCCGCCCGCCCCAACCTCGCGCCGCACTCCATGCAGTGGGCTATACGGTAAACTTAAATATTATATACAATATAATTCAATTATTGTTAACCAACGCAAAAATAACTTGAGGTAACATAATAATAACAAGTTTATTTTGATAAAATAGGGGCGTACACACAGTTAGTGCGGTAATCATTATATAAAAGTTGTATATAATGAAACCTCTATAAAGGTACGAGTACAGATGTTAGAATGCGAGGCATCACTGTTATATGCAGACCCTCGCTGCATTCAGCTGTACGATCATGCGCCATGCCGGTAAGTATTTAGTTATCTTTTCTCAGTCATTGATGTGACTATATACAATAATGCTCCAGTTACTATAATTTATTAAATATTTTGTGTATTTTTACATATTCTAATAAATTTAAAGTTGCCGCAAACGAAATTTAAGATCGCGTCGCGCTGTGTCGTCCTTCATTTTGCAGCATTGAAATAAATCACGGGCAGATAGAGTAGCTTGTTATCTCGCCGCTTGCGCAGGCCAATGTGTAATCGTAGACCTGTTGTAGTTCGCGCGAGAGCCCGCGCGGCACGTCCAGCAGCGCAGGCGGCGTGCGGCTGGCCGGCGGCTCCTCGCTGGTGTTCATCGACCCGGCGTCGCTGCGCCGCTCGGCCGCCGCCGCCGCCGCCGGCGCGCACGACCCGCACTCCACCTCTACCACCGCCTCCTACCTCGCCAGGGCCTTCGGTGAGTACTACACTTTCAGGAACTATCTTGCTGTCCGTCATGCCAAACCAATCTACCATCATACCTTTTTGACAAGTCTCGTAATAAGCTTCGTGGGACTTGTCTGTGTGGAATCCAGTTGTTAACACTTCGACATGCTTCAGTTGCCTTTCGCGGATGTTTCCCCTATACAGGGTGGAAGAGGACCGTGGACCTTCCCGATAATGGGAAATAGTTTAGCCTTAACACTTTATTTCCCCCATACAAACTATGTGAATTTAAGCAGCCGTTTTCAAATTACAGCTGGTTAAACATTCACACAAAAAACTACTTGTTTCAACCCTAAACATATGATTGGGTCAATGAACTTAATTGTAAACAAAATTTTCATTACAGGATATTATTACGTTATTTTTTTGTCGTTGATGCATACTTAGACCTGCTTGCAATGCGGTAAGAAATATAGCAAGGTTTGTGAGTCTCTTTGTAGGTACATCTTGAAGTACTTTGTTTATTTTTCCTTAAATTATGAATAAAATAACATAATAACGACCTACTAACAGCCTACTAAGCACAACTTGACACATTTCTGAAATAGCGACATTGACAGACAATGAAGTATACTCAATCTTCATAAACAATTAAAGATGATAATTAGAACCTTCTTTCATCGTATCTTAGTTTCCCTAAATTGATAAATAGGTTTTAGCTAGTTAAACAAAATTATTTACGAAATTGAAATTGTGCTGCTGAGTAGGCATATTTCAAACATTTTCATGCTTCAAAACGTGCATGTGAAACGTTTATCAAATAAACATTATTAAGAACTACTGATTCGGTACTTAACTTATGAACCTCTTTGCGTTATTGTATTGGCCATCGATGCATTTGATGTTGAAATGAAAATGTCATTAAAGGGTGTAGCAGGATAAGCCTTCAAAAATTGCCCCCAAAGCTTTGAGTTCAAAACTACTATCAGTTGATGCCCCGTCAAATGAAAATAATTCATACCAATTTTTAACCCTCTACTGCCACCTGGAACCCCACGACATTCATTTAACCCTAAAACGTTTTTATTTATTTTCTCAAAAAGTATAAAAAGGAGAATTGTCAAATTTTGCACAAATGTTGATGTGATCAATATAAACTACCAAAAAAAAAATTAGCCCTCTACTTACTTATTTTCCTAGAAAAAAACCTAAATTAAAAATTAAAACATCCTGTATAACAATTCAGGCTCGTTGTACTATCACCATTTTTTTTACTAAATATTAACCAACTACCTATCTACATAATATGTAAGTTTCATGTAATTAACAAAGGTGGAACAGTGTGAAAATATAGGTATTGTTCAGTACGTACCATGTATGTAACACGCTTACGGTGACGACATTAGTAAAAGATATCGGCCCGCCAACCGGGAAGCCATCCGTAATCGATCTTTTTTTAATTTGCTAATGTCGAATGTTTAAGGAAGATGAATGGAACTCATTAATACAAATTTGAACAAGTGTTTCTGTTTATTTATTTTTAGTAATATAAATTCGAGTTTATGACAACAAACTAATTATTAACTCGTTTTTTGAAAATATTTGCAATCAATTTTCTTTTCTCTAAGTTTAAATCACTGTTTGCATTTGCAGACATTTTTTTCTTTTAAAACAGCAGCCAAGCTTCACGCCGAGGAGCGAATTATGAAAAAATATTCAATTTTTGAATTTCAAAAATCGAACACGGGCGGCATCACGGCCGAGGGCCAATTTTTTTTTAATTTGTTTCGCTTTCAGGACTTAAGAACTTACGTAAAATGCTGAGTAACCTAAGTAGTACCTTTTTGCTAAACAGTAAAGTAAAATAAACAGAAACATTTGTTCAAATATGTATTAATGAGTTTCATTAATCGTAGCAAATTAAAAAAGATCGATTACGGATGGCTTCCCGGTTGGCGGGCCGATATCTTTTACTAATGTCGTCACCGTAAGCGTGTTACATACATGGTACGTACTGAACAATACCTATATTTTCACACTGTTTCACCTTTGTTAATTACATGAAACTTACATATTATGTGGATAGGTAGTTGGTTAATATTTAGTAAAAAAATGGTGATAGTACAACGAGCCTGAATTGTTATACAGGATGTTTTAATTTTTAATTTAGGTTTTTTTCTAGGAAAATAAGTAAGTAGAGAGCTCATTTTTTTTTTTATGGTTTATATTGATCACATCAACATTTGTGCAAAATTTGACAATTCTCCTTTTTATACTTTTTGAGAAAATAAATAAAAACGTTTTAGGGTTAAATGAATGTCGTGGGGTTCCAGGTGGCAGTAGAGGGTTAAAAATTGGTATGAATTATTTTCATTTGACGGGGCATCAACTGATAGTAGTTTTGAACTCAAAGCTTTGGGGGCAATTTTTGAAGGCTTATCCTGCTACACCCTTTACCTAAGTCATTCTTCAAATAAAAATGCCTTTGCTAGATGCTCGTGGTTATTTGAATTTGCTTTTATTGTACGCGACGTGCAATAATAACGCGGCTGAAGCTTTGCGTCGATACCGAGAAACATATCCTCCACCACATCCAACTGGGCATAGGACAATTTTAAGGGCTTTGGATCGTATCGCCAACAACCAGCCCGTTGTACCAGCAACAGCCCAGAACGACCAACGTGGAGCAGGCGTTGTTCGAATTGCGGCTCGACTTGAAGAAAGGGTGCTGCGTTATTTTAGAAGACATCCGAGAGTGAGTTCTAGAGTAGCGGGTCGACATTTCAGAATAACCCATACTGCAGTACTTACTATTCTCAAACGTGCCAGCCTTCACCCTTACAAAATACAGAGGGTTCAAGCTCTACTCCTTCGGGACTGCCCTATCCGCGAAGCCTACTGCCGATGGTTATTACAAAAGATAGTAGAAGAGCGAGATTTCATAAGGCATATTATTTGGAGTGATGAAAGCTTGTTCACACGCAACGGAATATGGAATAGACGAAACGAACATGTGTATGCCGAGGAGAATCCTTTCGCTTATCGATTCTCGAGTCACCAGTATCGTTGGTCTATTAACGTCTGGGCGGCGATTCACGGAGAAACTATCATAGGACCTGTGTTTCTGCCTCCAACAAACAGAGAGGGATACATGTCTCTTTTGAACACCGAGTTAGACAGTTATCTGGACGAATTACCACTGGCTGAAAGACGAGTAACTTGGTTCCAACAAGATGGTCTACAGCTCATTCTGTACACGAAGTACGAATGAAATTAAACAATGAGTTTGGGGATCGCTGGATATGCAGGTTTGGGCCGCACCGTTGGCCGCCAAGAAGCCCGGATCTCACGTGTCTAGATTTCTTCTTGTGGGGCTCTGTAAAAGATAATGTGTACAAAACGGAATGTGACACTGCGGACGAGAAGCGACGACGAATAACTGATGCCTTTAACGATCTGCGGAGAAAAAATTATGAAGAGCATATTTGATCAAGGGTGCACCGACATACTCGGGCACGGGCTGCAGCGTGTATAATAAGCCGCGGAGGGACATTTGAACACCGAATGTAGTTAGATTTTTATAACAACATGATAATGTGTAAACTAATGGTTAATAAATTGTGTAAATACTCGTAATAAAAATCATTTTCATTTCGTTTTGTTCATGGATTATTTGACTTCTATGAATCATAACATAAGTTATCACCTTATCACTATGGCAACGTCAACATTCGGAAGTAAGCGTAGTTTCGAGTTTTCATAGTCAAGTCGTAATGGGTAGGTGTAACAAGGTTGTCACCGCAATGAAAATGAGTCGACTTGTTTTTTTTAATTAGTTAATTCATCATTATTACCATCACAAATCGTCTGTACCTCTTAATTAACACTATAGTTCCGGGAAGGTCCCCCATCCGCTTCCACCCTGTATAGCAACGAAATGTTGGAACAACATTCCACCGCCACTAAGGAACCTGCCAAATTTCCTTAATTTGGGAGTAAGTACATTAAAAAATATGTAATATACGTAAGAACAACAAGATGCACGAAAAAAAAACTCTACACTAGCTACTTTTGTAATAACCTTCCGCAATACCATTTAACAACCAACAGTTAGCAATGATTTTATAGACGTATGCTGTTGATGCTCATAATTACGTTTAATATTAAGATATGGCAGCTTTCTTTTACGAAATATTATTATGAGCCCTTATTTTTATTTTTCATAATATTAAACTTAACAGAGTATATCTGTAGCTCTGCCTACCGCACTCTGGGAATGAAGGTGTGAGTTTATGTATGTATGTAAACTTAACAGAGACCTACTTAAGTTATTTTGTTGTTCGTTGCTAAGTTATCTTTTATCATATATTCGACTCGGATTATAAGCTTGAGCAAAGTACATGCCTATGGTTTTTGTCTAACAATACAAGCCTTTATTCCCATGGTCGCCTCTTACGACATCCACGGGAAGATATGGAGTAGCACTATTCAAACCCGGCAACCACACGGGTAACAACGTGGGGCAACCTTATTTTTGGTATATCAGTCACTCTTGGAAATATGGCTATTATTTGACACGGAGAGCTTTTATTTTGACATTTATCTACAGACATTATTCCAAAAAAGCGACGTCCAACGATTTTCCAATTAGTGGAGAAATATCCGACTACATTCTTCTTGTGCGTATTTCTCTATTCTTCGATGTTCTTTGTAACGAATAATTGTTTTTTCTGTTTTTCTTTTTATTCCGGTCAATTAGAAAGTTCTCGATGGAATAGCTAAAAGCGATTTCTACGCGGACTCAATCGTGAGCAACAGTTAGTTACATTACAATATAAGTCCAATTGCATTACATACCAACTTTATTTTGGTAATTTCGTAATACCACTGACAAATAAAGTTATGTTTATGTTTTAGGTATAGTGCTCAGGCAAATAGCCGATCTGCTCTGGGAGTACGACCGCGTGACACTACCTATACAGTGCATGATGCCCCTCTCGTACCGCGAGGCGCTACGCTTGCAATGCTTCTTGGAAAGACAGCTCATACCGACCTGGGACTGGCTGGTGACCGTCATGGACGCCACCGAAGCACAACTGAGGTCAGTATCCACGTGACAGTCAAACCTACACAACCACGGGCTTCAGGAGAGACTATTGTAGTCGCTGAAAGGGTTAAGGTGCTGAGCTCCCTGGGTGCGGTTTAGGGGCCTTATTAATAAACATACGTCGTTATCGCGGGGGCAAAAATGATTTGACAGTACTGAAAGATTTTGACAAATAGGCAATAACAGAAGTGACAATTGTATCTAGAAACGTTTATACCTACGGGTTCAAAATGCATCAATTTTCTTGCTAATTTATTACCTCCGTACTTAGCTTGATTAGTAGTACATAATTTTTTTAAATGCTACGGAATCCTAACCTTAACCTCTTCAGTCACTTTTCCGGCTCCTGTAGACATTTGTCATTCTTGATTGATTTGATATATACAAAAAACATACAAAAACCTATCTAAATTAAATTTGAGTGCAGATGGAGAACATTATTAGAAAAAATTAACCTAGTTTTGGAGAAAAATACTTGATTTAACATGTATTTCTTTTTATTCAAGTTGACATGTTGACTTATAGGTATTATCAAACTGCGATTAGAATACACTTCGGAAGTACCGTTAGCGCAAAAGTACAAATAATAAATAAATATAATTAATTATAAGTAAACATTGGTATCAACGTTCGTTTCATGGCAGTGTATAGTTTGCAGAAGAACAAATACAAAGAAATACATCCATCTCAGTATTTTGAACCCCTATTTTTATAAACAAAAGGAAAGACTAAAACAACCTTTGACAGCAATAATATATCCATTTTAAATGACTCAATGGCTTTTCCACACTGACTAATATCTACCCTTGTGAGCAAAGAAATCGGGCCACTTAGTACTGAATTCCCATAGAAAGTGGCTCGATTTCTTTGCTCCCAAGTATATTTGGTGGGACAATTAAATTGACATTTATTGCCTATTTGGCATGTATTATTTTTCAAATGCAAAATATAAACTGGAATATAAACCTCTTTGAGATTAAGCACAGTATAAGTATAGGTACAGTTAGCTGCATCATAATTAAATTTAAAAATAACACTGATTTTAACGGTATTATTCATTAAATATTCAAATGTATTTCTTTTTTTGTTACCTTTACCAGGTCCCATGAAAGTTGAACGTTGATACCGATGTTTAATTATAACTCGATCTATGATATCTTCATAGTTTAACTGCAGACACTTATAGATAAAAGATTTACAAAGAATACTTCATCATCATAATCATTCAGTACGTATAAAAACTGTACCTATTCGTAGTAAATGCTGTCAAAAGTTTTATAAAAAAATATTAAAGTCATTAAAGTATTTGACAAATCAATATCATTATTTTCCACATCATTTTCATGTTACCGAATCGCTGTACTTGTCGAAAATAAATTTGTTTAGTATACAATATGAATCATGGTGAACTATAAATAAACGCTCGGTGCCGAGAAATCATCTTCAATGTATATTTTAATAATGAAAATGATTAAACGAAGGTTCCTCTGAACTCTGAAGTCTCTGATGGTCACTACCATTGACAATGTCATTTTATGTATTAATTCAGACACGACATGAGTGCTCAATCGCATTGTAATCGCAGTTTGATATTAAGCGTTTACTCAGTGTAAGGCAAGTTTGATTGACCTTTTCCAGCGAAAATTTCGTGCTAGATATGAAGAACTTCTTGGAGGCTTATCAATTATAATGTATAGAATTGTAACTCGTCGAAAATAATGGACCAGTCTAATCCATCAGAAAGCAGATTTCGCAACTGATAATCTGTGAGATGACCCCGAGCAGGAATTGATTAAACTCACTTGTGACAGATTCGGCGCTTCACTAACGTTGAACAACGCGAACCCGCCGCCGCTGGAGAGTGGGCGGCCCAACGCGGCCACCGTGCGGCGAACTTCCTCGCTCGCTTCGCCGGCGACTAGGATCATAGGGTTCACGGAGGGGCCTAGGACAAGGGACCGGGAACAAGGTAAGGTTTATGGCTCCTGTTATTGATGTACTCAAGTTCTATCTAACTTGAGTACATCAATAACAGGAAGGAGTAGGCAATTTTGTAGCTGTTTTACACTAAGATTTTTCAACTCTCCTGGCCGTGAACCTTGTTACACGGGAAAACTCATGGTAGAGGTGTTTTCGTAACCCAGACCCGCCAATACACCCGCGATACGTGAATGTAAGATATGTTGTCTCGTTCAGGCCTATTTATAGAAGGCTCGGGTTTGCTCGGCAAGAGTCTGGTAGGCATAACAATTTAAATGTGCAGCGTAATGTTGATTGCAGGCGTGGAAACAGGCAGCGCGCGGCGCGAGTTTCTCTCGTACTGCCTGTCACTGATGCGCGCGCACAGCGCCGAGCACGCGGAGCAGCTGCCCGTGCTCGACGTGACCGCACTCAAGCACGTGGCGTACGTGCTCGACGCGCTCGTGTACTACATGCGCGCCGCGCAGCCGCATCCGATGCACGTGTGCTCCTCGGTAAGTGCACGCTGACACCACTCATGTTCTTTTCATCCAACCCTTTGCGCCAAAGTGCCGCGCTTACCTTCCAGCTCTTTCCTGATATCCTAAACAGATTTTCTGACCATCGGGGCAGTTGTCTGCCGACCGACCGCTTTCCTTGCCACCACCACTCAGTGAAAGAACATAATTATAACGAATTTAAAAGGAAAGCTATCACGACTAAGTAGACTTCATTGGTTCTTAAGATATAAAGTGGTTATACTTACCTAATGAAAATCATCTAAGACAGCACCAAATAAATTGAACAAAAAATCCTTTACACTTACTTGTTGTGTTTCGAGATAGTTTTTTTATGTTTGTAGTAACGGTATCGGAAGCCTACACTGAGCATGGTCCGACATGTTCTTGCCCGGTTTTTGTAGTCAGTTCAAAATATACATAAATCATTCGTAATCCTAATCCAAAGTAAGCATTTTCTAGTTCGTATTTTTCCTTAGTATAATCGTAACAATGATCATTTTCTGTAGGATGAAAACGAAAATGAGGAAGGAGACGAAGATATGGTGGGCGGCAGCAGCGCGGCGGCAGAGTCCTCCGACGAGGGCGAGAGCTCCCGCGGACGCGCGCATACCTTTTTCCAGCGGTCGGACTCCACGCTGTGCCTGGGGTGTCCCCCGCCGGATCCATTCACCAGTTAGTTGATATGAGTGCGAAAACTAAAAGGCCCTGGCCGCCCATGCAGTTCACAAAATCCCGGCCCACTACTTAATTTCACGTACATTGATGCAACCCTTAAGTGTCAATTTGTGGATTGAAAGCATTGTATCTAGTATAGTAGAGTAGCTATGTGGTTTACATGCAGTGTTTACAAATAGTTTATTTTACAGTGACGATGCATGAAGCTCTGCCACTGGCCGACCAGCCGCAGCTGCTGCAGCCAAACGCGCGCCGCGAGGAGCTGTTTGGGATGCCGCGGCAGCCCATCACGGTGCCTACCACCGGCAATGCGCCGCCCGGTGTCAACAACCCGCTCGAAGGTATTTATTTACCACCATAATATTATCAGTGATAATATAATTTATCACCTTAGCTACGGTGCTTTTTACACCGCCCTGTGTGGTTACGACTCTAAGGACTACATGTAGTTTTGTTATAATATAACACAACCTGAACCTAACGTTATAAACGAAAATTCGATTACGGTAGACCCTCGTTATTCATTTACCTCCTCAATAATTGAGTGTCTACTTATAGTGGTGCCGCGCCGCCTCGGTTTATCCGTGCGTGGCGTCGAGCGCAGCTGGTGGCCGCCGCCTCCGCGCCCTGTCTCGGCGCCTCCCTCGAATTTCCACTCGATGGGAAGAGACGAACCTCAGGTAACATCTAAACTAAATATAGCTCTAGAATTAAATTAAATTCAGTCCAATAGTGTCACTACGTCTACGGGTGACCGACGGCTATTGAAGTTGCATAAGCGGGAGCGCTCTGTATAGCGATGAAACTGCGTGCAACGTACAACCTATCGACCTGCCTTCCCCTCTCTGGACTCTGCCATCCCACTGGATGGTAATAATATGCAAAGTGGTTGTTGTACACAATCGGGACACGGGGTTTTTTTGTTCATTAAGGGTTTATGGGTGGTCATTTCCATTACTATTGCAGTGGTCGTTATTGATAGAGAATGTCATAAACAACATTTTAGTAGCCTTTTAGTGGCCTACCATGCACCAAAATTTGCCTGTAAAAAATAAATGTATTGCATTTTAAATCATTATTTATGTGGATTCACGCAAATAACAAATTCCTCTGTGAGCAAGTCTACAACATGGTCACTCTTTGCATATTGTTCTTCAATATCCTTCACCTTCCTGCATAACTTGTTCCAATCCCGGTCACCCATTTGTGAAACTTTTTGTTTAATAAGCTCTATACACGTATTAAGATTCCATTTTACATTTTTGCTTGCTACATATTGCTTGATAGCGGACCATGCCATTTCAATCGGATTAAGGTCTGGGTGGTATGGCGGTAATCTTAGCACTAGGTGATTTTCTTCTGCTAGGATTCGGTCTATGGAAAATGTTTTAAATCTTTCCTTGTTAGCTTTTATTAAATCGTACAAGTCGGGCTTTAGTAATGTTTCGTCATACTGTATACCTTTTTCCGTGAGCCAAGCCTGCATGTCCGCTTTTTTCGTATTTGAGGTTGGCGCGAGATCCGTTTGTTATGGTACGATGCGTTGTCGACTACCACAACGGAATCAGGTGGTAAGTTCGGAATTAACTGTGTTCTAAGCCATTTCTCGTAGTTTTCATAATTCATGTTGTCGTGGTAGTCGCCTCATTTAGTACCGGCTTTAAAAGTAAGTAACGCGTTCGGTATAAACCCAGTTTCTGATCCTGCGTGGACAATGACAACTCGCTGTCCTTTAGATATGGGTTTTTTATGCCCTTAGTAGTCACATTCATATTAAAATAGTGACATAGATGATTCATATTATTATGATACGTCTATCTTTTAATCATACTTAACTTACTTTCTCGGTAAAATCGTATTCATGCTTCTCATATTAGTACTGATGAAGTTTTCGATTCAATATGTTGGCAGTTCTCTCCATTGCAATGTCTCGTAATAAATTTGGAACCGAATGACTTTTATCCATCCTTAATGACTAATGACAATATTACTTTTAATTTTTATTTATAGACTAACGTTTTTCTTCTGTACTACTGCCAGTGATATAGCCTCAGTAAGACTTAAGTAGAAAGAGGTTCTCTTCATTTATTATATTTCGATTCGAAATTAGCAATCAAAATCTGCTCTAAACTATGACCGCTTGTGCATTTTTGAAGAAATTCAGAAAAGATTTTAACTTGCAATTGTTTCCAAGGTATATTGAAGCTATCATGAAATCGCTGCTTAAATGCTAAAGCGCCTCAAAACAAAAACAGACATACTTTGATTTAAAACTTAAAGTATATAGCATTCCGAATTTAAATGCAACACAAACACATTTTGATTTGAGGCCCTTTAGTATTTAAGCAACGAAATATGTTAAATCCATATTAAAATCTTGTTGTGTCATTTTTGATCCTTCTCGTTCTATGTGCTTTTTGGTTTTTAAATGTTTCTATGTTATGTGCTTTAGTTGTTAAATTTTGCTGACCGCAGGAGCTAAACGTTTTTTCATCTTCTTTTAAGGATACGTCTTCAAATACGGATGCATAGATTCCATGGCGAATATGGTCAAGCGATGCCTATAATGTGTTAAGTTATAACAATTCACAGTTCTTAAATTCACGAATAAAAAATACTATTCAAACGGATATAAGTACATTATTATTGTCTCCGGCAATTTTCTGATTAATATGATATGACAAAGATAGTTAGGTGTCACTTGTTATAAGTACTGACCGTCTCAAGTGTCAATTAAATATCCGTAAACTAAAGAGGCCAATACGTTGTTAGTGATTTGATTATCTATAATGTAGATAGATAGACTCTGTATGCAGCTTGACGTCATACGGCTGTCACCGGCATCAAAGTTTCGCTCCCTGTTGATATAATTTGTTTGTTTGCTGTTACGAAAGTAGGTTGGTTTAATAATAGCTATTTATTACAATAAATAATATGTTTCTGTATTAGTTAAAATTTATTTATTATTGCTTTATTTTAATATCTATAGTCACTAGTAGCATTGCCGGTCATTTCTCTTCGGGTTCTGAACCCATCTTAGAGTACTTATGATATGTGTGAAGATAAAGTAGTGTATGCAACTGTACATAATTAGGCCTTAAACACTCGTGTGATCCTATTATGAAACTCACTAATGCTCGATTCATAAAACCGTCGTGTTTTAAGGCCTCTCATTATGCATCAGTTGCATAAACTACTATGTTTCTACTCGCGTACTATAATATAAATCGCTAATATTAATATCGTTAAAGGTATCAAAATAGCACATATAGCGTAACCGAAGCGGAAGCGTGAAAACAGTTCTATAATGAGCTTTGCCGTGTTTCCAACAGTGTAATTATTATAGCACTATTATTAGATGGGTAGATAACTTGAACATGAGAAATATGTATAGCGTCGTTGCTCTTGCAATACCGCGTAAGTAAAAAAATCATGTAGTTGCAAAATGTACCTTACTGACTTAGGTGCTAAGGTGTACTTTGCAACTTATTTAATTTGTTAGTTACGCGGTATTGCAGGCGCACTGACGATAGGTCCCTAAATTTATGAATATTATTTGTGCACGCTGAACCTTACGAGGAGATGTATTATGCAGACGACTCGTTTGGCTTAGTCTTCCAAAGTGTTTTATTTATCTTTGTATTTTTTTATTTTCTTATAAAAGTACGTTTAATGTTATTTAGTACTGTGTATTTTTCTAGAAATTCCCCTTTTCTGCCATTCGTCCTTTTTTTGAGAACATGCTTTTCATTCATTTACTTTATTTTAAAGTTTGTTTGTTTAATTTTTTGATATCCTTTTTTTTATTCCCAACCTGTAATTTTTAACAGGACTTATCTTGTGCAAAGGACTTGTTGAACAAAATGGACGTCGACACGGACGGCGAGTACTTGTCCGACTCGGACTCGAACGACACTCGCATCATCCCAAGGAAGAAACACCACAGGTAATTGTATTAATCGTATAATGTTTTTAATATCTTATTGTGCCTTTGTAAAATTCCGTATATTTTGACAGTGTTTTCTAGTGACCTTATGCTAACAAAAGATGGTAGCGACGTAAAGTGGTAGTTTTCTGTTCGCGTTTAGGCACCCGCAGTCAGCGACGGAGCTAACGATACCGGAGGTGATAGTGCCACCGCCGTCGGAGTTTACTACGCTCGTGAACACCGCCTGCTCCATCATCGATGCGCCGCACCGGCAGGGGCTCGCCTCCCTCGCTTCGCCAGGTACCGCCCGACGCGTTACAGATACCCCCTTGTCCCGATGGTCCTATTTGCAATGTTAAAAAACCGGTCAGGTGCGAATCTCTCTTTCGCACCAAAGCTCCGCAGCGCTCCACTCACCTTTGACCGGTCTTTATTATTTGTTGTTTTTCTTTAGGGTTCGTACGATTACTCCTTAACGCGTGTTTAAATGTATAATATGTATACTACAAAAAATACCCGCCCACCAGTCTTATTCAAACAATTGTGAAGACTGCACCGAGCAAACGTCGAGCGTTCAGTGGCGCCCTCATTACTATTTTTGTGTTTTCTAAGTATTGTTAGCAGAAAGTGTGTCCCAATTGATTCACGTGCTCACATATGTTTCTTTGTGTGTGCGTAGTGTACGCCACTGTCTAATTCCGTCTTTGTGTATCCCTAAGTGCGGTTCTATGTCATAAGTAAATAATGCACTGAGAGCTACCTTATACTTTTTTTTATTTAAATGGCTTTCACTTTTTCCTAGTTGGAAAGGTGCATTATGCCAATGTTGAGTTGAGACATTGCAGTGCAAATTTAGAATCTTGTGTGAGGATCCAACTGGAATCCTACAAAAAATGACAAAAATGTTATGGACGACACCCATACCTTATGTGCCATTCAGGCTAGGGCTAAGTTTATTTACTGTTGATTGGCAGGCCCGAGCGGCTCCGGCATCGGCATCCCGCTCACGCCCGAGCCACGCACCATCACTTCTCGCAGTCCCATGAAGACTGTCATTGTACGTGCTGTAAGTCACTCCACTCTTATGGGGGACTTTACTTATCAAAATTGTACCCTGATCCTTCTATTGGAAAACTAAATTTAACTCACAGTGATAAATAAAAATACCCCAGCAGTGAAGTGTCTCTTTGTAAGTTTGTTTTTTTTGCCATTTTATTTGGGTTATTATTGAAATTCCAAATTAATAGTAGTCCTAATTAATCGGTTGTTTGAAATTTCGTTTACCCGTAAGCAATTTCCGCCAAAATAATGTAACTTTTCTGTCTTCATTTAAAGGCGTGTATTTGTAAATAAGTCGAGATACAAAGTATTTAAGGTTGAACTCGTCTCCAAGTTATACAACAAGACCCTGGCCGAATAATCTAAAGAGTGATATGTCTTAGCTGGAAATCTAAACCTAAACGACGATATATTAGGATAATTTTTTTTGGTATAAATAAGCTTCCACTTTTTATTTGCTGCTTTTTTTTGAATTTATTTCTAACCTGTGTAGCAAAGTAACGAGTTGTTGGGTACAGGGTGAACTATTAAGCGCGGCGGACCCTCTGGAGTCGCAGGAGATATCGGCCCACGTGACGGTGGAGACGTCGGGGCTGCCGCTGCCGCTGCCGCCCCTGCCGCCTTTGACCAACCCCAACCCGTGAGTAGCGTTCAGACACGATATAGTTCCAACAGGACCATCCTGTTGAAACTATATCGTGTGTAACATGAGGATATCCTAAAAATAAATACAGAAATAATTGCTCCGAAAGTTGCATAAATAGTCGTAATTTATCTTATAAATCGTATACTGTTTCCGAGTTGTGGTCGAAAAAATGCGCTTCTCAACAAAAGGACGTAAGTGCCATGAAGATACGCTCTTTTGGTGGTGCCCTCTCCCACATCGTATTTTTTGAGATAGTTTTTGTTGTTTGTAGTAACGGCTTTGGAACCTTACACTGAACATGGTCCGACATGCTCTTACCCGGTTTTTTTAATCAAAATCCAGTTCTGATGATGCAAACTAGGACACAAAAAGCGAAAAATAAATTGAACAAGAAATAGTGGATTTGAAAACCTACTAATTAGTGGTTTCCTCGGAAAACCCAGTTCGGTAAATGTGTCTTATATTTCGTGATCTGAAGTATACATTGTATATTCCATAATTATATCAAAGTCATTGGCAAGAAAACAATAGCACTGTATAAGGGGGCTTCTAAACGAGCAACATTTTCACGGCAATATGTGGCCGGCAACTATACGCATCTTGCTCTAACATGCGAAGTAAGAGTAAGATAGCACTAGTTGCCGGTCACAAATTGCGGCATAACATGGCCCGTTTAGAAGCCCCTTTATAACACAACACATACGAGTAACCTGACTCTTGCCATCGACATGGTTTGCCGAGGGTACCACTTATTTTTAACGCTTTTTAGTGTGTATTGGAGATTTTTCATATATTTTTTTATATTTGTATAATAAATGTTCAATATTTGTGAACTACTGATTTTCAACTATAGGTCTATAGGTCTATGTTAAGTGCCGCCACGGATGGAAAAAATAAAACATCTACAATTGACATTTGCAATGTATGTGTATATCCTAGTAACGTGTGCATATTGTGGCAGCCGCATGTACCCAACGCTGGGCGCAGCGGTCTCCCACGACCTGCTGCTGGGCCGCTGGCGGCTCTCGCTGGACCTGTTCGGGCGCGTGTTCACCGAGGACGTGGGGATCGAGCAGGGCTCCGTGGTGGCCGAGCTCGGCGGGTTCCCCGTCAAGGAGGTCAAGTTTCGTCGCGACATGGAGAAGTTAAGGAACTCGCAGCAGAGGGACCTCACTCTGCATAAGGTTACAATGGGTTTTTTACCTAGCCTTGTATGAATGTCCTGCAAAGGCCTCTTCCCTTGATCTTAGATTTCTGGACACCGTAGATCAGGACAGGTAGAATAAAACACATTGGCAGGCAAACCAGCAAACTGGTACATTGAAAGAAGTTTTTTACGACTTGGTATGTGCGCGTGAGAATTTATCGCAACGACACTGCGTACTAATAGGATGCCGGCCATCGACCAATGAAAATGCGTTGCTAATCCTGAGGACTAATAATTGCATCAATGCTAGAACTGTTTACCTTGCCGTGCCATCTATGTTAGAAAACCACAATGCGGTCGCAGGGTTATTGAATGAAATGGAGATCACGACAAATTTAGTAACGATCTCAGAAGTGGATTATGCTAGGCTGACAGGATAGAGGGTAACTCCCTCCCTGACTCCCAAGTGCCTGCGCACAGTGGTCGTGTTATCTAGATATGGCGGCTTAAAAACGTGTTATCGTTCTCAAAAACAAAACGATCGATCGATATTATTGACTTGTCACAAAACTATCTTTGACCGGGAATTGCTCACTAACGCGACCAAAAATATGGTCAGTTTCTGGATAAATGACATGAGTACAACTAGTACTAACTTTATGTACAAAATTCAGCCATTTCTCTGATCGTCTTTTTTTTTGGGAACGACAACTCGTTTTTCAGCCGCCATTTCTAGATAACGCGACCACCGTGCGCAGGCACTTGGAGTCAGGGAGGGAGTCGCCCTCTATCCTGACAGCCTAGCATAATCCATTTCCGAGATCGTTTCCAGTTTTGTTGTGACCCCTCTAGTCTATAAGGCAGAAGCTTTTTATCAACCACATACGGTTGGTTGAAATCTCAGTCTTAGTACCTTGATACAACCTATGAAGGTCGACGCGCGATTATTATTGTAGTTTTTAGATTGCAAATATCGTTGTCTCAGATCCCACTTACCATCAGATGCCTTTGTGCTTGTTTGTATTCTCCTAATCGTCAAATAACCTTGGGAATGACGAAATATATTTGAATATAATTTAGATGGAACGCGACCGAGCCAAGCTGTTGCAACAAACGTTCTCCGAACTGAACAGCGCATACACCGGGCAAAACCGGCGCGTGCACAGCGCGCAGCCACCCCTCGCCGTCAACCGGGTCAAGGTTGGTTCATACACTACATGTCAACCCTCCGACCAAGGGATGTTTCCCACGTAAGAACTTAAAATAGTACCGAATTGCATAATAATATGAGAAGGTTTACTGTCATAATGCCTAAACAGAAAATTGACAAGATGAAAGAACCAATTTGAAGTTGAGTTAAAAATAATCCAAAGTAAAGCATCGAAGTATTTAAGGCTATATTTATTTTTGTTATAGATGAATAATCATATTCATTATGAATTAGGTCTAATTAGCGTGTTGTCCATACCATATATAATTAAATACGCACCAAGTAAATGTATAATTTAGGTAACGTTCCGCGACGAACCCGGCGAGGGCAGTGGCGTCGCGCGCTCGTTCTACACCAGTGTCGCAGAGGCGCTGCTCGCCAACGAGAAGCTGCCGCCATTGGAGTCTTCAGTGAGTGGTGCCACCGCCACGACGGGGAGCAATACCTCCACGGCAGCTCCTGCCAGCGGGACTGCTGCTGGGACCAACACGTCCACAAGGTGAGTACTCGCAGCTTTTTGCAAACTATGGCAGATCAACTATCACGGCTCTCGTCAAAGCGATCACGACGTTAACCAAGCGTTTTTGTGTCCTGCTATATTATTATTTTTAGCCAGTGTTAGTGTGAGGTAGCCTCTGCCGATGCAGGGCATAGGCCTGCCCTGCTTTTCTGCTTTACATTGTATCTTTAATTACCCGACCGCGAAAGGAGGGATGTTGTCGACCTGTGTACATGGTGGAAAAAACGAACGCCACATGGACGGCAACAACCTTAAAAAAATATTTGAAATAACAAATTCTAGGCAAAGGAGACTCGTTTTCATTTTTGAAAATAAAATCCTTCACATATGTTTTTTATTTTATTCTGCCTTAACCGGGGATCGAACTGCGGTCGAATATGACAAAACAATAGTCGTGTTTTATGATACAAATCAAAAGGGTCATTGATAGTGATAATTTAAATTTATTACACATACACCTACCTTTTGAACGCCTTACATCGATTACAAAATGCGTCACTCACACGCCAAATATGTTTGCTATGCTATGCACATTACAACTTAATTTATTCGAAACAAAGTCTCTTTTAGTCTAGGACTTGTGACGGCTGTAGCTAGAGATGAAAGAGACTTAGGCTTTTAAGGCCTATTAAAAAGACTAGCCTCCATCTTACAGGACTCGACTCTAAAATAAAGACTAAAGGTTCGAGTTTTTATTAATAAGACTTAGTCGTTGTATTAAAAGACTAAGCAACTTAAACGACTAGAGTTGTTTTAAAAAAACTAAAAGACTAAAACGACTAAAGTTGTTTTTAAAAGGACTCTCGCCTAAGCATTACACATGACTCATCATCTTTTGTGTCTTACTAACCACAAGGATAGACAATGTTGCTGCTTTCCAAATTTTATTTTACTCATGAGTTATCAAAACGTTCGATTTCCTTTGTGACACGCCACCCCAAGGCGATAAGGCGCTTTTAGTCCTTTTAGTCTTTTAAGCCTTTTACGTTATAAGGTTAAAGGCTACGACTGAAATTAGTCGTCAGTTTGTAGTCTTATGACTAAAGACTAAAGGGTTACAAGACTAATCTAGTCGTAAGGCTGTAAAAATTAGTCTAGTCTTTTTAAAAGGCTTTAAAAGACTAAGTCTCTTTCATCTCTAGCTGTAGCATATAGCGGGACTACTACGTCAAGCGATATTGTTTTCAGGTAGTAATCGAAAGATGGCCAAATCATCTGTCGTACCAGTTTAAAGGGGTGGCCTAGGGCAAACAGTCTGTATTTATTGTCGACTGGGTTATAAACAGGCTAACAACAAACATACACACAAAATTCAAAATTCGGTAATTGAAAGTCGGATCCTAAAGATCTTCCATTCCTTTATTTCTGTCTGGCTGTTATTTGGTCTGATACGTTATTTAATGACCGTGTGTTCATTCAGTGGCAGGAATGTAAACGGGCCCCGTATGAAGAACATGGCCCGCCGGTCGCCAACAACGACGACGACCGATAGCGCGGCGGGCGCGGCGGTCACCACGGCCGGCGGAGCGAGCAGCAACACCAGCACGCGGTGAGTGCTACCCTGGCCCTATTGTAATTTTTATTCTAATAAATAAAATATAGGTGATGTGATGCGACTATGTCGTCAGTCACTTGATACAGACACAAATACCACTAACAATAACAATTAATACCTATAAACCCTTAAATTTACTAAAACTCAAATATTCGTCAATGTAAATAAATCACCTTCAATTTGGAAAAACACACAAAAAACTTAAAATATAACATTAGTATGTATCTGTTTGTATGTTTTCGCTGCATTGTGCTTTTTTTTCTTTTAATGCTTTCGTTCGTACAGTTATGTGTAAAAATAGCAACATCTCAAAAACTCGTCCTAATGCACCTTATTCCAGTGTAATAAGAACTTCGTAACATATTTATGAGAGGATTGTTTCGATACATATTTTTGCACTTAATTGTACTATTTATAATACACAAGTATTTCAAAAACCATCTCTAGTGCAGTCATTGAAGCATTATTGCTCCGAATTTTGTTACTGTGAACCGAATTGCATACAATTTTGGAATTAGGTTCATCTTACCCTTAACTTCAAAAGTGAAAATGATTTGAACTCCGCAACCACCCTGGGGGTGGTTGCCACCCCTTCTCGGGGGTGTTTTTTTTTTTCTTCAAATTAACCTCGGATATCGATAGAAGGCCTAATTTTAAGCAAAAAATCATCTATATAGTTTTTCGAAAAATCCAATACTTTTCAAGTTATTGGCAATTGAAAATTCGCAATTTTTTCACGTTTTTCATCGGTTTTTTGCAAATATCTCCAAAAATTTACGTTTTATCGAAAATTTTATAAAGAACAAAATGGTAGCAGGTAAAAAAATGAACAATTTGGTTTTTTATAAAGTATACATACATACCGTCACGCCTTCATCCCAGAGTGGGGTAGGCAGAGCTACAGAATTACCAACAACTTTAACAGCCAGTTGTTAATTCTGTAACCACATTTTGCACAAACAGGCTAAGATGTATATCATGTGTATATTAGTGACAGGTTGCAAGCCCATCGCCTAAAAATACTACAAGCCTTTAATCCCTTAGTCGTCTCTTACGACTTCCACAGGAAGGTATGGAGTAGTACTATTCTATTCTATTCTGCCGGCAACCACACGGCGAAAAAACACGACACGGCAACAAATAAAGTATTCTAAGTGCAATATTAAACTAGATATTAAAGATCAAAGCCGTTTTTTATTTTGTCTGAAATTTAATCGATGTGGTCAATGCCATCTAGCGGCGAGCAGATGCATTTTATGCATTCTAATAAAAAATTGTTTTGTAGTGCTTGAAATAAGCTTTAAAATGAGCACTATTAAAAGTCTTTTGCACGTAAAATAAGTGAGCTGTATTGCAATTAAGAGGAGCATCTAATGTTTTTTCTTTTAAATCAATGGGTTTCATAAGTGCCATTTCCACCAAAATTAAAATTAATCGTATTCCGCCTAGAATTAACTTTATTATGAAGAGTTTGATAGATTGTATCAGTTTGGCTGCTTCAAGACACATATTTTTCAAAAAAGTCACGATTAAAAATAAATAAAAAAAATCAAATTCTTAAAACACCCACCTTTTTTTTTCATAATATCTCAAAAATGACGACAGATACGTATAAAAGTGTAGGGATAAAAAATTTATGTATTTTTCTGACAATCAATTTGGTTTTTTTGTTTTTTCTGTCAAACAAAAAATGACGGAAGAGCGCGTGGCAGCGCAATCACAGCCTCTCTTAAGCCCTTTAACCCTTCACCTTTTTAGAAAAAGGTTTTTTACTATACATTGCAATGAAGGATGTTGTAGTTCTCTTAATTACCTTTACAATGGTTTTTTATAAATTGTGATAGCATGAAAATTGAAGGAGTTATGGTCCAAAAACTTATCATATTTTTTTCTACTTAGTAACTGAAAATTTCGGAGTGTGAATATTTGGAGCAATGTGAAAGTACGCAGTATAATAGAGACCCAAAACTATTGTTATGTGTATATATATACATAATATGGCTCATATATTTTGGAAACGTAGGCATGAATACATACCAACGTTCTTATATGGGTATTCAATAAATGGCAATTTTTTACTCTAAATTAAAAAAAGATAAAAAAAGTCATTTATTCAGTAAGTAGGCCGTACGGGCACTTTTACACGTCAAGAATCTACCAGCGCTTCCCAAGAGGAGACACTGCTGAGAAGAAACGCCGCAAGAAACTCAGCAGTCAGTCATTTTTTAAACATATTACAATGGTACTACTTAATCTAGCATTATATAAAGCAATAAATATCCAATAACATGCGTAGATCAGCAGGAAAACATGCCAAAAATCTTACGTGAGAGATAAAGGAAGAAAAAGGGAAAAAAAAAACTAAAACCCACCTACTCATATGTGTGTTTATAACTTATAACACGGTGCAAGATGACCACATAAAAGTTTCGATATGTTTTCCTACATCAACGGTGTCCCCTAGACAAGATAAAGCTTTTGTAATTGATCAAATTATTAATGACTATGCTTCGGGTTTAGACCATGCATTTTTGTCTGTTAGATAGTCCTCGACCCTATAATACGCTTTAGACATTAACGACTTTTTCAAGTAATTTTTAAGTTCTGGAAAGGGTAACTTTAAAACTACGTCAGGTAATTTATTATAGAAATGAATGCATTGACCAACAAATGATTTATATACTTTACGAACGCGGAATTTACGAATAGCGATTTTATTTTTATTTCTAGTATTTAAATTATGTAGGTATATCAGAATTCTTGGTGAAGGAATCTAAATTCTTAATAACATAAATAATATTTTCATAAATAAATTGAGACGCTACAGTTAAGATATTAATTTATTTAAAAAGTTCTCTTAAGGAGTCACGTGAATTTAAGTTGTAAATAGAACGAATGGCCCGTTTTTGTAAAACAAATATAGTTTGTATGTCAGCAGCCTTACCCCAAACCAGAATACCGTACGACATGACACTATGGAAATAACTATAATAAACTAAGCGAGCTGTCTCAACATTGGTTAATTGTCTAATTTTCCTAACGGCGTAAGCTGCCGAGCTTAATTTACCTCCCAGTACAACTATATGGGGACTCCATTGCAAATTTTTATCTATTGTTATGCCTAGGAAAACTGCCTTATCTACCATTTGCAAACGCTCGTCATTTAGAAAAATTTTAGAATCTACCGGTTTAACGTTAGGCAAAGAGAATCTAACACATTTAGTTTTCTTAGCATTTAGTAGCAAATTGTTGGAAGTAAACCAATTAAGTACTTTAACTAGTGTGGCGTTTATCCTACTGTAGTCTACAGTTTTTCTTTCTACCTTGAAAATTAGTGAAGTATCGTCAGCGAAAAGTACAATATCACAAAGTTTATCTACTGTTGGTGGCAAGTCATTTATATACACCAAAAATAAAAAGGGACCTAAAATAGAGCCTTGTGGCACACCTATTTTCACTGTAGCTCCAACAGATTGAGTTTTGTTTACAACAACTGTTTGAGTTCTATCACGTAGATAAGAAGACATAAGACTTAAAGCTTTATTGGCCAATCCATAATGTTCTAATTTTAAAATAAGGGTCGTATGATCCACGCAATCAAAAGCTTTAGAGAGATCACAAAATATTCCTACTCCATCGCAAGATTTCTCCCAACTGTTATATATATGTTTAATGAGAACAGATGCCGTATCAATAGTGGATCGTCCTCTGGTGAAGCCGAACTGGTTACTGTTAAGCAGTTTATTTCTATTGAAGTGACCTAACATATCATTTAACATTAACTTCTCAAAGACTTTACTTAAAACTGGTAGTATGGAAATGGGACAGAAGTTCGTTAAATCACTCATCTCGCCCGATTTAAAAAGAGGTATGACTTTACTATTTTTCATGAGATCTGGATCTCCGATATGCAATTATTATAAATTAATGCTAAATTATTTTTAAATATGTAATCATTTATATTTACTGTTTTAATTTAGGGGTAGTTTTAAGGGTAGAAAAGCTTAAGAATATGATAATTATTTTCGAGAATGTGGAATAATATTTAAATCCTTTTCATTTTATATAAAAAAAAAAAAACAATTTTTTATCAAGGGGTACTTTTCAAGGGTTGAAAGGGGGTTAAAAATTTGATGATTATTATCACTACATAGTATAAAACAAAGTCGCTTCCCGCTGTCTGTCCCTATGTATGCTTAGATCTTTAAAACTACGCAACGGATTTTGATGCGGTTTTTTTTAGTAGATAGAGTGATTCAAGAGGAAGGTTTTTATGTATAATAAATTTTATTGTATGTACGTGTGTTATAGAAAACTCAAATAAACCGAAGCGAAGCGAGGGCGGGTCGCTAGTAGAGAATATAAAATATTACTTACTCTATACTTACATCTTTTTATGTCATACCAAAGTATTTTTTGTGTTTTTTTTTCAATTTAGGGGTTGTTTGCAAGGGTTGTAAGATTTTCAAGGGGTTGAAAATGATTTTAATATGAGGTAATTGTGTTAGAAAACACACAATTTCACCACTTACTATTAGACATGTTTTCTAGCGATAAAATGGCTCAATATCAATTTTTCCATTAAGGGGTTGTTTACACCCCTTAAAAATAATAGGCGGAGTTCAGATCATTTTCACTTTTGAAGTTAAGGGTAAGATGAGCCTAATTCCAAAATTTCATGCAAATCGGTTCACAGTAAAAAAAATCGGAGGTAAGACCGTATTTTTCGCTTCAATGACTGCACTATTCGTCAAGCAATCCTGGGTTTGCGAGCCTCTTTAATAATATACTATTATAATCTTTAAATAGTATAAAACAAAGTGAGAATCTGTCTGTCTGTCTCTGTATATCCGCTAGCTCCCCCTAAACCACGAAATGTATTTGGATGCTGGTCTCACCATCAGTTACATATATTTTTTCACTGAATGTTTTTATGTATTATACATTCTGGTTTGTGTACGGGTGTTACAGAAAACTTACAAACAGAAGCGAAGCGAGGGTTGGTCGCTAGTTATGTATATAGTAATATGTATTAGTACATTGTGTATTAAGGGTGGTAAAGAAAGAATTACAAACGAGAGTCTGTTAGAATTAGGTTAGGCTTTAATGACTCGAGCTTTGTATTTCCTTTACCACCCGTGTAACATACAATGTTTTTCATCACAATTGCGAGGAAATGAAATAAAATCAGACAGAAGACTTATTAGCGGCAGACTACATCATTGTCTGTGACACCACAGATAATGTCAAACGTGTTCGGAGTCCGATTCTAGTGACATATGAGATCAATAGTTTATTATGCGAGATTGTTAGGAAATAGTATTCAACTGACATTTCATCTCGAATGAAACTTCATATCGAATGGCACAAGAATTGGGGTCCTGAAGTATTGTGATAGTTTGAGTCCACGTATAATATTTAAAAAAAAAGCTATTACGCACTTTAGTTACGTAATGGTAAAAAAAGGCCCGCGGGTATTATTTTGGATTTACGGTCGATTTTTCTAGCATGTTAGGACACTATTTACGAGCAAGTGTGATGAAATAGTACATTGTGTATTAAGGGTGGTAAAGAAAGAATTACAAACGAGAGTCTGTTAGAAGCCCGAAGCCGTAGGCTGAGGGCTTTAATGACTCGAGCTTTGTATTTCCTTTACCACCCGTGTAACATACAATGTTTTTCATCACAATTGCGAGGAAATGAAATAAAATCAGACAAAAGATCATATTTTTAACTTATTAGCGGCAGACTACATCATTGTCTGTGACTTACCACAGATAATGTCAAACGTGTTCGGAGTCCGATTCTAGTGACATATGAGATCAATAGTTTATTATGCGAGATTGTTAGGAAATAGTATTCAACTGACATTTTATCTCGAATGAAACTTCATATCGAATGGCACAAGAATTGGGGTCCTGACGTATTGTGATAGTTTGAGTCCACGTATAATATTTAAAAAAAAAAGCTATTACGCACTTTAGTTACGTAATGGTAAAAAAAGGCCCGCGGGTATTATTTAGGATTTACGGTCGATTTTTCTAGCATGTTAGGACACTATTTACGAGCAAGTGTGATGAATAATAAATTATGTGATTGCGTGTCAGGAGCGGGCCGGGTCCGCGCATGAAGAATCTCGCGCGGCGGACGCCCAGCGCGCCCGCGCCGCGGCCGCCGCAGACGCGCCGCTCCCTCAACGTAGACGCCAGGGCCTACTCGCCGCAGGTATGCAACTCCATTTAACCACTTTTCGACTTAGGTAAAACATTGAATTATTAGCATCTATAAAATACCATTTTTGGCACGTCCTAATTGGCAATTATCGCCTTCATTAATTTTTAAAGAGTTTTCTCCAGAAGCTATGAAATTAAAAATTAGCTAAAAACTTCGGAACCCTAAAAATAGTCCGGAACACAAGAACAAAGGAAATTACGCATACAAACTATTGACTAACTCAAAATCGATTGATTGCATGATAATATAGTTGGAAAAAAGCTGTCGCAAATCTTATGTTCTACAATTCTACAATAGACGTGAACATAATTGGATGTAGATAATCGCGAAAATTCGATTGACCTTGAATAACTTACGACGCAGACACGAGATTTTATGTGAATTTTGAGGCGACTTTTAGAACACAAAAGTCTAGCCTGGATTGAAGCCTCCCTGCCTACGAAGTAAGCGGTCCCGGGGTCGATTCTCGTTACACTTTATCTGTCAAGGTAGTCTTTGAACTATGTTTTTTTATTGTGTCGTGCTCGGCATATTTGATTATTAAGGGCTGTTACGAATGCTAGGTCTCTATTTAACTTTAAGCCCCTTTTGTTTCCATAATATGATCATATTGTTGGCGCTATGACAGGTCTTATGCACTTGACTTGACAGTAACAGCTACTCTAAAGTTAACAATATGATTATAATATAAAAGCAGGACGGCCTAAAACGAATTGCAAAAAACTCCCTGTTGTGTTGTGCAGAACGCGCCAGGCACTGAGTCAGCGAGCTTTAGCGGCGACAACCAAACCGGACTCAATGAACACCTCACTTTACACCAGACTCAATTAGGAGAAAGACTTTATCCCAAGGCAAGTGACATGATTTTATTAAGTTATTAAATTATAGGTAGTCATTAATGGATTTAATATGTTGTAACTGTAAAACGGATAAAAAAATAAATTCAGTTACATTGTAACAACTAGAATTACAACCTAATGTTGCCAATCAAATCTAAATTGTCAAATCTTCAACTATGATTTTCGTTTAAATATTGAATTAACGTTGGGGCAAAAATATTACCAGTTTTTAGTAAATATGTACAACTACTTTGATGGAATCGCAATGTAAACGCCAACGTTTACGCTTATTGATGTAGTAATTAATTAAATGCACCATGCACAATCAGCAGGATTGATGATGCATCAAAGGGTATGTCGCAACGACTCAATGTTTACTTTTGACGCATTGACATGTAGTAATATTACGACAATAATTACTTAACGATAAAGTTTCATCCGTCTTAAAACGTAAGTAAGAAGCAGAAAAGTTGAAAAAATAATTAAAAAGTTTTCAATAAGGAGATAAAAGTGTTATTGCTAATTAAGTTTATATTTCCATGACATACTGACCCAGTTTATTTGAGATTTATGTTCGGGATTGTGCGTCTAATAAATACTAAATGAATGTTCTATATGGAGCCTCTCATACATCCGCATACGTTTGTATTTCCTGCGGCGTTAGACCCGCTGCGTCTCTATAAATGACCCGTAATACGAACTCTGTCTAATATCGTATGGTTTAGGTATATTCACTACACCCGTCGTTCGCGGGCAAGATCACCGGCATGCTGCTAGAGTTGACGCCAGCGCAACTTCTGATACTACTAGCGAGCGAGGAAGCTCTCCAGCAGAAAGTGCGCGAGGCCATGGACCTTATCGTCATGCACCCCACCGACGGTGAGCCCCTGATTTTGTAATATCACCTCGATACCCTCATTCGCGTCAAGATCACGGGCATGCTGCTAGTGCTGCCGCTCTGCAACAGTAAGTGCGCGAGGCAATAAACCTTATCGTTTTGCACCCCTGCAAAGCCGTTATAGGTGATCCCCTGAATGTACAGTACCACCCGAATACCAAGGAAGCCGCTCTGCAGCAGAAGTGGCGCCTTGACATTATCGTCGTGCAGCCTTTCAAAGCCACCCTAGGCAAGTCCCCGAGTGATTAATAACACCTATAGAAAACCCGTCTTTCGCGGTATTCACGGGCGTGCTGCAAGTGCTATTAGCCAGCGAGGACGTGTTGCAGCAGAAGGTTCGCCAGGCCGTGGACTTCATTATCACGCACCCCTGCGAGGCGCACATAGGGGAATGAATGTATAATATAGTAAGTATCCTCAAAACTAACTAATGACTCATGCTATTATTATGATCTATGACCTATTTTCATTAATATCATTAGAGCCGTTTCTGAAAAATAATTATAATAAACAGTGTTTATTTTCAATACCCGAAGGCGGGCTCCGCTGTTCAATTTCATGTTGCGCTTTTGATTTAATGTCCGTAACATTAAGTGGGGGGGCGGGACTTCGTGCATTGAAAACGCTTTTTACAATAATTGCTTACTCTGGGTATGATATAATAATAGTGTTAAACTCTTAAGACTGCGCCGAGCGTACGCCGGATGTACAGTGGCACCCTCATTACTTTTATTGTGTTTTCTAATAAACTAACGGATTTTCTTCAAAATTGTCGGTATGTTTTTGTACTACAAACGAAAACTCAACTTATAGGGTATATCACACAGTTTAATAACAATTCACTTTCGAGTTATCAACTTAACGGAAAAAAGTGGCCACCTTTTCGCGTTAAGCTGACTACTCAAAGGGTAATTGTTATTTAAGTTTGTTACGTATCCCATAAATTGTGTTTTTACGTGCACTACAAAATCGCATCGTCTGATTCCAAGGAAATTCTTTAGTTAATTAGAAAACACAACAATGGTAATGAGGGCGCCACTGTACATCCGGCGTACGCTCGGCGTAGTCTTAAATCAAGCCTGTTTCCCAGAGGGGTAGGCAGAGACCACTTCTTTCCACTTGCTACGATCTTGACAAATTTCTTTCGCTTCTTCCACATTCATACATCGAGTCATGCACGTACGTCGGTTTCGGGTACTTAAGATTCGGCCCTTTTCCAGTATTTCTCCGATTTGACTCGAAAAAGTACGCCTAGGGCGGCTACTTTCGATCTGTATATCTCTTTCGTCAATCTTCTTTCATCCATCTTTTCCAAATGACCGAACCTTCGAAGCATGCCCTTTTCAATCTTAGTCACTACATCTTCTTTCTTTCTTTTATATTTATTATTATAATTTAAAATAAAGTCTAGTAGTTACTTGTCTCAACAGCAGCCCTTCTGTGATGAAACATATCTTAGTGTCCGCAGTCTTGCTCTTCTCAAACCGTATCTGATACCCAACCTTACTCTGAAACTGGGTGAGGGTCTCAAATGCTACTCGTTTCGATAACGATATACAGGCGATTCTTCTGGGCTGCGTGCATGCTGAAAATTTATGAAATTAGATTAATAGAAACCTTAGTAATAAGATTAAAACTCCACCAAGCAAACCTCGAGCGTCCAGTGGCGCCCTCATTACTTTTATTGTGTTTTCTAATTAACTAAAGAATTTCCGTACAATCAGACGATACGTTTTTGTAGCGCAAGTAAAAACACAATTTATGGGATACGTAACCAACTTTAATAACAATTACCCTTTGAGTAGTCAGCTTAACGGGAAAAGGTGGCCACTTTTTTACGTTAAGTTGATAACTCGAAGGTGAGTTGTTATTTAACTATGTGATATACCCTATAAGTTGTGTTTTCATTTGTAG
>OZ014438.1:78032676-78120988 GCA_963966035.1 Acleris laterana | reverse complement strand
ATACGACATTTATAAATAAAAATGGCTGCTCTGACATTATTTCGATACATCTAAATATATAAAAGGAGAAACTGACTGACTGACTGACTGACATATCAACGCACAGCCTAAACGGCTAAACGTAGGCACTTGAAATTTGGAAGGGACGTAGCTTAGGTACCGTAGAGGTGCACTAAGAAAGGAATTCCCGAAATTCCCACGGGAACGGGAATTAGCGGGAAAATTATTAACTCAAAAAAATGTTTTGCCCAACGAAGTGGACACGGGAACAGCTAGTTTATTAGATATGAATTAGTTTTGCTGTACAGAAAAATACTAAAACAGAAAAGTGCATTGAAAATATATTTAATTGAGTGCATGCATGGTATTTGCATTAAAGTTCAAAACTTTTTTATTACATAACAACTGTAATAAACCTAATAAAATAAAGTAGGTAAAAGCTAATCCAAATAAAACGCATCTTCTGATTCAACGTGTACCGAAACTTCAGTGAACTCTAAAGCATCAAAATAATTGTTATCTTCAGACTCAGACGAAATTACGATATCTTTTTCATCACAATATCTCAAATGTTGCCTTACTGTGATAAGCTTGACCAAACGATATTTATTTAATTTTGTTTCGTAACTTCGTATGAGTTAAAGAAAATGAGATCCAATTGCGTTCTGCAGGGGCGAGCTCGGTGGGATGCTTAAAAATATATGAGCTATTGAATAAACTTCTTCTTTAGAGGCCAAACTCTGCCACCACAATTGAGGTGCCATGGCTTCAACTGTAGCCCATGCGGAGTAGCATTTGCCAAAAAAAAAAATATTTCTCATTTAAAATAACAAATTGTTGAGATAGGTATTTGATCGTTCTAACTGGGGACTCGGTCATCTTAATATTCTACTTTTACAAGCTTTTATTAATTTATCTTCACTGTATGTGTATGGTATGTAAGCGTCAAATCTTGCAAGTTAAAGACCCACTTCCCAGTTTCCGATGAAGCTGAAAATTTGCATACGCCTTTAGTTCTGATGACAATACAATAATATAGGGTAAGGACTAAAAAGTTGTCCACGCTAACTCAATCAATTAAATTTTCTATGAAACTTTTCCGTTGTGACACGAAAATTAGCCATACAATTGTGGGGATACTTTTCGTGTCACAACGGAACTTTATTCGTCTTCGTTGTTTGTATGGTTAACTGCGCTTAACAGTGGTCCAACTTTTTGGTCCTTACCCATTATCGAGCTGGTCTGATGATGGAAACCATAGACACTCCTAAATTTAAACCCGTCGTGTTAGGGCTTGTTAGAATCGTCTTGACAAGTAGATGATGACTGTGCAAAAAAAGTACAGTCGGCAACAAAAGCTTGACCCGAAAATGTTTTTTTTCGATCGAAACTTATTTTTACTAATAATTCGCACTATGTTTTTATTTACAGAATCATCGGCCTGTGTTTGCTACAAAATGAATTATGCCCGATGTTTTTGAACCGGCACGTGTTGAAATTTATCCTGGGGCGGCCAGTGCGGTTCCACGACATGGCCTTCTTCGACCCGGTCGTGTACGAGAGCCTGCGGCAGCTGGTCGTCGACGCGGAGTCCAGCGACTCCCACACTCTCTTCGCCGCTCTAGATCTCAACTTTAGGTATTTGATCGGGTTACTCTCAAAGTTCCTTTTCGCCAAATGACCATATAGCTCAAACGTCTGGATTGTGTAATGTCTTTCTTGCTATATAGACATGAACGTTAAATGTATCTTTAGCAAAACGTCTGGATCTTAGAATGTTACAATTTAAAATACTCTAGCAGCGAAACGTCTATATCTTGGAATGTCTTTATTACTTAATAGACATACACGCTAAATGGCGGTATCTACAAATTAATGTCTTAATTACTAAATAGACATGATCTCCAAATGGCCCGGTAGCAAAAGGTCGATATGACACTTGATAATTAAAATGAAATAATTTTACTTTCGACGAATTAGGTATCCTAATTTTACGGACTACTTTCATTTCCATACGTTGCGCTACTAAGTCGTTCTGTGTTCATGTCAATTGACTAATTTTACTTTCGGCTAATTAGATATTTTAATGATATGGACCAATTATATTTCCAAATGTTCGGCTACTTGCTCATTTTAATTCTGAGACGCTCTGCTAAATTGACACTTTGCTGACTGAGTATTCTACTTTCATGTCATTCAGCTGAATTGACTGTTTGCTGATTGTATTTGACTGTTATGTCATCTAGCTGAAATGGTCCTTTGGCGAAAAGGGCATTTTGAGAGTAACCCATTTGATCTTCTATACCCTGCTAGGAAAACATCGCCTTCACTTACACCAAGCCCGGCGCGCTCTGATATTTAGTCGCGAAAGTTAGTACCTAGGCTTACGGCACAGGGGCTGTGACGAGTTAACTAAGCAATTCGTTGTTAAACTACATTTAGATTGAAAGTGGACTTATAGAGAAGAATTGCTAATCATCTAGAATGTTCTGTGAAGAAAGTTTTCAACGCTATTGTTCATTACAAAAAAAACGGAACTATTCAAAGTGTTGTTAGAAAGGCTCGTCCAAGGAAAACGTCTCACCGGGAAGATTTGCAAATAATACGTGTAGCTAAACAAAACCCGTTTAAAGCCGGGACCGGCTCGCTATCCCATTCAAGGGGTTTCGAATGAGTTTTTATAAGGATTTATTTTGAAATGCCGTATCGCTTGAAAGCCGTTCGATTTGCGTTTTAAAGCGCAATTTATAACAGTTACCCTTACCAAACCCGTTTCGTGTAAGTCTTGTTCGATTTTGCTTTTAAAACGCTATATTTTGAGTGATACCAATATCTCTTTAACTTAAAAAAGCCGTTCGATTGACTTTTTAAGCGCTATTTATAAGGGGTACCCTTATATAAAGCCGTTCGATTTACAAGCACTATTTTTAAGGGTTACCCTTATATTTGGTTATGCAAGAGAGGGATATCAGGTTACTGCTGCTCTTTAGGTTTCCCTTGTGAATGGCTAGTTTAACAAACAACTAAGTCCTAATACTAAGTCGTATACTACCGCATTGAATGTAATAGAGTGTCTATTTGTCTCTTAAAACGCTTTGAAACGGTCTATATAATTTTATACAAACCTCATGTATAATGTTTTATTAAAAATATTTTTATTTAGTTTTTTTCTTCTGTTACACAATTATCGATATATCGATAGGAAAATATTTCTAACACTACCTGAATGGCGACTGTCTTTTGTTTTGCCGCGAAAAATCCGGGCTCTGATAATAATTACCTCTTTCAGCTTGGAAATGTGCGAGGAGGAGGGCGGCGGCTGCGTGGAGCTGGTGACAGGTGGGCGCGAGCTGGAGGTGACGGCGCTCAGCGTGTACGACTACGTGCGCAAGTACGCGCGCCAGCGCATGCTGATCGCACAGGAGAAGGCGCTGGAGGTACCTTTTCTAACCTAACTTTCTGGATACCGCCATCTTGCTACGGGAGGTGCACACCGCACAACTGTTAAATCAGTCTCCATTACCACCAAACTATGAACGCCCCCTTTTTACTAACTTCAGCGAACTGCTGGTAAAAGGATTGTTCTCCATCCTAAGCTAACGTATACAAATTTTGAAATTTGATTTGAGAGATACTACACCTTATCCCTCCCTACTCTCCGAAAAATATTTAGTTTTGATTCCTATGAAGGTCTTCCTTATCGATATACTTTTGACTGAGGAGGTTATTATGACATAGTAATGCAGTTCTGTTTACGCTGAGAGAAAAGGACACAGCTTTATAGCTGCTATAGCTCTGTCCTCTACGCTCGCCATACAATGAACTGCATAGCCATGTCATAATAACCCCCCTGCGGGCCTAGTATGGCTGCGTCTATATCGCGTGTGGACAAAGCATCCGTCACTTTTAGACACGTGTCCTTATTTACCTGTCAGAAGGTGACAGATGCCTTATCCAAAATTTATCACGCGATAAACGCAGCCATATTAGGCCCCCTGGTCGTCATATCCTCCCAAGACCCATGCCAAATTTCGTTAGTTCGAAAAAGAATCTTGCGTCAGTGAACTAAAGTCAAAAGTCACGTTGACAAAGTGACGTTGAGCCTTACGAGGATATAGGGGTAAGGGGAAACATAATAGTAGATTATACACCGAGGGGATAAAGCTCTGTTTTATGTCACTCCAGATTTAATTCCCGAACATAGCGAGGGTGTCACGAGTTCATTCCTGAGCGAAGCGAGGGAATCAATCTCGCCCAAAACTAAAACAGCTTTATCCCAAAGGAGAATACTCTACTATTCTCACCTTTTCTTTGTTTTGCGTATATGACTTGTAGTGGCCAGTTCGATTTTCAAATAAGTTATTTTGGCTGTAGGTTTCTATGGAACTGTTTTTCATACGAATTCAAATCTCATTACATTATAATTATAACCCGCTGGTTAGCCGATGGCTATAATGAATTAATGACTTACAGGTGAGATATGCATGATATAATATAGGGTGCCTCCGACCTTGGGGCTTTAAATGCATGGATCGTTTCTACTCCTGAAACTGAACTTATTTTGTTCTGTAAGTTTTTAAAAATATGTCCAACTTAAATTTGATTTTTTTCACACTTTAAATGTAATTTTCAATGTACGCGATCCAATTCTCCATTTTCCTTTAGCCCTCGTACCAAGAAAATATCGCCCATGAGACCATGAGATAGTGATATTATGGCCATTATTTAATTTTCACAATTAGACATCCATTAGTTATTTAAACATAAGTTATTTTTTAATGGTGCCGAACAAAAGTAGTTCAGTTTATTAAGCAGAATCGATCATTTAAAGTCCCAAGGTCAGGCACCCTGTATAATCGTCTTCATAACCTTTCCTGTCTCTTGAACGTATGTTTTACATCAAGCGAGGTTTTGTAGGATCTTATTTGAATTGACGTGGCGATGTTTAGGGGAGCCCTATTTCCGGTATACTGGTGATGATACTGATGACGTGTGGTTCAGGCTATCCGCACGGGCGTGACGGATGTGGTCCCCGAGTCGGCTCTGGAAGGACTGACGGCGGAGGACCTGCGACTGCTGCTGAATGGCGTCGGCGACATCAACGTCACCGCGCTGGTCTCCTACACCTCGTTCAACGACGAGAGCGGGGAGCCGCCCGAGCGCCTCGCGCGCTTCAAGCGCTGGCTCTGGGCCATCGTTGACAAGATGACGCACCTCGAACGACAAGACTTGGTTAGTACTAGTTTAGTAGGTGTAACATCTCTAAAAACTGCGATCGCCAAAATCGGCTATTCCCAGTTGTCCGCACCCTAAAAATTATGCAGGTCCGGGGTATTTGGCTCTAATGTGTTAGTTTTTATGAATGTACTCGAGTAGATATATTCGTACAGATGTAGTGAATAATCCTTTCCCATCGTTTTTTATCGGATATGTTCGTATTTATCTAGCTTGCTCAATTAGCTTCAGTACCCATCAATATGCCAACTGAGATAGCAAGATAAATACGAAGTTATCCGACCAAAAACGATGGGAAGGGATTATTCACTACATCTGTATTTATACACCGTGTTTTTTTTGATTTACGATAACTTTAAGGGAACGTTCTTTAGGTCAAATAAAGTTAATTTCCCAAAGACAGACAAATGATAACTCTTACGGTTTTAAAGATATTTAATTTTTAAATTTAATCAGTTAATCACGTTGAACTAGTATAAAAGGCTCTTAATTGATAACACCAATTTTCTTTTAATTCTTATGAGTAAAGAGTTTCCAATTGTTAGGTTTGTATACGCGTCCATGGAATTAGTAAGTACTAACGTACATCTGGAAGGTGCACTACACCGATAACGCGAGCCGAAAGAAATGTACTAAAGCTTACTGCGTCCCTTTCTAAAGTAGACCATATTTGAATGGCAATTTACGGACAAATTAATTTTACAAGCCGGTGGGGCAGTAAACGAAACAATATTTACTTATTCAACTGTTACTCTTATTCTTACTTATTCAACTTACTCCCAAATCGATATCTGTGGATTTTTGGATCTGTGTGGTCTCCGACAACTAATCCGTTAACAAATTGAGGAACAGTAGCCGCCATCTTGAACTTTTTAGTTATTTAACTGATTGTCTCCAAAATCGATATCTGGGCATCTGTGACCACACAGATGCCCAGATATCAATTTTGGAGACGTCAACCGTCAACCGTCAATGAATCCGTGGACAGACTGAGAAAAAGTAGCTGCCGTCTTGAACTTCTTAATAAGAGCAGGTAGAACAAAATACAAGCATAGCAAGCTTTCAAACAAAATCTAGTATTAAGTTGTCATTCAAGTGTCAATTTCGAATTATAGGAGACCACACAGAATACACAGATCCCCAGATCCACATACAGGTACATTTCTTACGGCTCGCGTTATCGGTGGAATGCACCTTCCAGATGTACGTTATTAGTTTATTACTTACTAATTCCATGGTTACGCCAACATTGACGTATTATTTGACACTCACTATTAGTTAACTCTAAAGGCCCTTTTAGAATGATCAAAGATATAACATTCAATAACTTTGTTCTAAACAGAAAAATATTTTTTTTTGCAATATTTAATAATCCTATCTACCAATTAGTTTCTATGGATATACCTAGTAATATGCCGAAGTTATCGTAAATCAAAAAAAACACGGTGTATATTATACCTAGGTTCAGGAAAGCACAAAAAGTCATTGAGTCAAATTAAAGAGTGCACAACTGGTGCACTGTCCGCTGTGTGAACAAAGGGGTGCAGACAGCTGGGAATAGCCGGTCAAAATGTATTAGCAAGAATTAACTTGCGACGCGATTCGCTACACGCTTCCCTGTGTTTTTTTTTGGGTACAGTGGCAACTAAAAACAGCATGAAAAAGTGTCATGGAAACTAAAACAAAACAGTAATTAAAATATGTTAACCAATTAAGGCCGAGTTCACCAACAGATGTTTAAAATTTAAACGGTTGTATAAACCTTAAACGACTGATTAACGATATTGTGGTGTTCACCACGCGTTAGCCATTGTGTATGTGCCGTAACTGGCTGTTTAACTTAAACGAAGAAATAGACTTTGTTGAGGCAACGGTTAACTGCTCAACTGCATTATTATTAGGTTAAAGGGTGAATTGCAAAAATATTGTACATAGTTTAAGGACTTAATTGAGACAACGTTAACTTTCTTCCATTGTTTTTCCTTTGTGTAACGAAAGTTATCCATATGTTTATATGAAAAAGTTAAGGATCGTTAAGGATTTTCTAATTGAGCCCTTAACCATGTACAATATTTTTGCAATTCACCCTAAACGCAATAAAATAGAAGACACTTCTTTGAATTATGTATTTAATTTTGAAGAAAATAATGTTCTAGATGATTTTGAAGAAATTGAGCTAATTTTACGCCCACCCCGTTTATATTCGAAATACGGCACACGATTTTTTGTAATTGTAAACATACGACACTTCGTAAATCGTAAACAAAGATAGTGAAGACCTTTAGGTGTGAGTATGGTGTCTCTCTCAATCGCTCTACGAGTCCAACTGATTTGTCCCGAACTCGAGGGCCTCTGAACCTATGACAGTTGAAATTAACCATTATTGCAATGAAACTTCTACGAACAATATAGACAATGATAATAGAAAACAATGCTGAACAACAACGTCATTAAGGATTGATATAACAAGCATTAAATTTCGCCTCTATTCCTGGTTGCCACTACCTTGATGGCCACCACTGGTGGCAATACGGATTTTTGTTCCTGATTGCCGCCCAGCGGTGGCAATGAGGATTTCCTCTATTCTTGATTGCCACCACCTCGATCGCCATCGCTGGTGGCAATAATACGGAATGAGGTAGGTTTAGGTTATGTTAGTTTTGCAGCAGGCTCGGAGGGCCAAACCACCCAGAAATAGGAGCTCCGCATCAGCGGAGCTCCGTCGACACTCTTATTTCAAATCAATCAGACAATGTTTACATTTTCATAAGAGTAAGAATTCTGAAAAAGTGGGAATTTAAGGAAATGACATTTATAGGCAGTAGTATATTTTCCTCATTGACACCAGTGGCGGCGATAGGGAAATATATTCCTCATTGCCACCGCTGGGCGGCAATCAGGAACATAAATCCGTATCGCCACCAGTGGTGGCCATCAAGATAGTGGCAACCAGGAATAGAGGAAATTTCGTAGTAAGTATAATAAATTTTAATTTCATTTTAAACATACCGATTGGGTAAAAGCAAATTTATGTAAATACATTGCCATCTTAACAAAGTAATACTAAACCGTACGGTCGTTTAAGACTCATTCATTCAAAAACGTTCGCTTAGTTAACCGTTCGTTAGAAACGGTTGGTGAACACAACAACGCCGTTTGTTTAAACACTTGTTAAATGTTAACGGAGTGATTAAGTAATCGATAATGGTTATGTTGTAGTTAAGTGAACTCGACACTTGACTGACGATTAGAGCGTAAACAGCTGTCAAAATGTATGTGGAAAATGTATTTGGTAACTGACAGTGGATTAACATTGATTAAATTTAACATCATTTGGTGAAATTGGTACTCAGTACCTATATAGTACCAATAAATACTTAGTACCAATGTCACCAAACGATGTAACGTTTAATCAATGTTAATCGACTGTTAGTTCATACATTTTGACAGCTGTTAACGCTCTAATCGTCTGTTAAGTGGTTAACATCTTTTGGTGAAATTAGTACTTAGTAACAATTAAATTTATTATCGTTTGGTGAAATTGGCATTGTCTGATAAAAATGAACAGTGCAATTTGAACAATTAATGGTAAAAAGTAGAAAAGTAAAAAACACTAGTTCAAAAAATCCAACTTTCCGCACGATATTCGGCTACTAAAACTACCACTTTTTGAGCAAATGTATTAAAACGGTAATTATAATAGTATTATTTGTACACTGCAGGTGTACTTCTGGACGGGCTCGCCCGCCCTGCCCGCGAGCGAGGAGGGCTTCCAGCCGATGCCTTCGGTGACGATCCGGCCCGCGGACGACGCGCACCTGCCCACCGCCAACACCTGCATCTCGCGGCTCTACATCCCCCTCTACTCCTCCCGCCACGTACTCAAGCACAAACTCCTCCTCGCCATCAAAACGAAAAACTTCGGTTTCGTCTAAATCAACATTGTAATACCTTCATTATATAATTCCTTTAGTCGTAAGCCTTGAGACTTGTAATTGTATTCGTTATTTCTATCGTTCTGGGGATCGATCCGTAGTGAGCAATCCTTGCAGTTGGGCGGGTAGTGTTACGATTCTATTTAGGAGTCTGAAATCAACTGGGGATAGAGGACGTTACATTTGATTGTATTTATTTATAAATATTTACTTGCTTCTTTTTATAAAACGTATTCTATTAATCGTACTCTACATAATTTATAGAATAGTCGAACGGAACCCTCTTTGAGTTGACAGTCCCGCTCCGCCCGCGTTGCGCTATCGACCTTGTCGTTCTCTAAAACGGCAACTTATACAGTTGCGTAGTTTGTCTCGGTGGCGAATATTGACACAGCTAATAAATTTAAATTGATTATTTTTTGTAGTTTTATAATTTTCACTAAATTAATTTTTTGTTAGAACATTTTAACATAAAAGAGCCTATGTTTTTGTTTGTAAGAAATTATAAATACAAATGTAATGACGTATACGTAAAACACTTTAAAGGGAACCGTGTTCGTGTATTAATGATAGTAATGAACCTGATTAGGGCAATACTTATCTATGCCAACATCTTTCTGCTGGTGGGAACAATGTTCCCTCTTCACTGTTTTACCTATGCCTTACGATACGATGTGATACTATAGTTGGTAGGATTTAAAATTGTTCGTCGAACTACTTTGAAACGGATCCCTACGTATCCACTATTACAGACGACGAGAACTCTTATTTCTAATTAAATAATGTCAAACGGTAACGTAAAACTACGGGCTCGCGCTGTGTTTCTGCCTTGACTGCACATTTGACAATTCGACAATTTAATAACCCTTAGTTTTATTTTTGAAGGAAATATTGCCATTTAACTAGGGAAACGAACCGTGCCCTGATCACACGTAGTGGTGGGCGGCTCGGCGAAGCAGTCGTCTCAAGACATGAGAGCATTTGATAAATATTTATTTGGCCGAGCCGCGAAAAACAATCTTTCTATTTTTAGTTGTATTTGCTGATTCACTCTCAGGTATAAAACCTATGTCAAACTATGTAGGCAAATTGTGCGTTACTTATAATGCTTCCTTGACCTAGTAAGAACATTAAATGTATAACATTCAATTCCTTGTGAGTGGTTTATTTTTCTTAAATATAGTGACGATGATTCAGCTAGGGCGTTTACGATTATAATGTACTTTTTAGGATATGAAATAGTTTAATTTATGCATACCGAAATATGCATCTGATTTTACATGAGGGTCGAATTAGATTCAAACCAAAATTGTTAATTTTCTTTTCTGTTGTGCACTAAAATGTCTTATCGTCTGGGTACTTAATTTAAAAAATTATATGGTGAAAACGAATGGCAAAATAATAGTAATTTGCGACTCCAAGTTCTAAACTCTAATTTTAAAACTACTTTAGTATCTTTTTATTTTCTAGTTACCGCTCCACTTGAATACAATTGGATCGTTTTTGTCTGTTCTGTTTGGGCATCGAGTCGCCAGTCAGTCTCCTCGATACGTGTGGTCACGGTGCGCAACGACACCAATTCCGAAAATTTATAATTATTACGGTCTGCTTTAGTGTTGCTGAGACCGGAACATACAAATAAGTAACGACTAGCTGCTTCCAAGAAACGTTCGAGTCATATAATTAGCATTTAATATGTGGATATCTGCTATGAAATAAATAATTGTTTTAGCCTGTCACGCAACCTACAAATCAAATTAAACGTGCCTGAAATGTGCATCATAACCTCCCATAGTTGGAAGTGAAATGAATTCAAGCCAAATTAGATATAGAATAAGTCTTCTGGAGTACAACTGTGGTCCGCCGGTCAGTACTGAGTGTACTGACCCTACTGAAAGACTGATATTAGCCAGTTTGCGTGGCGGGTTAAGATTACTTGTACATATTATATTCCATGATGATCGGGTTTTCGCAATCAAATACATTTTAGTGTATGCCGAAAATATAAATGACTGTTTAAGGGATTACTATTTTACATAGTAAGGTGGTCTAAAACGCCGACACCTTGAACAGACTAAATCTCAAATGATTTTTTTTTTTCATTTGACACATTTTAATGGCAAAATACGAGTTCTTTGTTAATGCTTACCGGTATTGCGTTTTTATTATTTTGTTTTTTTTATTTTGCACGTAAAAGCCATGAAAAAGAGAAGTACTTGAAAATGTTTATATATAGCTTTGTTATATAGGTGGAAATATAAGATACTAGAGTGACGGGAATACTTGCTATTTGTGCATGCTTGAAATGACAAGTCAATCCTATATTAAGGAGTTTTTGTACCCTCTATTAATCTTAGATCTTCCTTTGGTTAGTTGTAGCATGTATGATTCGTAATAAACAATCTCAAATCGCTAAACCGTGTTTTAATGGGTACTTGCAGCCCGCAGCCTGGTTACGCGGCTTCCTGCGACACATGTTTGTTGGCCGTTTCCTCGTGGTCCTACTATTTTTGTCCTACTGACTTTCGACGGAGCCCCGCCCAAGGGCGGAGCTCCTGCTTCTAAGTGGTTTTGCCCTTCGGGCATCTGAAGATACCTAACGAACCTAACCTACCTACTTTTACAACCACAATTAGTATTTAGTGATCAAATCTAGGTTCACTTTTTGACTAGTAGGACAAATTAGTAGGACCACGAGGAAGTAAGTTGTTTGTTAGACCCTACTACGGTCTTTTGTTTGGGCTATTCCCAGTTGTCCACAGTGTGGACAACTGGGAATAGCCCTAGCGAATAGGCATAGCGGGGAACAGATTTTAAGTAAACGTTTGTTAGGTACTCTTAAATGACTTTTTGTAATTTCCTGAACCTAGGTATAATATAAACATTAACACGGTTGAGTCAAATTAAAGAGTGCGAACAAAGGGATGTGGACAACTGGGAATAGCCTGATCCAAGTTCCCTGAGGGAAGACCTTTCGCAAAACCCCTTGAAGGGCATAGCTGACCGGTCCCTGAAAGTAAGGATCTAGGTAATCTAGGTGCTTGTTTTGTTAATGTCAAACGCTCCAGGTAACGTGGCACCGGCTAAGAATAAACTGCACAAGTGCATTCAGCTTGCATGACAGGTTACTTGCGTATGTGGTGTCATAAACCATACAAGCTACGTTCGGAATACGCTCAAACCGATCCAATAAGTAATGCCTGGCATTTAAAATACCATTTATTGGCACCTGGCGATATACATCCTCCTCCGCCTCTACAATAATTCACGATTGATTTTTATGGCTTGGTAGATGGACGTGTTCTTTAAAATAGAAGTAGGCTTTCAAAGACATGGTACGAGATCCGATGTGTCGTATGGGCGGACCCCTCGCTCATTTACTTAAACTCAAACTACATACACACATACATTACATACATTAAATCACGCCTGTTTCCCAGAGGGGTAGGCAGAGACCACTTCTTTCCACTTGCTACGATCTTGACAAATTTCTTTCGCTTCTTCCACATTCATACATCGAGTCATGCACGCACGTCGGTTTCGGGTACTTAAGATTCGGCCCTTTTCCAGTATTTCACCGATTTGACTCGAAAAAGTACGCCTAGGGCGGCCCCTTCCGACCCGTCCACTCACTATCGATGTGTATATCTCTTTCGTCAATCTTCTTTCATCCATCCTTTCCAAATGACCGAACCATCGAAGCATGCCCTTTTCAATCTTAATCAATACATCTTCTTTTATTCCACATTTCTCTCTGACTTTTTCATTCCTTAGTCTATCAATCAGTTTCACACCACACATACTACGCAAAGAGCGCATTTCAACGGCATTTACACGACTTTTATGCTTGTCCTGCCACACCCAACATTCACTACCATACATCAGGGTAGGGGCCAGCACTCCATTGTGAACAGCCAGTCGGGCTTTTTGTGAAATGCCCTGTCTGCTCACAAAGGAGTACAGGGCCCCAAACTCAAACTACTTTCACTTTAATATGTTTCTGCGACAAAGTACCTACTAAAATGTACAGCTACTTCGGAGTTCCACTTCGCAGGTAGCTGCTGCGGTTATTTATTAGGCATTGATCGTGGGTCAACGACTCCAGCCCAACAGCTCCGTCTCCAAGGGTGGTTGATAAATTCGCCATAAAATCCACACAAAATAGAATTCGCAATAAGTACTTTTGTATTTTTGGCTGAGCATAAATGAAAGAATAAATCGACCTATAATATTATATTTAAGTAAATCATTATGATTATAAAAAATACGTTGCTGACATATACCCAATTAACAACGATAATTCTGATATTCACACATGGGAGCAAAGAAATCGAGCAGCTTAGTACTGAATTTCCATAGAGAGTGGCACGATTTCTTTGCTCCCAAGTATATATGGTACGTTAAACTACGTTTACAATAAATAGTAGTGGTCTCAGCTCTAGTACCTTTCTAAAGTAGTTGATTCTGATTATTTGTTAGGAGTAGCTAACAACTCAATCGCCCCCTTGTTCCATCTAGTCATACACTTAGTTCTACATGTATGACTAATAAGAAAAAAAAATCCGCTTAGTTCTACATCCATATGTATGACTTCTTTGAACACGTAAAGTGGTACTTTTTTGTTCCGTCTAGTCATACACCTACACGATGTGTACAAAACGAGTTGTTTAAAATGAGGTAGGTTTAGGTTATGTTAGTTTTGCAGCAGGCCCGGAGGGCCAAACCACCCCGAAATACGAGCTCCGCTTCAGCGGAGCTCCGTCGACACTCTTATTTCAAATCAATCAGACAGTGTCGACGGAGATCCGCTAACGCGGAGCTCCTATTTCTGGGTGGTTTGGCCCTCCGGGCCTGCTGCAAAACTAACATAACCTAAACCTACCTCATTTTCATATTTACATGTTTACATTTTCATAAGAGTAAGAATTCCGAAAAAGTGGAAATTTAAGGAAATGACATTTATTTACATCGTGTAGGTGTATGACTAGACAGAACAAAAAAGTACCATTTTACGTGTTCAAAGAAGTCATACATGGATGTAGAACTAAGCGGATTTTTTTTTCTTATTAGTCATACATGTAGAACTAAGTGTATGACTAGATGGAATAAGGGCAATCGCCTCGGGTAAGTGAGATGAGATGACTCGTTATTTCGCTTTCACTATTTAATAGTTTCTGGTCTGCATTTGTTTATATATCGAATTCCATTATTATGAAACCGCGATTAAATTGGGATTGGAATAGCCGTCAATTCATATTATGCACTTTGACGTAAGTATATGGTAAAACTGTCACCTCTAATCCCTTTCTAAACGCGGCTACATAATAACAACTTACTTAGACAACTAAGGTAAATGTACGTTTCGACGAACGTTTAAGACCTGGATGAACGTTTAATTTTTTTAATAATGTCTGGGATTTTTATAAGATTATGATCAATAGAATAATGGTAACTTTAATAAATCTGTCATCCTTTTAATGTGCCTGGAAATAAATTACATGGATACAAATATTTTTAATGGGTTTTCAATCGTTTACCCCGTTTGTTACCATTTACCGAACTAAGAAACTGTATTTGCACATAATACTGAACCGGGCTGCCGCATCACCGAACTAGGGAAAAAATGTACTTATGAGATTTTGGCGCTCAGTGGTGCTCAAACTTTGGTCAAACATTAGGCATATTTTATTTTATTATTCAAGTGGTAAGAATTTAAAAAAAAAATGGAAATATATGGAACAAGACTAGTTTTTTTATATATTTGATAGTATGGCATTTTTATTAACTATCTGAGAGCTGAATCCCTATCAACACGATACTAATGAGACCAAACATGGCCTACTTTAATGCTTAACAATCGAAATCTTTTCGTCATCTTCCGGCTCTATCATCAGCAGTTCCATATACGTAAATGTGTAGTCAAAATAATAATTTGACTATTAACTCCAAGCTAGTATTAAAACATTAACGGCTTGAATGTAGTATTAAAACATTTTAGTATCGGCCTAGCTGTTAATGGATTAAGGATGATATTCCAACAAACACCGTGTAGTAATGTGGCTGAGGCAGACATGGACCATGGACCACTATTCACCGAACGCCCTTTCGGTGAATTGGACAAGCACGTTTATGAGGAACTATCAAGCGAACGGATTTCAAAAATAGTGTTTTGAAGTAATAGTTACGGTATAATTACCTACAAATCTGACATTATTACATATAATTAGAACTATTATATAACCATAAGTACATATAGTTTTCCTACTATTGCTTAAAAAAATTATATCTCGCTAATGCAAAATACGGCTAGGTTCGCGGCAACGCCGGGAATGGTGAAACTTCGGTCCCGCTCCTCCGCCTGTTTGCTTGTATGTATGTCAGAGCAATGTTTTTAATTTGGAATAGTTGTACAATAGAATGTAAAACATGCTAAAAAACATGAACATGTTTCTGTAAACATTGAAGTGATTTAAAGGGGAGGGGGGTGAAAAAAGGGTTAATGGGGTGTCATATAAAAACACTCAATCAAAACTAGATTTTTAGTTTTTTGGAACCCTAACTATACTAACTTATTCCCGAAGTTGAGATGAAAAACTTTCTTATGTCTAATCTTATTAGGTAATATTTTACGGGAAATTAAAATTAAGTTATAAAAAATAAAAACGTTGTTAAGAAATCAGCAAATAGCAATGAAAATACGTGTTTAGACTTAGGCAAGTCAAAATTGTCTGTATTACTAAAAGTAAAAGTTAAAGTAGTTTTATTTCTTATTGTTAGTAGTGTTTCATGTTTAGACAAACAGTTCAATTCAATCATACCAGGGCCGACAGGCAGGGTTATTCTACAGGTTTAAAAGCAATATTGTTATACCCAGGCCCTCAACATTTTTTTTCAATAATTCAGTTATATTTCCAACAGTAAATATAATAAAAAACATTCACCAAGACAAGTGGCGCAGTACTTTGGAAGATTAACTTAAGTATTAAAATTATGATTACAACTAGACAATTTATTTAAGGGAAGTACTTATTAAGAAAGGAAGAAAGAAAGACAAAGTTTATTTATATCCAAAAATAAATATAATTAAAAACAACAAATATTATGCAAGGGCTCAGTAAAATTTCTGCCAGGAAGGGTCTAGAACTCTGAACTCAAGAAGCTTAAAAATAATTTACCTTATGGCTCGGTAGCATACTACCGAGCCATAAGGTAAATTATTTTTACCCATAGGTCAAACCCAAGGGACAGATCAATTATTATTATTACAGAGATTTTCACTGAATACAGACTGATCTCCAGTGCGTGTTAAGTAATGCGTTTAAACTTAATTTAAAAAATATTTTCTATGAGTACATCTAACAAGTTCAGGCAGATAATTCCAACACCTACTTGTCGGTTAGTGAAAATTTATGAAAGAATGATAATATGGAATGGTGGAACTGGGATACAAAAATACAGTTGCGGAGCCTGACCTGTCCCTCTCTTTAACTCAAGTTCATTAAACAAATATACAGATGATAGCTTGAACGTAAAATAGACGTGCCAGATGAAGTTTACTACAAGCAACCACATTTGAGAAATTGCTGATATTAAGGAAAGAAGTGATATGTATTGTACAGAGCCAGCTTTTACGGTGCAGGGTGTACAGCGCATAGGGGCGCAGGGGGCGCCGAGCGCCGACACCTGCAAAGAGCATACGTCGCTCTCAAAGACCCTATGGGGCGCCGAGGTAATGATTACACACGACAGTTTAATATCATATCATATGTTTGCTTAGTTTCGTACATTATAAAGGCATGTTGAACATTACAAATGTCACAGCAACTAGCACATACATACACTTATCCCACATCTCATCTTTACATGATGATGATGATTAGTGGGGACGCCTGGCCACTCATCATTACATCTTTTTTCTTCTTCTTCATTACATCTTTATCTTTCTTTACATAGTATAAAATGTCGCTCCCGCTGTCTGTATGCTTAGATCTCTTAAACTACTCAACGGATTTTAATGCAGTTATCACAAAATAGATAGTGATTCAAGACAAAGGTTTTTATGTATAATTAATTCTGGTTTATGTATGGGTGTTACAGAAAATCCATATAAACCAAAGTACAGCAAGGGCGGGTTGCTAGACCTTTATTAAGTACACAAGTAAATAAGTGTAAAGTAAGTGTAAGGAATTCGAATGTTAACTAATAAAACATAGATCCAAAATGCTTAGAAATAAATATTGCTTCAGGTTTGAGATAAAACTAATTTACCTATGTAACTTTATTAACTAGTTTAAATTCGGCTGCAAATTTTTTATACACCCCATATAGTGTAATTGTGTGGCATAAATGTAATACAACACTAGAAATTATAGTACTTGGGTAGGTATTCCATGAAAACTCAATAAGGGCTAAGATAAGAAGTTTATATAAAACTGAAAAGTTAGTTGACCACAGCAGATATGGTAAACTGTGGAAATACCAGGCATAAAATTGGTAATGCAGGCTGCGTGCACAGACAACACCAATAAAGTTTACCACAAACATCGGAAGTATAAAGAATTGGGAAAGGATATCAAAATTTATATTATATATTACTTGCTCCTTAACCTGTGCTGGCTTATTGACTGGTTTTTTCCCACCCTTTTGAGTAGATTTATGTAACGAGTTTTCAAAGCTCTTCAAAAACTCTTCCTGCTCCTTAGATAATTTTTCAATTACTTTAGGTTGATTTTTCTGATGTTTTACTTTCCTAATATTAGCTCTATTCTCTGCATCTATTTGTGGTTGCACTTGCATCTGAACATATTTTAAACGGCAATAAGTTTGGAAATATTGCATACAATATGGTATAAATATAAATAAAAGTATAATATGTATGGCTAATAAGGTTAAATGAAAGCATGGGCTCTCAAATACTTTTACATGCAAGAACCTGTAGTTAACAGTCCAAGTGTGGTTAAAGACACGGCCAATATCAAAGCTTCTATATAGATATGCCACTGGATTACCCAGCAGAAATGGGATACCTAAGAATAATTGAACTATTCCACATACAAATAGCTGTTTTACAGTACCACTCCAGCCTAAATTAACTAAATAAAAGAAAAACAGGGCTGGAGCATAAAGCATCACATTCATTTTTACTGAAACACCCAAGCTGTAAAACACACTACCCAGGTACCAGTAATTGTCCAGAAACAGGTTTAAAGATGTGTAAAGGAAGAGGACTGCTATTGGGTCATTAAACAGACGTAAAACATAAATTGAATGAATTCTGTATGATGTGAGAATAGATAATGCTAGGACATAAGGTGGGACTTTCTTAGTTTTCATATAAATCCTAAGAACAAGAAGCAGTTGTAACAAATAGATGACTATGTACAGATACTGTGCAAGAATAATGTCCTTGCCATGACTAGTGAGATAGTAGAATATCGAGAAGATGTAAACAAATCCAGCCGGATATACCAAGGGGCCGGTGTCTCCTCGGAGCTGGCTGTAGTCGAAGGTTCCGTTGAGAAAGCCTTCACACTCTTGCATGTACGCCTTCCAATCTATCTCGGTGTAGGGCACGTACTCCACAACCGCAATGTTGACAGCTAGTTCGATGACAATAATGAAGAATGCTACGAACCATAGCTGCGCCGGATCCAAAACTAAACTTTTCATGTAACTCCAAGAGAACATCTTCTTCAAATCCAGCCCCGGCAACAAGTCTAGTAATTTATGTAGATTACTCATCGTGGTTCAGTGATACCAAAACGATTATTATTGCATAATTACATTACAAAGTCAACCACTTGGTCTGGCCAATAGCTCAATAGGTATTCTATTTTTGGAATCAGTTGGTCGGTCAACGTGTGAAGATATTTACGATCGAGCTAACTAAATTCGCCGCAGTCGCCGCTAAATATCCTTCATACTTCATACATGACATATCCCACAGATTATTTATAATAATACTATCTATAATCTGTGGGCCCATCTCCTGTCAACCAGTGCACAGATTATAATAGCCCCTTTACACGATGGCCCATCATGGGTCAACGCAACGTAAAAGGGGTCATAGACGGTCGAGCTTTAAAACCGAGATCTTAAAAGTTCGCGAACGTGTGTCACCGACGCGAGCCGAGTAAGTTCGCGAACTTTAAGATTGCGGTATAAAAGCTCGACCGTCTATCACCCCTTTAAGAAATCTAAGAAATTATGATTTAAAAAAAAAAAATTGACTATTGTGGAATAAGACTAGATAGGTGTAAGTTATATTAAATTAATCTTTGAAATTACCAATTGAATTTAGAAATGATTGCTATTGCTAAGAACAGTACTAGGTGAAGCGTCTCAAACAAACTAACACTGTGTACTTTGTTATATACTACTTTGTTGTATACCATACCCTATACCCTCCAAACTAAACGCATTCAAGAGAGAGAAGCATCTGAAGTAGGTATAATCTGTGATCTGAAGCATTCTACTGATAGCACTTAAAACGTAGTGATTATATTCATTCTCTTTGATAGCACTATCTATTCTAAAGCTACGCTTCTGTACTGTAGTGTTAATGACCACCATTTGCTGTTAAATTGTTAACATAGTATAGTGTCCAAAAATGGCAGGTAATTTTTGGCAAAGTTCGCACCACCAGCAATGGATATTGGACAAGCAAGACCTGATCAGAGATCGTCAACATGACCTCAGCATACTTACAGAAGAAGAGTACCAAAAATTATTCAATTTCTTTGCTAGTATTATACAGATCCTGGGAGAGCAATTGAAGCTTCGCCAACAGGTGATCGCCACGGCAACAGTCTATTTCAAGAGATTTTATGCTAAAAACTCTCTGAAATGCATTGATCCGCTCCTGTTAGCGCCGACGTGCGTGTTCCTCGCGTCTAAAGTGGAAGAATTTGGAGTGATATCTAATTCCCGCCTCATTAGTACATGTCAGACTGTAATCAAGAACAAGTTCAACTATGCATATTCACAGCAAGAATTCCCTTATCGGACCAACCATATTTTGGAGTGTGAATTTTACTTACTAGAGAATTTGGATTGCTGTCTTATTGTCTACCAGCCATACAGGCCACTCCTACTTTTTGTGCAAGATATTGGCCAAGATGACCAACTGCTTACATATGCGTGGCGTGTGGTGAATGACTCCTTACGAACTGATGTTAGTTTGCTGTACCCACCATACCAGGTAATGCATAGGTATTTTTCAATATCTTGGCAGAAGAGTACATGTAATATTAAGTAAGTGTTTGAAATGAGGTTGTGGGCCACTGGCCACCCTTGTCTTCGAACTCATTAACAATGCATTTCAAATTTTAATCTTTGAATTCTTTATGCTATGACTTAATGTGAAAACCATTAGTGTGTATGAATATAAACTCTTTCCTAGTTCCTTATTACCAGACCTAGGAATATTCGGGGCAAAATTAAATGACAGCTAGGGATAGCCTATATCGATAAAAATTATCGATGCTTTTCTCATATATTAGTGATCGCTCTAAGTTTTGTTTGTAAAAATAAAATTTGATTGAAAGTATGCAATGAAACAAAATAGCAAAATAATTCTGGTTATTCTTTATTTTAAAAGGATTTTTTAACCTTCACTCATTATCATCATATATTTTTCCATATTGTGAATTTCAGAATGACTGTCCCATTTACTATTGTTATAATCAGAGCCCGTAATTTTCATGCCGTTGATGTAAAAATGACGTCACGCTACATACAGTATGATTCCAATTAGTATTTCTACATAATCATTTGTCAACCTCTTTAGTTGACCGGTATCGATGAAATAATCAGTACATGACGTTTAACTAACTGTGACTATATTGTCACTCAAATAAAGAACAGATTGTCAAATTATTAAATAATTCATACGTATGGTCCTTAGATTTTTATAGTGTCTTAGTTATTGTTTACATTTGCTATTGTTACATGAGTTTTGCAACAAATATCCATTTTTAATCGTAAAGGACAAAAATGATTATTGTACTAATTGCGATCAAAATATAACATCAAAAATCAGCACTGTCACAACAAATATGCGGACAAATAAACATATTGAAAAAGAAGAAGGAAATTCAACACCAAAGGAGTTTAACCTGTATCTTACGAATTTTATGATAGCATCAGGAGCATAAAATACAAAACAAATAGTTTCATTTACATTTTATGTATCAAGTAGGTATTTATTTTTCTAGGCGTCAATAGATTACTTGGCTCTGTTGTACATGATTAAATGATTGACGACTAATGGTTAACAATTACAATAAAACAATTTGAAATCATACTCTATGTAGCGTGACGTCATTTTTGCGTCAGCGGCATGAAAATTACGGGCCCTGGTTATAATAAACAACTAGAATTTGTTAGGAGTAAAAACAATATGACGATGATGAGTGAAGGTTATAAATGCTTTTAAAATAAAGAATGACCAGAATTATGTTGCTATTTTGTTTAATTTGCATACTTTAAAAAATAAACTATTTTTCAATCAAAACTTGGAGCGATCACTAGTATATGGGATAAGCATCGATAATTAAGTTTATCAATATAGGCAATCCCTAGCTGTCATTTAGGGTGTCCCCTTGTTTTACAGACTGAAAAATTACAGAATTTTGTTTCACAGAAAATGTTTCATATACTATTTGGTCCTTGTATTTTTGCTTCGTATATTTTTTGTTTTTTAACTATTTACTTGAAAGAAACAAATTCGACAGAAAATCAATTCAATGAATTTTGTAATTTTATTTTTTCATTACACATACTTATCAAACAATATAATTATTTTTCAACGAATATTGTTTGGTCAGTGCATTTTTTAGAAGGTTGGGTTATAAGATAAATACTATATTATGATATAAATATGAGTGAGCGAGCGAGCGAAGCGAGCGAGCAAGACCTCTCTGGGCAGAACCGACTTGAATAGGTTAGGTTAGAAGGCTATGGCGGGAGCGAAGCGAAGCAAGCTCCCGCCTTAGCCTTCGAGGTTATTTTTTTTATATCTCTTGAATAAGCTATGCGATACCATTTGACTGCAAATTAAAATCGTATGCTTTTTTTCAAACGTTTCATTTCACACACCTTCACAAACTGCACCCTACTCTATAAGTTGATTTTATTGTTATTAAGTTATATTTTAAATAAATAATATGAGAACAAAGAATATTTAATTTGCTATTCTATGATATGAAAAAAGAAACATTGAATTTTATTTAAAATAAAAAACGATGATTAAAAAGTCTTCAAAGTAATTATTCTACATATTGATTATTCTATGAAATGATAATACGAGAAAAAATTTCTATGAAATGAAATTCTAAACAACTTCAGTCTGTAAAATAACGTACAACCGTCATTTAGTTTTGCCCCGTATATTCCTAGGTCTGCTTATAACAATCTCGAAATAAACCTTATAAAATGAGTTTGTGTAACACTCGAAATGGCTGAATAACCCAAAGGCAAACTTATCCCTGAATGGGATCTCTTCCAGTTAACTCTGAAGTAGATGAGTGAGGACAATGAATGGGGTTGGACACATCCAAGTTTTGTACATAAAGTTGCAAAAAAAGATAATAATGCTGCTTACTAGACGCATCCCTTATGCTCGCCATAAGCCCCACGAGTGCGAGCGAGGGAGTTTGATAAAAATGATTTATTGCCCCAAAACTCAGTTTGTAATGGCCCTGCAATAGGTCAATTCGTGTATGTCCTTATTTATTTATTCGTCCCATGGTTGGTATGGTATGGTATAGGTGAAAAACTTGAGTAAAATAATGATCTCTTGCATGTAGTTTTAACACATCTGCATAGACCGTTCGACATTTTATATTTGAAATTTGACATAAATTCCATATTAGTTTTGTACACAACTACATGCAAGAGGTCATTTACTTGAGTTTTTCACCTATATAATGGATTAGGCAATAAGCTTGCTGATTTTTACAGGTTTTACATGTATTGTAGTATGTTTGGCAAATAAATGTTATAAGTCTTAAAACCAACCCTGGAGAATAAAATAGTACTGGGGGGTTATTATGAAATAACTATGCAGTTCATTTTACGGGGAGTGTAAGGGACAGAGCTATGGCAGTTATATAGCTCTGTCCTTTTCTCTCAGCGTAAACAGAATTGCATAACTATGTCATAATAACCCCCCTGGTTTGTTAGTCAATCGTAAAACATTGCATGACCTTAAAGTTTCTGAATGTTTCAATTTTTGGATTTTATTTCTTAAATACAAAATAAGTTAACCTCAGCATTGTTTTGGTCTTGTCAACATTATCAATATTAAAAAAGTCATGATTGTGACGTTAATTTGTTAGGATTGACTTCTTATCTGCCTAGTAGGTACTATAAAAATTAAGTTACTAATTTATTATCTTTTCAGATCGCAATTGCAGCTCTTCATGTAGCTTGTGTGATGCTGGGAAAAGAAAATTTAAAGCCCTGGTTTGCTGAACTCAATGTGGATTTAGATAAGGTAATTCCTTCAGATTATAATTAATTTTTCATTCCCAAAATATTAATATTCTAAATATTACTGAGTTCCAAAACTTACCGTTTACGAGGGGCGGCTGAAAAGTTCTAAGCCTAAGGTATTTTGAGGTTGCATATGCGTTAGCGATACTGGCCACTAAAAAGACCATTTAAAAAGTTAATAAATAAAAGAAAAAAATGTCGTCTTTTGTTTATTACATCTCGAGATATCCGACGCTAAAGGTCATCATGTGTGAATTATCAACGCATATCACGAAAATTGAGCACCGTGCAGTCATTAAGTTCCTCACGAAAAGTGACAAATCGCCGAAAATAATTTTTGAAGAAATGTCTAGTATTTACGGTGAATCTGGCAATTCTCATGCCACTGTTAAAAAATGGAGTCGACTTTTTAAACTTGGACGGGAGTCGATCGAAGACGATCCTCGCTCAGGAAGGCCAATATCGGTTGTGACTGAAGAAAATACTGAAAAAGTCAAAAAGTTAGTATTAGAGGATCGGAGAATTAAGGTTTGGCAAATAGCTGAAGCCTTAGGTATTAGTAAGGAAAGAGTTGGAGAGATTTTGCATCAACATTTGCATATGACAAAAGTAAGTGCTCGTTGGGTGCCGAAAATGCTCACAGCTTTCGATAGAGAACGTCGTGTTCACACTTCTCAGGCATTTTTAGAATTATGTGAAGAAGGTTTAGATGAAGTTTGTTCCCGCATAGTAACTGTTGATGAAACATGGATCAGACAGTATGATCCAGAGTCGAAGTCTGAATCTATGCAGTGGATCGAAAAGGGTGAAAGGCCGCCAAATAAATTCAAGGTTCAAAGATCGGCGTCTAAGCTAATGGCCACCGTGTTCTGGGATAGCGTTGGCATTCTTTTAATAGACTATTTGGCGAAAGGCTCCACAATAAATGCAGTTTATTATGCTGAGCTATTAAGAAAAGTGCGACAAGCCATAGTCGAGAAACGAAGGGGCAAACTGAGCAAAGGCATTTTGTTTTTGCAAGACAACGCCCCCGTTCACACCGCTCGTGTTGCCAAGCTTGCTCTGAAGGAAACTGGCTTCGAGGAAATTGATCATCCACCTTACAGTCCAGATCTGGCCCCTAGTGATTATTTTCTATTCAGCAATTTGAAGAAAGATTTAAGGGGAAAGCGATTTGGCAGTGATGAAGAGATGAAGGCGGCTGTACAGGAACATTTCGACAGCCAAAATAAAACTTATTTTTTTAACGGTCTAAAAGCATTATTTAAAAAATGTAATAAATGCATTGAATTAGAGGGAGATTATATTGAAAAATAAAAATCTGAACATTTTTTTTCTACCTTAGGCTTAGAACTTTTCAGCCGCCCCTCGTAAATTAAGGTATGGTTTGTTATTTTACCCAATATTATAAATGCAATGTTTTCAAAAAGTGGTAATTATACAGGGTGTTAGGTAGAGCGTTGTCAAAAAGAAACAGGCGAGTAGAAGAGACCATTAGCTATCCATTTCAGGTACTTTAACCCTTAATTTGTCTAAGGGCTATTTAATACCGTTTTTTTTATAATTTTATTACAAGACACCGAAATTCGACATTTAAACCCCGAAAAAAAAGGAACTACTTGGTGTATTGACAAAATTTTAATTTTGATAGATTGTTAAATGTTGTGGTGTTCAAATAAAACTGTTACTGGAAGCGTAAAGCTACTTTAAAAAATAATGGGGGCTCCCAAAGTTTCAGAAACCGATAAAGAAATCTTTCAACCTCAACAACCTTCAAACTCAACAATGAAATTAAAAAAAACCAAAGTGATTACAATTCTTCCAATTTCCTAAAAACATCTCTTGTTCACGCCAATTCTAATGGTATGCCACATGCATAACAAAACTCTTAATAATTCGAGTTATTTGCTAATAACGGGTCTCTATTGACTGCCATAATTATTTTTAGTCATAATGTTTTAAGTCATAATTTTCGCAAGTCATAACTCACAATGCATTTTTCTCAGGACACGGTTATTTTTTCAGATTTTGTGTAAAACTAACCTAACCTAACCTAACTAATCTACACGATAAACGTTTATTAAAAACTGTAACTTCAGCCTGAAATAAGTTATGACAAAAAAAAAAGACTAACAATACATTATGACCAACGATATGTATGGCAGTCAAAGGGATCCCGCTAATAACTTGTTGAATGTGGCGAATTCGATGTTTGAGAAAATTTACTTCTCTGTTCATTTACCACGTCTTACGCAGTTAGATAGTGTTTTCTCTCTCTAACATCCTTCTAACATAATTATGGAAGATAAGGTTAGGTTAGGTTAGTAATTTACTTAAATTTTATTAGTAAAAATCAACAAGCAAAATCAGTACTTATAGTGTTTTCAAGCCTATTTTTTATTGTACTTATAAGATACTTGAAGTTTGCTACAAACACGGAAATGGGCGCAGTTATAGGAGCATTGCTTTCTTATAACATCTTATAATCAACTAGCAGAAAGTCACTAGGCTTTATAATACACTTACAGAAGTTCTACCAGAGTACAATTGCTCCTATAACGTTCTGAGACTACCCATTTACAAGTTTTATAACTCTTATAAGTATCTCGAATGAGCATCATACTAAAGCAATCTTATTTATAACGCACTACTAATATACTTAGTTATTAGTTATAAGTACATTTTGTAAACATCTTTCCGTTGTTTCGGCCGGTGGGTGTGGTGTGTTTGTGGGAAATAAATACTAAAAAACAAACGTAAATACTTACCTATTATTCTTATTAATCTAACGAATATAATTTGTAATAATGTAGAGCATTATGTAAGTATTGTAAAATACTGAATGTATAGTGTGTGAATTTACCGGGGAAGTCACTTTTATTGCAAATGTCAACCATAATTTGTTTAATTTTACAATGCCCATGGAAAAAGTGTACATATCATATATGTTGTTAAAATAATATTACCACATTTATTATGAACATCCGCCATTTTCTAAAAATTCTCTGCATTGAGTACGTTATAGGACAATTATAAGTAAATTTGCACTTATAGCAGTTTTAATCCAGATAACTTGCCGCCATATTAAAACGTATTAGGGTTCCTCACGAAATCTTCTTACTATCTAAGAATCCTAAGAATTGCCGCTCCTTTTAAATCGTTTCCATTCGCTAAAATCCATTTTAAACGACTTTCCCAATACGAATTCGAACAATTAATTCAGCAAAAAATACCAAACGTTTACTAGTAAGGTGTTTGATCTAATAACTTATAAGATTATTTCATCTAATAAGGCTCTTACCAAGTACAATTTCATTTATAAGAACATTGGACAAGACTAACAGCGATGTAGACTTGTAATAACCTCAGCTTAGTATCTTATAATATCTTGTTCTCTTACAAAATGCTACTATAAGATCAAATATTATTCAGGCCTATTTGATCTTTCTGCAAACTGTTATAGGAGACTTAAACCTATAACTGTCTTATAAGACGATCTTGTAGGTAACTAGAAGTAAGAAAAAAAAACCAAATGATCTTAAGACTATCTACGCTGGTGAAATGTTACTATAAGTATAAGTATCCTGTAACTGTTCAGTACTACAATCTTGTAGCAAACTATAAGGCTGAAATATAAACATGAATGCTCTTGAGTATGTTACCGCTTATCGTATGCTATTATAAGTATATGGCTCTACGTCAATGTCTCTATAGGAACGTTATTAGTAAAAAAGTACTTATAGTCTTTATTTATAGGAATACTTTGCTTGTTGGGGGGCCACCAAATAAATGGGTTACCATTTTGGGGATCCTGAGTCAATATCCTCAGGATCCCCAAAATGGTAACTTTTCTAATTCATAGTCACAACACAAAAAAACATTTTTTTTACAACAATTGCTCAAATTGATGACCATTTTGACCAATACAGGCACGATATCTCTTCCGTATTTCGACTGTCGTCGTTTTTAGTTGCATTTCTTCTTTCATCACTTGAAAAACATGTTCAATTTTCTCAATTAAATGATCTCGGCTTCTGACATCGGTGGCATTTATAAACCAAATTCTTTGCATGTCCCCAGACGTAAAAATCAAGCAGTGTGAGGTCTGGGGACCGTGCGGGCCACGGGATGGGTCCACCTCGTCTGATCCAGGAGTTTGGGAACACATTGTCTAGGTGCTCTCTCACCGACAATCTCCAATGTGCTGGGCACCCGTCTTGTTGGAAAACAATCGGTCGGTTTTCCTCAAATATCGGTAAATGTGCGACTAATCTTGGCAGATCATTCTGCAGGAATTCTAGATAATTGTCCCCGTTCAGGTTGTCTGGCAAATAATGTGGCCCTATCAAATTGTTTCCAATAACTCCGGCCCACACGTTGACGCTAAAACGTCGTTGAAAACATCTCGCTCTTTTGGGGTGTGGGTTTTGTCCTTTTGGAGCCCATTCATGCAAATTGTGAAGATTTAAAATCCCCTCCTTAGTAAATTTGGACTCGTCGGTCCATAAAATCCTTTTTAAAAAAAAAACGTCGTCCACATCCGTGTGCAGTAACAAACGGCAAAACTCGACTCGTCTGTTATAATCATTATCCTCCAAGCCTAAAACAAATCAACTAAAAAATAAGAATTTATGATCTGACTGTTGGTACTTCAAAACCTACATAGGCCGGCCACGGACACGCGTAAAACATTTAAAAATGCAAAACATGACCACTACTGACAATAAATAATAAAAAAATCAATCACTTTAGTTTTAAGTAGTTCCTTTTTTGTTCCGGGTTTAAAGGTCGAATTTCGGTGTCTTGTAATAAAATTATAAAAAAAACGGTATTAAATAGCCCTTAGACAAATTAAGGGTTAAAGTACCTGAAATGGATAGCTAATGGTCTCTTCTACTCGCCTGTTTCTTTTTGACAACGCTCTACCTAACACCCTGTATAATATCAGGGTACAATGTCACACCAATTGACCCAGTTCTAAATTAAGCCCTAGGGTTGTACTATACAACAATAAACTTACTTAAATAGAGAAGTACATAATTAAATAAATAGAGAACATCCATAGACCAGCTAGGATGTCACAATACTGGTATTTTGATTAGAATGGTTATTTTTTCAGATTCAAGAGATTGTCAGATCTATTATCAACTTGTATGAAATGTGGAAGAGTTATGACGAAAAGAAGGAAATCCAGGGATTGCTTGGCAAGATGCCCAAACCGAAGCCTGCACCGCAAAGATAGTATCCGAGATAGTATCTACAGTCATATTTAAACAATTGATACTGTAGGTATGAAGACTACATAAATCAAGTGAACATTATTTAATGTGAGTGATATAAAAAACCATTTTAGTGACATCAATTAGACATTTATTGTGCTACTCTGTATTTGTTGTGACAATGTGACATGCACAATATAAGGTTGGTACAGTGAAACAACCAATATGGCACAATTGATACTGTGTAGGTATGAAGACTACATAAATCAAGTGAACATTATTTAATGATATAAAAATCCATTTTAGTGACATCAATTAAATTAAACATTGATTGTGCTACTCTTTATTTGTTGTGACAATGTGACATGCTTAATATAAGGTAGGTACAGTAAAACACAACCGATATAGCTAACCGATGTATATACCTGCGCAGATGAAATTTTTTCGAAGCGCGGGAACCAATCAGCATGATCCACGCGTTGCGCGGTTGTATTCTGTGCTATTATTGGTTATTAATGACGCCATGTTGACGCGCGCCCGCGTGTCATTCGGTCAGCCGTCAAACGTGCGTGAGTGAGATGGAAAAAATAGATGCATTTTAATTATAACTATCACGTACAAGTCTGATCGAGGGTTTTAATCGTGCTTTCGGAAATCATCGGAATCGTTGTTCGTGTCTGCGCGAACGAAGATTCACGACACGCTAAATCGGTTATGTTCTACTGTATAATGTTATGCTTTTATGAAATAATTTTGATGTAGGTATGTAACACAATTTATGGACTACTATTATGAACTTATTACAGTGTAACTATGCCATTTCTTGTATTTATACATTACATACATCCATAGGTAGCCACATAAATAGACACGGTTGCGTTTTTCCCATACAATTATAATGTCATGCATTTAAGAAATAGTTTTGATGGTTTGTGACAAATACAATTACAGAAAAATTTCAATAAGTACAACATATTTTGAGAAATCTGTGCGAATTTGAGAACTAAATGACTTACCTACACATTTAAATCTGATGGCAATAACGATCTTAATTGATTATGCTATGATTAAATATCAACAACTTGTAATATAAACAAACTTTGAGTTATTTATAAGTTTTATGACAGCATAAGAAATTAAATTACAACCGAGCGTACTAACAACTACCCGCAAGTACCTAAAATACTTATAGATGTTTTTCTGTTTTAACTGCATATTCATTCAAGTGAGTGTTGTTGTTTTTAAGTGCAGTGTGCTCCTTTCTCCTTTCCTCCTTTGTACGCAATAGATGCGTCTTCTGATCATTGTTTTATGTGTAAAATACAAGTACCCAGTTAGTTATTCCATGTTAATTTTATTTCTATACGTTTTTTATAGCAGCTTAAACGTTATTTTGTACATTCTTGTACGTAAACGGGAGTACCAATTAAGTATATAAAAAGTTGTATTTCCCAAAAACACGCGACTTCTATTATTATTTGGTAAAATAAATGTCTTAAACCATAAACCATTATACAGGGTGTCTTGAAATCAATCGAAGAAATTTTAACCGTAGATAGGGTGGATGATTTGGATCATCTCTACATTGGTAACTTTTTTTTAAGTTAATATTTGACTGAGTTACAGACTGATTTATCCTGACGATGCTCTCAGTGTGCTCCATCTTAACTAATTCATTCATAACCCATACACCGGATTGACGGGGGCAAATATGTACCAGTGCTAGTGATTCATTAAATATCGATTAAGTTTATCGACAATTTTTTTCGTGACATATGGATCTTCCATTACTTACAAAATAAAGTTGTAAATACCTTTATCTTCTATATCTAAATGATCAGCTTTCCATGAAGATAAACGATCTTTTTCTTTCGAATCATTTTTAACCGACTTAAAAAACTAAATGGTTCTCAATTCGTCGGAATACTAAAGAATATTGTCGTACTGAATTAATTTGTTATTCAATGTAATTTCAACGGTTGTCAAAAGTGACTCGAGTCCAGAGTCAATGTCAGATACCGGTTGTTTGTATTATAAGAGGTTTGCACATAATTAAAAGTCATTCAAACTAGGCCATTACTTATTTTAATGATGATCAAAAATTGCTTTATATCGTTGTCGATAAATTTTGTCGATATTGAATCACTAGCACTGCTACATTTTTGACCCCGTCATACCGGTGTATGACATAACATGTGTCACAACGTAATGTAAATAAACAAGTTGTTCCATATCAACAAACTTTCTAATCACGGTCAAAAGCTCCACGGTGTTTAGAAAACTGAAAATAGACTGAAACTGAACTATAATATGAATGAAAAGATGATCTCTGATAAGGGCTACTATGTGAAATAATTTAAAAATGAAACTTACGATTACGATGTTTACTCACACTCTTCCCACACTCGCACAGGTAAAATAGCACTTGTACTCGTAGGTACATTAAAGTTATTTTATTAGATCATGAATCATGGATTTATTTCATTGATTTCTACCACCATCAGGGATAACTATGAATACAACACACAATAATTAAAACGAATCAATAAGTTGTTATTGTCCTTTGACAGTTCAGCATAGTATTTTTTTAAATCTTGTACCATTGAATACTTTTTATGAAAAGAGGTTTAGGTTTAGGTTTTGTAAAAATAAAATCGTCTCTACACGTAAGTTTATCCATTCCATGGCCTAGGAAAGGTTGGTATTTTTTGTTCTCTATGGTAAGTGTGACATCATAATAAATTATAATCAATTATGCGACGGCCTTTATATCCATGGACAAAATATTTTGCATTCGGGCTGTTGGCTACTGCCACAAATACCACGCAGATCAATACGGAGGGCAATAATCGGATCGTTCAATCCATGTCTATCTGAACTCTATGTCTGAGTCTATGAATGTATGGCTGTCATTATAATATTATGTCATTGTTATGTTATTTTGAGATATTCAAGTCGTAATTATTTTTGCTGTAAACCGGTTATACGGGCCACTTTAGAACAGAAAAGAATGGTAAATGGTTAGATCTCGACAATAATATAAGAAGGACGATAATATTATGATCAGTCTTGGCGAAGCGTGAACAAGAGATCTAGTGAATTCACATTTAAAACCAGCTAGTGTTCAAATTGCAAAAATGAAAATACAGTAAGTTGCACTAATGAAAATACAGTAAGTTGCACTAAAATTTATAATTATTTTAAAATGTTAGTCAGATTTCTGCTTACATGGAACGAACTGTTTGTTTACATACCATGTAAACAACGTATGGTGTCAGGTCATTGACCTTTAGAATTTTGACGTTAGTTACTACGAACGTTTGTAGTAGTATAGTATCAGCGTCAAAATGTCAAGGTCGAGATATCGGCTGCGATACATCAAGTAACAAAATTAATATAATTAATCCTTCTTTTTTTTTTACATTAACAGAAACAAAAATGAACCATACCCCCGTGATCAGAATCGTGCGAACTATTACCCCGCCAAATATCTCTTATTCGATCCAAGACACCCTGTATATCGTGTAAATCAATTTATGGACTATTATTCTATTATGATATGAACCATATGTAAATTTCAGTCTAGCTGCAACTTCTTACGTGTGTGTACATTATATACATAGGTAGCCTAGATAATTAGACACGCTTGCGATTTTACTATACAATTATAATGTTATGCATTTGTGAAATATTTTTGATGTTGTGTAAATCAATTAATGAACTACTATTATGAACTTCTTATATGTATACATTATGTAAATAGGTCGGTAGGTAGCCACATAATCAGTATAATCAAATCACGCTTGCGTTTTTCCCATACAATTAACTACAAACATGACTTGTCTAATTTGACCACCTATATAAAGTTATTTATTAATTTTATTGCTGGTTACCATTAACTTTAAATCAGTAAGTAAGATTTAAACTGATGTGATGTGCCTTTGTTGAAAACGTATCTTGTATTTTATAGCTATAAAAAAAACCGGCCAGGAATATGTGGAATCATTTCATGTTCAGTGTAAGGCTCCAACGACGTCGCTACAACCACAAGAATCTATCTCGAAAAACGACAAGTATGAAAGCGTTTTCTATTTTAAGTTATTTGTTGCTGTTTTATGGCCGGTTCCTATATTCAAACCGCGGACAGATAGGCTTACTTCGGATTAAAATTTTACACATTTTGGATGGGCAAATGTCAAATTTTAAACCGAAGTAAACCTTATCTCACTCGATGTTATACCTAATGTTAAAAAAAAACCCTCTAACCTTCCTATTTACTTTCATATATTTTCTCTACATAATTGTTACTTACACTATTGTTTTTATTCATAAACTTGACATCTTAAAGCTTAATTTAGTGAATAATTGCTTACTGGAGTGACAACACATGACAACAGCTAGGTGCTCGCCCGCCTTAGCCTTCGAGGTTAGGTATTTTTTTCTAACATCCCAAAATGTTTTTTTTTGCTTTAAACAAGGAATAATATTAAAATGTATATTCATGAAAAACAATTTTATTAAAAATAGCATTTTGTGTAAAAATATGATCTAAGTAATGCCACTATGAACGAAGATTATCTAACCATACTCTGTAATGAAACTTATGAACGTGAGTAGAAAAATTATGAAGTCAAAAATTCAGAAGAGTGATGGATGAGTTTATGTAAGCCAATATGAACCCATTAATGTTACATAATTTTAAACCCTTTGGTACATTAAAGATAAACTAACATTAAAATGAATATGTAGTAACATTAAAATTGGTCAAGAACTTTGATTAGTTGTCAAAGTCATCTAGTCGGTATGCCATTCAATTGCATGGAGAAAACGCTAGTTTCTAATTGTGAACACGTTTGTAATGTCACCAGCTTTGTGTGTAATTAATTAAGGTAGTCTATAGAAGTCTGGTCTTTGTATCCAATATTGGAAATATCGTGTATTTTTGTATGTAATCTATACTTTACATTACATTTAAGGGTTAATAAGTTAATTGTATTAGAACACAGTGACAGTTTTTCTTAAGATTGACGACTGACGTTTTCTTCGAACTGCGAGTGTGTGGCGCGCGGCTATGCAGACAGTGTGGACATAGCGGGGCCCGTATTAGGGTCTCCCCAGACCTGTCGACGCGGAATCGGCTTGAGCCGGTAAGAAAAAGTTTTATGTCCGTGCAGTAAGAGTGAAAAAGGTATCGCTCAGGTCGGCTCGGCTCGGCGTTGCGAACGGAACGACGTCGTTTTCGATCTTATTGCGTGGACATAAAACTTATTCTTACCGGCTCAAGCCGATTCCGCGTCGATAGGTCTGGGGAGGGTGCAGACCCACCGTACCACTAAACCGTACCACTGACCAAAATTAGTATCATAAATATGAGGTAGGTTTAGGTTTTGTTAGTTCTTCAGCAGGCCCGGAGGGCCAAACTACCCAGAAATAGGAGCTCTGCTATGCTCCGTCGACTCTATTACATTCGATTTTAATAGAAATAATTGGTCATAGTACCACCAGTGGTACGGTTTAGGGGTAGGGTGGGTCTGGAACGGTCTGGGGAGACCCTAATGGTCGCCTTTAACGCGGTGGATAAAGCATCCGTCACTTTCGCACCTTTGTACTGGTCAGAAAGTAACAGATGCCTTATCCACGTTGATCCATATCGATGAACACGACCATAATTGGCCTGAAGGGCTGTGCAGTCTCGCCAGTCCCGACGTCTCACGGTCAAATCAGCACTGCACTTGCGGATAGCCGGCAGGCGGCCTGACAATCCACGTCACTTGTCAGTCGGCAATGTTTTTTTAGGATGGTGATCTTGGGCTGAATACTGTTAGTGTGTGTAGAGCTGTAGAGTGAGTGTCAAAGCCGGCCGTACGCATATTGCCGGAAGGTTTTCATTTAGTTTTTAATGTGTGGGCTAGATAGATTAAGGCGGCAAGCTGCCTCATTAGACTAGGGACTACATTTAAAATGTTAGTGTGGCCCATAACGTATTGCATAAAATGTAGTTGGATTTAGAACATACAAGGTGTAGTATAAAATCAAAACGCCCAAATAGGGTTAAGTCGTATAACGGAAGTAACTTTGTATTTAGTGCCTAGGCAATATGAATTAATCTCACTGTACACTTAGTAAATAAGTAATTCGCACCACTTCCGATTAAAGCGCCCGCCATATCCTTTAATAATAAAAGGTTTACTGCGCAAAAAATAGTACCGATCAACTGGTAGGCTGGTCGGGGTACATGAATGGTCTAATGAATACTTGGAGGCTCCTATTAGGTCATCTCAGTGGACATCGCTCTTAAATCGGACGAGTTGTAATCAGAATAAGGACGTATTTAAGTATTCGATAGAACGCAGTTTTTTTATTCGTTCCGCTCTCGTCTCGCTTGCCACTCGTTCGAGTTACACTGGTATAGGTGAAAAACTTAATTAAGTCACCTGTTGTATGTAGTTGTGTACAGTTTGCAAAAAAACGCATAAGCATAATAAATTATATAAATATTTTATATGAGTTGTGCATAATGTGCATATTAATAACTAGACCCCGCTATCGGAGGTGCAAAATGTAGCCGTCAAGTTCTTAAAGATGGGTAAAAATATTTATGATTTCGATATCGATGTTCTTAATTTTTCTATACAATTCGATTTATATATATCTATACCTTTTTTAGACTACAATTTAACATGTTTTTTTGGCATCCATGATAATTATTGTCATCAGAAATGTAAACCATTATCAGTCCTACAACAAAAACACTATGGTTGCTATTTTACTTTTCTAATGTTTCGGGTTGCAGGGCAGTGCATGAATGCTCTTGAGATAAACCTTTTCAATAGAGGTATAATACCGACTTATACTGATAATAAATTATTTACGTCAATAAATAGTCAATGTCATAGAGTCCAGTTTTATAACACGTTTAATTAAAGTCCTAGACTCTCATTATGGTAAAGAAAAAATGTCGACATGTAGCTATAATTATCGACATATAGTATTTCAAAATATTTTTTTCCATCCCTAATAACTTGACAGTTACCATTTTGCACCTCCGATAGCGGGGTCTATTAATAACATACTGTACATTTTTTTTACCTCAATCACTCGCCATTTCGTCATCCTTATTTTCAGCAGTGGACTGTACAGAAACAATGTCACTGTCGTTATCTTCCGAGGATACCTACACTTATAATGAAACTTCGATTTTTCACCCATTTGTAATTATTGACATAGGTACATTTTTCCATTCCTCCTGAGTTTTTTTTTTTGCTTTGCTAAACTCTTAATAGACTTTATATTCATTGCCCATTGCCCAAATGTTTTCAATGGGATTGAATTGGGGTTTATATGGTGGTAAGCGAAGTGCCGCATGGTCCATGTTGAAAACGTTTGAATATGCAGTGGTCGTCCTCTATCAATTTCAGGAAATGGTGCCATATTATTTTGCCAAGCTGAATTCAAAATCGTTGTTTTACAATTTACTTCTGTGGTAAACTGTTAGTATTATTGTTTATTCATGAACGACGCATAAAATACGACGCAATTACTCGATATTGACAACAATTTATATCTTATCATGAGAATAGAATCATAAAGTGGACAGCAATAAGTAAACTTGAAAATAAGCAAATAATGAGTTTGCAAACCATACGATACATTACAAATTTCAAAAATGGAATGTCTATTCGCACACATTACTCACACATACAATACAACAGGTCGCTGCTTTTATACAATACTGCTACAACTCAAAAAATGATGACGTTGTAAAGAAAACTTTAAATAGAAAGTGTTCTGAATTTAAATTGCAACAGCGACTCATTTTGAGATGCCGCACTCTTTCATAAAGGCAACGACTGGTGACTTACTTAAGTTTTTCACCTATAACGCGTTGATTGTGCATTTAGAGTTTAGACATTCGTCGACACCGCGAGGTCCAGTCGTTGAAATCACACGTGGTCGACTAGCAACTTAACCAGGAGCTCAACTGAGGAGGGTACTCGGTACTAATATAGGCGGTAAAAACCAGATTGACCTCTTATGGTATTGTTTTTAAATTTTAATTTTTGACCTGTGTTCGTATTGTCAACGTTTTGATAGCTTTCATTTACTTGAAAGTAGGTAACTAATGATGGCATAGTTTTTTTTAAAATTATTTATTTACTATAAAAATCGATTATAATTCCTTACATTAAGACGCGCTTCGGAAACCTGTGAGAGGTTTATATGTTTGATTGTGTTCTTGCATGAGTTTTTGTTGTTACTATTTATGAGCCGTCGTAAGGTAATTTGTTTAAAATATCAGGTAACATTTATTCTACTTTTTTCTACCATATACATTAACATATTTAGGTAAGACATATTTTATCTTGGACGAATTTTTAAATTTCGAAAATGTGTAGGTTGACTCTTAGTTGTTAACAATTTTATTTTATCACATTCTTCGAGGACTATTGACATATTTGTTTTGTTAAAAACAGACAAAACGTTACAATGTTTCCGTAGGTGGAATTCATCTTTTATTTTATTTTTCATGTGTTTAGGTACAATTTGTTTGAGTATACTTAGTTGTAATTTGTAAATGTTATCGATATTAGTTTTAAGTTTTAAACACCATGGAAACACCATTTGGATTTTAGCGCCTAGAAATTGCTCCGCGTCACCAGATCTAAAAGAGAGCTATATTTTCATTACAATACGAGGGTCAAACTGAAAGTTTCGGGAATAGAAAAAAATATGCAGTTAAATTTAATAAAAGTATTTTTATTGTTTTTCAAAGTATTCTCCTTTATATTTTATGCACTTTTCCATGCGATCAAACCAGTCATTAAAGCACTTATTGAAGTCTGAAGTAGGGGTCGACAAAATGGCCATTTTAAAAGCCTCCACTGCTGCTTCCGGCGTCTGAAACCGCTGACCACGCAACTTATCCTTAATTTTGGGGAATGTGAAAAAGTCACTGGGGCTTAAGTCGGGGCTGTATGGAGGATGGTCCAGTAATTCGACTTTTTCACCGTCCAGGTACTCAGTTGTTTTCCGAGCGGTGTGAGGGCTGGCATTGTCGTGGTGAAGGATAATGCGGCGACTAGGGTTTTTTTTTCGGAGTTCAGCAAAGATACTCGGCAAACAAATAGTGGTGTACCAATCGGCATTGACCGTTCTACGATCTTCAAGAGGAATAGTAGCCACGTGACCCGATTTGGAGACAAACGTAGCCACCATCTTTTTGGCCGTGCTGCGAGAACGAATAACTTTTGTCGGCTTGAGCTCATCTTCGTAGACCCATACTCGAGATTGATTTTTATTTTCAGGCTCATATGCATATATCCAACACTCGTCACCGGATACAATGCTAAAAACTGCATTTGAGCTTCCTCCGTTGAATTTATTCAAAGTTCTGAGGCACCATTTGACACGAGTCGTTTTCTGCTCCTCAGACAATAAGTGAGGGATCCAACGGGAAAACAACTTTCGCACGCCCAATTGTTCCTGTAAAATGATTTGTATCTGACTCATTCCAATGCCCAAACACTCTTGAATCTCCCGATATGACACATGTCGGTCTTCCTTTATCAGCTGACGCACAGCATCGACGTTTTCTTGCGTGACTGCCGATTTTGGTCGACCTTCACGCACGTCGTCCGTGAGGGATAGACGGCCACGTTGAAATTCTGCATACCACCTGTATATTGTCGTCTTTGAAGGTGTTTCATTACTAAAAGCAACAATCATCCGGTCTCCACATTGTTTTTGTGATAATCCACTTTTAAAGTCGTAATAAATCATAGCTCTTAAATTTTCACGGGACAATTCCATTTTCAGCAGCGACTCGACGACTTCAAAAAACAATTGAAACCGAACCATCGCTTTTATTTTCTATGTGGCCAGTGTGTTAAAATAATGAAACTCTAGAGATTATAAAAAGGTATGATATGTGTCAAAAATATGGTTCTAAGTATTAGATTCCCGAAACTTTCAGTGCAGCCCTCGTAGCACAGACCACTTACCCTATAGACTCCGCATACAAAGGCGCCCCCGTAAGCCATGCTTATGCTCACAGAACACTAATTGGTTGCCATGGTTCTATTGGCGCGCACCACGACGCGCACACTTGATTATTCGTTGACTTTGAACTAGCCAATCACGGTGCACTTTCCGCCCCCCGCGCCCCGCCATTTTGGCTTAATGAGATACTAGACAAACTGTTCCGAAGCGGAGTCTATAGGGTAAGTGGTCTGTGCCTCGTAGTAACGATCAAATTTGGACATGTTTTCTTCAATAACGTTGATAATTTATACCTAATACTGAAAAATATATGCTATCTTCTAATTATTGTCATTCATTACTTAAAGAGATACAATTGTATTCCATAATTTAACTTAGGTACTTCCTCGTGGTCATACTAATTTGTCCTACTAGTCAAAAAGTGAACCTAGATTTGATGACTAAATACTAATTATGGTTGTAAAAGTAGGTAGGTTAGGTTCGTTAGGTATCTTCAGATGCCCGAAGGGCAAAACCACTTAGAAGCAGGAGCTCCGCCCTCGGGCGGGGCTCCGTCGAAAGTCAGTAGGACAAAAATAGTATGACCACGAGGAAACGGCCATAATTTACTGCAGCACGTCGCAGCAGCAACTTTAATCCAGCATTAAATTTAATTGACGTCTCTGAGTGCGGCAGTTTGACTTATAATGCGAAAACCTTTGTAAAATCACTATTAATTCTAATCTGAAAATAGGACGTCCATTGTACGGTAAATAATATTTTTTGCATGTTATACATACTTACTAATAGGTATACCTAGTGTCGTATACGTTGTAAGTGTAGTTGTCAGAATAAAAACATTTCAACACAAATGAGCTTTATTTCAAACAAAACCCCAACTTTGGACGGCTAGGTATTCTGCCCGCGACTTGTTTGTCGCTTGAGTATCCCCATCGTATCCCTTTCTTACTAGTTACGGGGCACGACACGACACAGACAAGCTGCATACATAACGCAACCGTAAACGATTAACGTAAGCTGCGGCAGTAGAATAGATTCTACTCCGTACATTCTTTTGGCATGCTATCGTATTTTCGACGCTATGGTAGCTCTTATTTACTTGACGGTAAAGGTGGTAATGTCGCAAAGGTGCGATATGAAGGCAGTAACACGATAAGTTAAAAGCAATTGTTTTACGGAAACAAACCGTATTCACAAATAATCTATTGGCTTAAAGAAAAGGTGCAAATTTCAGTCATAAGAGCTGTTTCTATCAGGGTAAGGGGCACAAGAAGACACATCAGAGCATTTGTATGCGAAGATGAAGCCGGAATCCATTAGCTACACATTTTCATAAGTTGTACTGATTATTACTTTTGTGATACGGTACTTAAGACTACGCCGGATGTACAATGGCGCCTTCATTACTTTTATTGTGTTTTCTAATAAACTAAAGTACCTATTTTCTTGAAATTGGACGAACTGTTTTTGAACTACAAATTAAAACACAACTTATAGGGTATATCATATATAGTTTAATAACAATTCACCTTCGAGTTATTATCTTAACGAAAAAAAGTGGCCACCTTTTCCCGTTAAGCTGACTACTCAAAGGGTAATTGTTATTAAAGTTTGTTACGTAGGTATCCTATAAATTGTGTTTTCCTACTCCTGTACTTTTATCTGTCATTTATATAGTCACGAACACTATGGTCCGACTTTTAATTCACTGCAGTAAAATGACACAGCCAAATGTCATTCTGAGAAATAATGATACCACATTTATTTAAATAGTGCTTGACACGTTCACCTAACGAATGATTTGATCAAAGAACGAACTAAATATTTTATGAGCATTATATAGATACTTAGCTAAGTAGATTATTTTATTACATTAAGGCCCACTTGCGTGGACCAGAGTTAGCGTCTTAACCCGAGGTTAGGCGGCAAACCACGTACAAAAGTAGACGCTTAACTCTGGGTTAAGGGCTAACTCTGGTCCGCGCAAGTGGGCGTAAGAAAATGTGCCGTCTCGACCACATAATGGATGGAGTGTATGATAATTTAATAATACGAGTGGATAGTGATAGTAGCAGCGATTTTGAGTCTGAATAATAAAAAATATTATTGTGAAATTACTGTTTTATTTATGATTTACGTTTCATCATTTTCATAACTTATCAGCTCGAAAATGATAAAATTTAAGTTCCTCTTTAGACCACTTAGGTAGGTACGCGTGATATTTGTAAAATTTAAGGAACCAACGGCATGTTGTTTAGTTACGTAATGGTTTGAATAAATCAAATATTAAATAAACCGGATAAAAAAGGTCACGGGTAAACGGATAGTCAGTCTAACCATTACCACGACGCAAAAGGCTCGAAACGGCGGGAGCAGTAATTAAATAATATACGCGTTTCTATCCCGTAAATATTTGTTTTGTTCAATGCATAACGGGCACGGAAGTTTGCGAAAATATTAACGTAATGTTTGTTTTGTTATTTTCTTAATTACTAAAGTCATTTTGAAACCCTCCTAAATATTAATAGTATTAATGTAGTGCAAATAACTCGAATGAACTACAATACATTGTTCATTTTTTCATTCATTCATTAGGCAACATCACTATTTTTTATACACCAAAAACTGACAACACTGAAGCTGTCATTCTACTGCACTGAATTAAAAGTCGGACCATAATATAAGAACATACATAATATGTCCGCAGAATAATCCAGAGAAAAGTCTATCTTGTCTATGCCCCAAAACAGCACTTGTGCGTTTTTGAGATAAAACGATACGGCCAGCTGCCAAAGCTTAGCGTTGCACAATCGATTTAATCATATTTTAACGATTGTGAAATAGGGACTAAAATCACCTAATGTTTTGAGAAATGATTTCAGTTACCTGATTGGTCGATTTTAAAATAGCTGTATTCTGGTTGGTTGATACGAAATACAAAGTTTTTTTAAAAGATTTAAATTAGTTAAAGAGAAACACGTACCTAAAAGAACCTATCGTTCCGTTTGACAGTCGATGTGTATTGTGATTGGTGGATTTAATTTGGTGAAGTATTCTGATTGGTCAAATTAAAATGTTTTGGAATTGTAAATAATTCTATTTTCCATTCCGTCAATTTAAAAACAAAGTAAACCATAGACACATATTTTGTCATTTTCTTGTTTCCCGCTCGTTTGTTGTTCTTTACTTCGTTCGTTCGTTTGTAAGTTTTTTCGCTTAGTTTTGCATTTCATTTGAAACCTAGTCGTAGAAAAAGTATTGTATGCCACGGTGTATAACTAAGTCAAAAAAACACTCGTGGCGCTTACCTTTACGATGTTCGCCTTCGGCTCACATCGTAACACACGCCACTCATATTTTTTGACCTCTCTTATACAACTATTGCATAAACTACTATTATACTTGCGCTACAAACACATTTTGTTTAGTTCCAAGGAAATTCGTTAGTTAATTAGAAAACCCAATAATAGTAATGAGGGCGCCACTGGACGCTCGGCGTTTTCTCGGCGCAGTCTTAATAAGTGTTAGGTGCTGATGAAATTGTATACTAAAAAAATTCAAGAAAGCTGTCTGTATATTTTATCGTTTATCATATGTACATACCTATATTTATAGTAAGTATATGGAAATCGTGCCCTAAAAGGGGGCTTGAATTGCATCAAATCGGGTAGTTCTTAATTTTTTTATATGTATTCTGTAGTGAAGTGGTAATGACGAATCCAATTTTTCGACCTCGAAAACCCTCCGGATCATTGCGAAATTTTTGAAAAACCATGAAATCTTCGTTTTCTTTTCAGTTTTTGCCATTTTTTACCACCAACGACCTTTGTTACAGTAAGGGCCTGTTGTTTGATACGTAGTTAAACGAACTAATTGTTAAAATTCGAATTCCTTCAAATTTTCGATTCCTTTTTCAAATTTTAACAATTAGTTAGTTTAACTACTGATCAAACAACAGGCCCTAAGTCACTGTGAACGTGAACACTTTTAAGTAGACAAAATTTGCAACAAAATAAATGTAATTTGGTTACGTTACACTAAATAGTTTCTAAAATACCTACAGCTATTCACATGTTAGCGAAATTTTGTAAAAATAGTTTTTTCTGAGTTTAGTGGTATCTGTTCAAGATTTTTTCTTCTGAAGGTGAGTTTTGTTTTAACTTTTATGTATAGGTAAGGCATTTACTATTTATAATAACAGAAAAAAATAAAACAGCAAAACCCTGTGTCAAAGGTTTTATATTCAAACCACAATACATTTCGGCTTTGCCTTAGTTATATTATAATCGACCCATTCTAACCTTAGCATTGTAACAGGGATTTAGGTACGTATACTTAGTCAACATTCTATTTGAAAAATTTGGGAGAAAAAAACCCAGACGTCATTTACTCGACGGATTCCTTCACGCACCAAGCACAACCCGTAATAGCATTGTTCATTCACGCCTTCAGTGGTTCTGATGCCACATCAGCATAGTTTTTGGCCAAGGAAAAATGAAATATCTCTCGACACTTAAAAAACAGCCGCGCCTCGAACAAAACGCTGCAGTCTTTCTAAGCCCAAATGCCACACCTGAGCAGGTCACCAAAGCAGGAGAGAGCTTCCTCGTTTCACTGTATGGAGGCAACAGTGAATCCCAAAATCTCGACGACCTTCGCTACCAAATGTTTACGAGGGCGGCAGCTAAGATCAGCATGATCTTGCCAGGTTGCCTCCAACCCGGGATGCTGCAAAATTTCACTCTTGGAGAACATACCAGCAGGTGAAATTATTTAATTTTGCCAGTAATAATTACCTTCCTGCTTCAAACGATATTATTCATAACATGTTGAAAAGTTACGATACTAATTTTGATAATGGTTGTGTTTTAGGTACGATTTGGCTGGGAAACGAAAAGAACCCCCTCAATTGGGGCTGGATGCACTTGAGGCCTCATTCCTCAACAGATGACGAAACCACCAGCTCCTCAACTCCTGCTAAAAATGATTTCCTGCAACTGAAAAAAAGATTGTACCAGCATTTGTAGTTGCAGAAAAGCAGGACTAAAATGCTCGGCTGTTTGCAACCACTGCAGCGGCCAGTCATGCGAGAACATACCAGACCTGATACGCAACGACACTGACGAACCATTTATCGATGATCCACCATTAGATAACGATTTCGAGCTGCCTGAGCCGGTCGATGAAGAATTTTTTCTGCTGTAGATTTAGATCAGCCTGGTCCATCAAAGATCTACAAGAAAAAGTAATGATAATACTTCCTTTAAGTACTGTAAACAATGAGGTTATTTATTTCTACTATGTTTGTTTACGTCACATTCTGTTCTGTTCTAATATTTTGTTTACTCACCTCAGCAACTTGGAACGGCTGTACCTAAAGAACTATCAGGTCTCAATAGACCAAATTGGTCTCGTTTTGTTACGAATGGTATGTACTTTTATAACGTACATTGACAAACACTTAAAAATCGTCTAAAATTATAACTTTTTGAAAAGTTTGCAAATTTTTGAACTACTGTATCTTACAAACTATTTGGTTTATCGCTTATACGAGGGTGGTTTGAGAAGTAACTTGGTTTGATACGAAAAAAAAAAATTGCGACTGTTTTTATTTTATTTTTCCACATAGTCCCCTCGTATTTCGACGCACTTGCCCCAACGTTTCTGCAACTTCTCGACGCCTTCACGGAAATGTGTTTCTTCAAGGCCCTCGAAATATGCGTTTACCTCCTGTATCACCTCTTCGTTCGAGTTAAATTTTTGCCCAGACAAATATTTTTTAATTTTCGGGATTAGGTGATAGTCCGAAGGAGCCAAATCCGGCGAATAAGCGGGGTGAGGAAGCAGTTCAAATCGTAACTCCGACAATTTTTGTACAGCGACACGGCTTGAATGCACCGGAGCATTGTCATGGTGAAACATCACTTTTTTTTTGCCATACCTGGCCGTTTCTCGGTTATCGCCGCCTGTAATTGGTCTAAAAGTGATGCATAGTATGCCCCAGTGATGGGTTTTCCCTTCGCAAGGTAGTCGATTAAAGAAATTCCCTTTGCGTCCCAAAAGACAGACGCCATCACCTTTCCAGCAGAAGGAATGACCTTGGCTTTCTTTGGAGCTGGCTCACCACGACTAATCCATTGTCTGGACTGTTGTTTCGTCTCCGGGATATAGTGATGGATCCAGGTTTCATCCATTGTAACAAAACGGCGAATGAACTCCGTTGGATTTCTTTCAAACACCTGGAGATTGTCAGCAGATGTTCGCATGCGAATGCGTTGTTCTGGAGTGAGTAACCGCGGCACCCATCTTGCACATAGCTTTTTCATGTGCAATTCGTTGTGCAAAATAAAATGCACCCGCTCAGAAGAGATGTTTGAGGCTTCAGCTAATTCGCGTATCTTCAATCTTCTGTCGGTTAAAACCAAATCACGAATTTTTTCGACGATTTCGGGTATGACTGCCGTTTTTGGGGCTCCAGGGCGAGGTGCATCTTCAATGCTCGTCCTGCCTCGCTTAAACTCATTTACCGTTTCGTAGGAAGGGCACGAGCTACCCAACGTAGGTAAAATCCTCTCAGATCATGGATTTCTTTGGCAGTTTTACCTTCAAAAAAAAAGAACTGAATTACACCTCGAATTCCAATTTTCTCCATTTTGCCGCGTTACTCCGATCACTTTTGTTTCAACTACTGTCAAATCTAAAATTCCCGCCGAAAATGACATGACTTCACAGATAAATTATCTTGACTTGTTAAACTTTATCAATAAGTACAGATATGACACTAACTATCCATATGACACTAACTATCCCTAACGCCATCTATCCGTAGGCGAAACAAGCAAATTTTCTAACCACCCTCGTACATGTTCACCTAGATTATTGAAAATTTGGTCTTCTTTAAAATGTTTATAGCAACAGGGACCTATATTTGCCGTAACATAGGTCCCTGTTGGTAAAAATTGGTAGAAACTGTAAAAAGTCTGAAAATTTAATGGTTTTTCAAAAATTTGACAATGATCCGGTGGGTTTCCGAAGTCGAAAACTTGGATTTGCCATAACCACTTCATCACATAGAACATATAAAAAAATCAGAACTACCCGATTTCATGCAAGGCAAAATGTAAGAATTCTATGAACTATTATTAATAAACAAAGGTATTGTATTTAAAAAAAAAGTTATTCAGAACAGAGTAGATATAATTGTGTTTTACAGAGTAGAATAGAGCCCTGATTGTTGAAATGTATAGGATTGGCATACGAGTAGGTAACCGGTCGCCGCTCGGGTGCAACCGTCCGACAGCTAGCATCTTTCGTTTTTAAGCGACTTCAAAAAAGGAGGTTCTATGTTCCACTGTTTTTTTGAAATGTATGTTCAATGATTTTTCTGTCAATTATGGACCGATTTTAAAATTCTTTTTTGGTTTGATTTTGATCGAAGTAAGTATCTATAGAAACTCTATTTCTGAGGTGGTCCCATTGTCAGCCAATCAACGAGAGACGAGGGGATCCGTGAGGAATTGAGGGAACTTCTCAAATATTATAGGCATACCTACATAATATATAATGATTTTAATATTTTTTTGTAACAAGTCCAGCATTTGGGTTTGCATGACTAGGTCGCAAAATGACCAAATAGCACAAGGGCTGTATCGCAAATATGCTTCAAAGCCTAAATCGCTAAATGATCACATCTGTAGGTACTAGGTAGTCCAACTGAAGTCGGCGAATCGCAATATTTTTAACCAAAAGCCGACTGACCTACCATTAGTTATTTTGGCTGTTTTGTTTGAAGCGGCCATTCATAGAAGTAGATAGAAAGATAGAATAGATCCATTCAAAATAATCTTTTTTTTATATTTATGTGTATTTTGTGGTCCCCTAAACGCGCAATTGTTAAGAAAATCATCCATCCGAAATTTATAAACGTCAACCTCGATTATAGTACTTATAACAGAAACAAAGTTTACAGATAATCCATATTAATATTATAATGTGAAAGTAAGTTTGTCTGTTTCTAACGCTTTCTTGGTTAGGAGATAGCTCGAACCCCAAGGAAGGACATAGAGTAGGTACTCTTTTAGCGAGTAGTGATAAATATTCAACATTTAACAGGATGGACAGGATTCCAACGGATGTGCCCCAATTGTACCACACCTTGAGGAATACTCGTAGGTACTGCACGCTTACCAACACCCTGTGGGTACAGTGCACCTATATTATGTTTATAAACAGTGCTAGTTAGCTTCATTACAAACAAACATCAAAATTGTCCAAGGATCAAAAATATCCAAACTTTTTTTTAGGGTTTTCCTTAGTCAACAAGGAACCAATTCTCCATCGAATTCCTTTTTCATGATACCCACAGACGAAGTCGAGAATATTGTCGATAAATTAAAACTAATAGCGACAAGCATGTTAAAAATAGCCAAAACCTTTATTGTTGAGCCTCTTACTGCCATCAGTAACCTTAGGCCGACTTTACATTCGGTACGTTTACTTTCGTAAGTAGGGACGCAGCTATTTGTTAGAATTAGATACAAATATTTTTTACTCATTCTATCAGATAGCCGTGTACTTACCTACTTACGTAAGCAAAACTTACGAGAGTAAGGCCGCCCTTAGTCTTCAAACAGGGTCGTTCCCAGAAATATGGAAACAGGGTGCAGTTGTTCCAATCCACAAAGGAGGCGCTAAAGATAGCCCTAGTAACTACTTACCACCCAATCTCTCTCTTACCTAACGGTTCAGAATAATAACGGTACAAAATAAAATGTTGAAAAAAATCTTTTTTTAGTGTACCTACCCATACACGTATTGTGGGGAAGTTTTTTTTTCTCGTCTACCCCATAGCGTGGGGTGTCGTTGGATAGGTCTTTCAAAAATATTGCGTTACGTGTAGGTGAGGTAGGTACACGAAAAAAGGTTTTTTACGATTTTATTTTACCACTTTGTTGGCGTGACTAATATGTATATTTATGACAAATTACAGCTTTCTAGCTTTAAGTGTCTTTGAGCAAGGTGCGGACGGACGGACGGACGGACGGAAATGGCGAAACTATAAGGGCTCGTAGTTTGACTACTGAACCCTAAAAACGATTTTTTGTACAGAACCCTAATTAGCAATTAGTAATGCAAAGTTTAAAACAGTACGTTGTTGTGGCCACATAATTAGGAACGCTTGCGTCTTTCCCATACAATTGCCTACAAATATGACTTTTCAATTTTAACCACCAATCAAAAAGTTTTTGACCATTTCAATTTCTAAATACAATTTACTTTAGATCATCAACTAAGATTCAAACCGAGACGTAGAGTGAACTACTGTTAAAAACGGATCATACATTTTATAGGGATTTTAAACATGTACTGACGCGTCCATACAAAGTTCTACAACCTTGTAATGTATGATCGCCAAACGCTTTTTTTCAAATCCTTATAAATTAAAATGAAAGATTCGTTTTCAACACCGATAAATTGTACATACATTAAGTAATAAGTAACCCTTAAGTAATCTGTTTCATCTAGGATGTTTCCTGTGACAGCCCTATTTCGTAATTTCCATCACTATTACTATACCTACTCACACGCGAGGTACTTAAAAATAGGCGATTAAATTATTTAAGTCCCTGAACGGCGTCGCAGTGTGTGTACCTATATGTGTGTTATGCCAATGTAGTGTTTATGTAAAGTAAAATAAACAAGTGTAATTAATAGATGTTGTGGCGTGGGTATTAGAATAATAACTAGTTTTTGTCAATTAAGTCTATAATCACGGTAAAAGGTACAAACACAGTATTAAAACAAGTAAACCGAACAGATAAAAACGAGCGGGGCGCGGGAGCGCGGGAGGTTACGGAACGCGTGTACCTACGCAGCGCAGCTCGGACCTCGCGCAACTCTCGAACCTTCGGCGGGTGGCGGGGAAGGATTGTACCTTCGCCCCAGTGTTGTCACATCTAATTTCGGCAAATTGGTAGAACAGGCTCCAAAAATTAGTAGAAATAGGTAGATTTTGAAATGAAAATTAGGTAGATCTACCACCCTGTTTTTAATGATTAAAAACGCGTAGAAAATGTTCAAAATTAACACAAAACTTACCTAAAATGCCGCGAAATTCTTTGCTATCCTGCCTGTGTCAGCTGTCACAGACAGCTTCTCATAATTTTTATGTCACCTCAAACACAGATTATACACTTAACATAACGCGTTCCGTTTTAATTGCTGAAATTACAAGACAGGCAAAATTTGATAGCAAGTAACCTTTCGTTACACTAAACGCATGGAAAATGTTTACAATCATAACATTTTGAAAAATATCAAAATTAGGTAGCTTTAGGGCCGTGGGTGGTAGATAGGTAGACAGGAGGCAAATTAGGTAGATCTACCAAAAAGTTGGTAGATGTGACAACACTGCTTCGCCCTCTCGCTCACCCGCGCGCCTCTCTTACAAATCGTAACGCTTAGGCGCAATACATACCTCGGTTGGCGCGGAGAGGGAGCTTACTCTGAAGGTCACGCGCTATAATGTTTATTTATATGAGGTGTCACAGGAATCATCTTAGATGAAACAGAGTGTAGTCTACTTATAACTCTTATAAGTGTAAAAAAGCGGCCAAGTGCGAGTCGGACTCGCCCATGAAGGGTTCCGTAGCAGGAAGTAACATAATATAAAAGTTCTTGTAGTTCGATGATCGTAGTATTAACATTGATCGATGTATTAATAATAGTGTTTTTTTTTGTAATGAAGTTATTAAAAGATAAAAAAGATAAAAGATGTTTATTCAGTAAGTACGGGCACTTTTACACGTGAAAAATCTACCAGCGCTTCGCAAGAGACCACTGCTGAGAAGAAACGCCGCAAGAAACTCAACAGTTAGTCGTTTTTTAAATATACAATTATAAATCTTAACCTAGCATTATATGAAACAATGAATCTAACATACGATAAGAAATAAATGTATTCACGCGTAGTTGAGCAGGAAAATGTGTCAAAACTCTGAATTTTCTCCAGTACTAAGTAGTAGTAATAGAAAAATAATTATAAAAAAATAATAAGTAAACATTACAACTAGGTAGGTACCTAAATGATGGGATTTACATCTTACTATATGGTACTATTGTGAAAAATTATTGGTACTATGAGAGGTAAATTGCAGTTTACGATTTATGACCTACATAAGTATAAAAAAAACTATACACTAGATCTCGTTCAAACCAATTTTCAGTGGAAGTTTGCAATGTACATTATACTTTTTTTTCAGTTTTATCTTTCTCTTATTTTAGAAGTTACGGGGAGGGACACACACATTTTACCACTTTGGAAGTGTCTCTCACGCAAAGTATTAAGTTTACAAAAAAAATATATTAAAAACCTCAATATCATTTTTGAAGACCTATCCATAGATGATGATGATGATGATAGACACGTATGGGTTCGATGAAAATAAAACCGAGTTTCAATTTTAAGTACTTATGGGGTACCCCCAAAATGTATTGTTTTTTTTTCTATTTTTGTGTAAATCTTAATGCTGTTCACAGAATAACTACATCTACTTACCAAGTTTCAACGGTACCTATAGTTCTTATAGTTTCGGAAAAAAGTGGCTGTGACATACGGACAGACAGACATGACGAATCCATAAGGGTTCCGTTTTTTGGTATTTGGATACGGAACCCTAAAAAATGGTTACGAACTTTATGAACGGTTGCCAAAATTGAAGTGCCACCACTGTAAGTATGTACGTATCGGTGAAAAACTTAAGTAATGACCTCTTGCATGTAGTTGTGTACAAAACTAATATGGATTTTACGTCAAATTTCAAATAAAGAATGTTGATCGATCTATTCAGATGTGTTACAACTATATTATGTATGCAAGAGGTCATTTACTTAAGTTTTTCACCTATACATACGTTTAAGACGTTAATCAACCGCAGATGTCAACAGGAAATGGATTGGATGGATGGAGGATTTCCGAACACGATATCGGTAATATTAACTCGTATCGTATGCAGTCGTCCAGTTACTTATACAAATCTGGTAATTGGGTATTGTACAGAGCTGCTCAATCACAACAAAGCGCTCTCGGACACCAATGAAACTGAAAACATCGCACCAGACATAACACGGTGGCCCCGCTTTCGAGATAAACCGGATAAGTTAGTGAAATAAAATATATAGCAGTAGTGTGCTACCGACCGGTACACTCCGAATTTCAGTAAAGCTCTGCATGACGCTAAAAGCGACGATTGATCTTATTATTATTTTATTTTTTATTTTATTTATTGGGGAAAAAAACAGATAATAGACATTACAAAATATTATAAAACAAAGGGTTTCTTAAAGTTACGTTAAGTCTACATCCTGAAACAAATCCCACTAAGAGTTATATTCTAGATTAGACGGTGACTGTGGTGCAATTTTTGTGCTTATTAAATACTAGTCTAATGAATTAAAACATACTAACTTAAAGTAACCCATATAAAAAAGATGGTAAACACAACTAAAACTAATAATAGTTCATTTACAATAAAATAAACTTACGCAATAAAAAAATTCAAGTTCACATTAAAAATTATCCTACATAATATGTATGTATGTATGTATGTATGTATGTGTATGTGTTTACAGCGGTGTTAGATGCTAATTTAGCATCTAACACCGCTGTAACCCTGCGTTTATATTTATGTTGTGCGCAGTTAAACATATCAACCGATGACAACTGCTTGTTGTAGGTATTGCACATTCTGCTGAGCGGCCATTCTTTAGGCCATAAGAATAAATTTGACCCGTAGCACGAAAAAAAACAAAAGAGGAAAGGAGTTATGACGTCATATTGTTTTTGGATGGGTATTTTTATGATTTTTGAATATTACAAAATGTGATAAAATCGCAATTAGTTGAAACATGTATAAAAAGTTCAATTTTAGACACCGAGGATTATAAATACTAATACCAGAGGAGTTTTCAATCATATTTTTATCATTTGTTTTAATAATAACATATTTACATTTATTGAAAAAACATCTATTAACTAAATATTTAAAAAGAAAGGATAAAACGTTGGTGTAAGTGCAGCTATGGAAGAGGCGGATGGAAGAATTGTTCTCCACATCAAAGACATGGTTGACAACGGAGTAAAGAGAGTCCTCGTATGCTGTTCCGATACTGATGACGTTTTGGTGTACTAAATGTAAATATTTTCAACATTGCTTTCTTGGGGTCGGCTATGAGGCTATTACATATCATTTTAGGTATATTTTACAAATAATCATTCAACCGTAATTGGGTGACGTGGTGACAGGTCATTTAGAACTACGAGTAGGTACAATGTTCCGGAGTGGCATCCATCACAATAACCAGCACTTTTTGGTTACCTATAAAACCAATTTTGTTACCAATTTCATCCCGTTCAGCATGAAGTTGTAAGAACGCATCGCGTTTTGTTAATTATCTTCTACACTTATGAAGGTGTTTTACTTCTCTCAATTCTAAGAAAACCGACCTTAAAGGAAAATATTGTTTATTTTTACGCTGATGCCTTCGGATTATCTAAACGATATTTACATGGTAATTTATATTCAATTAGTGTAGTTTAGAACATAACGTGCCCAAAGAGAGTTAAGATGTTTTTATGTAATTTCCTTTTTTTTAAATAATTTATTTTTTAATATAATTTCATAGAAGTCTTTTATATCAGTTTGCACGGGATTTAAATAAAAAATGACAATGCCATACGCAAGACTCCCTATTGGGCTATTATAGAACAAATCACGACAGTAGACCGAATAGTTTAGCTATAATCAAGAATATTTGGCAAATGTTATGTGATTTAATTTTACTAAATTTATTAAAACTCTTACATGGGCGTAATTCGGATACTACTGAAAAGATAAAAGATGTTTATTCAGTAAGTAGGCCGTACGGGCACTTTTACACGTCAAGAATCTACCAGCGCTTCCCAAGAGGAGACACTGCTGAGAAGAAACGCCGCAAGAAACTCAGCAGTCAGTCATTTTTTTAAACATATTACAATGGTTAATCTAGCATTATATAAAGCAATAAATATTAAATTCAATATAATATCCAATAAAATGCGTAGATCAGCAGGAAAACATGCTAAAAATCTTACGTGAGAGATAAAGAAAAAAAAAAAAAAAAAAAAAAAAACCCACCAACTCATATGTGTGTTTATAACTTATAACACGATGCAAGATGACCACATAAAAGTTTCGATATGTTTTCCTACATCAACGGTGTCCCCTAGACAAGATAAAGCTCAAATTATTTTTATCAAATTATTATTGACTATGTTTCGGGTTTAGACCATGCATTTTTGTCTGTTAGATAGTCCTCGACCCTATAATACGCGTTAGACATTAACGACTTTTTCAAGTAATTTTTAAGTGCTGGAAAGGGTAACTTTAAAACTACGTCAGGTAATTTATTATAGAAATGAATGCATTGGCCAACAAATGATTTATATACTTTACGAACGCGGAATTTACGAATAGCGATTTTATTTTTATTTCTAGTATTTAAATTATGTAGGTATATCAGAATTCTTGGTGAAGGAATCTAAATTCTTAATAACATAAATAATATTTTCATAAATAAATTGAGACGCTACAGTTAAGATATTAATTTATTTAAAAAGTTCTCTTAAGGAGTCACGGGAATTTAAGTTGTAAATAGAACGAATGGCCCGTTTTTGTAAAACAAATATAGTTTGTATGTCAGCAGCCTTACCCCAAACCAGAATACCGTACGACATGACACTATGGAAATAACTATAATAAACTAAGCGAGCTGTCTCAACATTGGTTAATTGTCTAATTTTCCTAACGGCGTAAGCTGCCGAGCTTAATTTACCTGCCAGTACAGCTATATAGGGACTCCATTGCAAATTTTTATCTATTGTTATGCCTAGGAAAACTGCCTTATCTACCATTTGCAAACACTCGTCATTTAGAAAATTTTTAGAATCTACCGGTTTAACGTTAGGCAAAGAGAATCTAACACATTTAGTTTTCTTAGCATTTAGTAGCAAATTGTTGGAAGTAAACCAATTAAGTACTTTAACTAGTGTGGCGTTTATCCTACTGTAGTCTACAGTTGTTCTTTCTACCTTGAAAATTAGTGAAGTATCGTCAGCGAAAAGTACAATATCACAAAGTTTATCTACTGTTGGTGGCAAGTCATTTATATACACCAAAAATAAAAAGGGACCTAAAATAGAGCTTTGTGGCACACCTATTTTCACTGTAGCTCCAACAGACTGAGTTTTGTTTACAACAACTGTTTGAGTTCTATCACGTAGATAAGAAGACATAAGACTTAAAGCTTTATTGGACAATCCATAATGTTTTAATTTTAAAATAAGGGTCGTATGATCCACGCAATCAAAAGCTTTAGAGAGATCACAAAATATTCCTACTCCATCGCAAGATTTCTCCCAACTGTTATATATATGTTTAATGAGAACAGATGCCGCATCAATAGTGGATCGTCCTCTGGTGAAGCCGAACTGGTTACTGTTAAGCAGTTTATTTCTATTGAAGTGACCTAACATATCATTTAACATTAACTTCTCAAAGACTTTACTTAAAACTGGTAGTATGGAAATGGGACGGAAGTTCGTTAAATCACTCATCTCGCCCGATTTAAAAAGAGGTATGACTTTACTATTTTTCATGAGATCTGGAAAGATCCCCTCCGATATGCAATTATTATAAATTAATGCTAGATGGGGTGCAATTACATCTATGATATGAAAGAGTACTTTAAATGATGTGCCCCACAAATCCTCGGTCTTTTTTTCCTTAAAATGCTCTGCCTCTGGCGTTTCGATAGGCACGACTTCCCGGGACACCTGTATGTAAAGACATAAGTCTAATTTGGTCCTGCTACCTACTTATAATATGTTACAGGTTACAGTTAGCTGCCGGAAGTCTGCCTATGTAGAAGACGTATATTGGTAATCCGTGTCCGTATGAATTTACAATATAAGTTTGTGTCATTGATAAAAAAAATAAAAATGAAACAATTCTCACGATTTTCTTTCAAACCGAGAAGCGTGGTCACCCTGTCCCGGTGGCCGGGCTAGTATATATTCAGGCAGCGCCGCCATTCGGCGCCAGTTATTCCTCAGCCGCCATGTCTTCGCTGAAACCGTTCCTCTGCAACATCATCGTCCTCGCGCTCGTCGCGATCAGCATCGCCTTGCAAGAAGAAAAATCTAACAGGTAACCTAATAAGTTATAAGTGGTAACTTTAAAGTTCCACAATGCCGGTCAGTTCAATTTACTACATTTTAAATTTCCCAGACATGCCGTTACTTAATTTTCCTTATGACGTGTTACCGAGTTTTTCAGTAATTTAACATATAAAACTTTATGGTTATTAAAACTCTATCAAGCGATTGATTAATAGACATGATTACGTAGGTATTAAGAAAGTATACTGGTTAATCGTCGAGTATGGTAGGGCTGGATGTTTAGTAGCTGCGTTGTTGCGCAACCGGATCCGTAATCCCACGGTTCTTTACTGAGCTCCGAAGATGATGTCTTTTTTGACTTAACTGGCCAACTTTCTCATAAGGTCATGATACTTTTAAATAATAATTCCCTATTGTTTGTACCTTTATTTTTTTACATGATTCAATATTCGGAATTTTAATAGTTATGTTAGTTAAATGAGATGGCTAATAATGTATGAACCAAAAGTCGAAGAAAAAGAACCAGAGTCGACACAAATGATATGTGGAATGGATGGATTTACTGCTGGTATAGGACCTAGACCAGGTATGAGCCGAAAAAATAAATCATTATGTAGATGTTGTTATGTTGCGGGCTAGCATGATGTTGTCATTATATTGTTGTTATTTGTTATGGGTGTTGTTGTTTATTGTGTCGTTGTTAGTAATTTTATTGTACTATTGAATAGATATAAAACGATTAGTATACGTATAATCAATCGATTATTTTATATTATATGTACTTAATCAGAACTACTTAACAGTCAGTTATTTACTAAGTCTAAACACACTTCGCCTAAAAATCCGGTAGGCTGAATCATACGCCTTCATCTGGCCCAGGGCAGATAATATACCTATTACGATACTGAAAATATATAACTGCCTAAAGTGCGGCTACCATGTATGCAGGTATAACAGTACCTACTCCGTGACCGCGTGGCGATTGTACATTCCATAGCAGTAATTAATAAGTGCATAACATGTATTCCGTGAAATCTCCGCGTGATTCCAAAAACTCTTCCTAGATCAAGTCATACAACGAGTTTTTTTCCGCCATTTTAAAGTATGTAATCGGCCGAGTTGAAGCAGTTGGAAATCAGAAATATGAAAAAAAAAAAATTTTTAAAGAGTTCTTTGATGACAGATACGTAGATGTTGTGCCTATCACTATCACTCTTGCCTTAAGGCCTTGCTCCTTAAGGAGTAAGAACAAAAGTTTATTTACAATTAGAATGCCCTTGTCATAATGCACTCGTATGAAACGCATCATTAGGTATCTATAACTAGATGTTATCTACGAGGGCTGCTACTTAGGTAACCGGAATCCAGGATTCCAACATTTTTAAACGCTATATCTGACCTCCATGGTAAAATTTGAACTTTTTTTAATACTGGCCGCTATATATTTTTTTTCTTATGTACGCTAGTCTTTTGTTTTTGGCGGGTTTAAATTTTAATCTCGCTGCAAGAATGGAACTCACTCGTGAAAATATTCGTGCTATGATTTATTACGATTTTCGGCGTGGTTTAACGCAACAACAGTGCATAGATCAACTAACTTCGACTTTTGGTGATGAAGCTCCATCCAAAACTACTGTGTATCACTGGTTTAGTGAGTTCAATCGTGGACGTAGTATGCTCAGGGACGAAGTTAAGGATGGTCGCCCGAAATCGGTCGTTGTACCACAAAATATTGAAGCTGTGCGAAAACTTATAATGCATGACCGTCATGTTACGTATCGCGAGATAGAGGCGACTATAGGCATATGTATGACGAGCATTAATAAGATATTACATGAACACTTAGCTGTGAAAAAAATTTGTTCGCGTTGGATCCCGCACAACTTAACTAAGGATCAAAAAGAGGCTCGCGTCGAATGGTGCAAGGAAATGTTGAAAAAATATAACCGTGGTGACTCAAAAGCTGTTTATAATATCTACACAGGTGACGAATCCTGGATCTATGCGTATGATCCCGAAACTAAACAACAATCAACGGTGTGGGTGTTTCAAAATGAGCCGAACCCTACGAAAGTAACTCGTGCAAAAAGCACCTTGAAGCAAATGGTGGCCTGCTTTTTTGGTATTAATGGCCATGTGGCTACAGTGCCCCTAGAGAATCGTAAAACGGTTAATTCGGAGTGGTACACGACCATTTGTTTGCCGGAAGTATTTGAAAAAATACGGAAAAACAACCAGCGACGGAGAATCATTCTGCACCATGATAACGCCAGCTGTCATACATCACGTGAAACGACTCGATTTTTGGAAGGTCAAAATATAGAATTAACGGGTCATCCACCTTACAGCCCTGATTTGGCACCCAATGATTTCTATTTATTTCCAAATGTAAAGAATAAATTACGTGGTCAACGATTTTCGACCCGTGAAGATGCCGTCGACGCGTTCAGACAGCACGTTTTGGAGATACCTCAGTCAGAGTGGAAAAAGTGCTTTATAAATTGGTTTCAACGTATGCAAAAGTGCATCGATTATCACGGAGAATACTTCGAAAAACAATAAAACCATATTTAGCCATGTACGTTTGTTTATTTTTTCTATTCCGGTTACATAAGTAGCAGCCCTCGTATTCCATAATATTATAGAGCTATCGAAGTACTTATTTATATTGTTTTTTTCACTTCTTATGCTCTTAAAATGTTATTTTAGTCTCGTTTTTTTTAAATTTACTTTGTAAACCCCTAAACCAGGGTATTCACAAGGTGTTTGGAATGGACGATTATGGCCATTTTCAGTGATTGTGCGTAGGTATAGAAATTTTTTGGGGCGTGGAAATAACCCCTAAATGACAAATGTTCAAAAATAAAGAAATTGGTCTAGTGCGAAACAGACACGCGCACCGAGGGTTTCGTATTTAAAATAATAAATTTGGTAACCGTAAAAGAAAATACCTACTCATTTTGTTATGAACTTAATTTTTTGTAGATTTTTGGCTATAAATCAAAAAGTACGTCACGAAGAAGTATAAAAGAAATAGTTTTGATATTTGCAGACTGAGCCCTTTCATATGACACTCAGTTTGCTATAATCAAATCACTTTCATTTTTCAACCCCCGATTCTAGACCCTTTTTTAAATATTTAGATTTTACGTGGTTTTCGTAAGAGGCGACTAAGGGAATATAGGCTTCTAGTACTGTTAGACGACGGGCTTGCAACCTGTCACTAAATCTTAGCGTACTTGTGCAAAATGTGGTTACTGAATTTTCAACAAGTTTTAAATATAAACAAGCAAGCAAGTTATAAAACTATGCCAAATTTCAAGTTGATAGCTTCTATTCCTTCAGAGAAAAACTGATGTGACATACAGACAGACAGACAGACCGACACCATTAATAACAAATTGGAATAGAACTATAAACTGCTTTACTCCTATTTTGTACGGTGACTTAACTGACTAATATTTAAAAAAACGGTAGAATTACGAAACATACCTACCTATTTATAAAAAAGTCGCAATCGAGTAGAGAATTAAGTATGTGAAACTTTGACAAATGTGTAAATTTTCCTCCAGAACCAAAAGAAAACCGTGTACAACCTTACTTTTTCAGACATGTAATATTCTCTTTTTAGCATATTTAATTTCCCTTTAGAGTAAAGATGACAGGTATTGTTTTATCGTGTTTTATTTTATAACTGCTTCTTTGCTTGTCCTTATTTTGTGGTTAAAAATGGCATACCTACTTATTTGACACTAATAATTAGTTAACTCAAATGGCCCTTTTACAATGAACGTAGATACAACATTTAACACGTTCGGTGACACAACGTGTGTGTCCAAAAAAGTCACTATCACAGTTAATCTATTATTAAGTAGTACACACTTCAGTCTTGTCGACTGGGTTTTTTCTGGACATCTCTTTTGACTTCTTACAAATATCATATGAGCGTCTTGGTTCCTATACTAGGTACCTATACTGTAATTTAAGCCTTAGTTATTGATCTAAAGTAAATAGTAAATGCATACGGTTGTTGACATTGCCACCGAATTCCAAACATAACTCCTTCCTTACACTTAATTAAAATTCATACATAATTATAAGATTCATTTTAGTTTTATTTATGGCATACACTAGCTTTTGCCCGCGACTATGTCCGCCTAGATTTCGGCTATAGTTATTCCCACGGGAACTTTTAAATCTTCCGGGATGAAAAGTAGCCTATGTGTTAATCCAGGGTATAAGCTATCTCCATTCCAAATTTCATCCAAATCCGTCCAGCCATAGCAACAGCGTGAAGATGTAACAAACACACACACATACACACACACACAAACTTTCGCATTTATAATATTAGTAGGATAACCGTTAGCCGAAAAAGGGTTAATATTGCTCAAATACTTTGTAATCGGTGGTCAAGTTCGGTAGGTAAGGGAATTGGGGTAAAACACCACTGTTCTTAACTCACGTTCTAGCACTTATACTTATAAACGTGGAATAAGCTTGAAATAGTTTATGCCATGCTGTCGCGATGCCTCTTATATATATTTTGCCATGGTTGTGGCGTTACAACCTTTATATAAACTATGTTTATATACTTCATGCTATTCTCAGTTCTCTTGAAATAATAATTGGGGGTTAAATAGAGGCGTCGCGATTTGTCTAATAATATCAATATAACGTACCTTCCTATTATCCCTTTATTGTAACTCCCTTCGCTCCTTCCGCCGTGTACTCTCTCTGTCTTTACATCTGCTTCGCTCTTTGTTATGAATCTGCCAGGAGTCTGTCACTTCCTGTTGAAGTTAAAGTACCATGGCCCTGATACTCAGTGTCCTAAGCACCTAGCAGCCCTATACTATATATTATCAACATCATTATTATGAATTATTAATATAAAATAAATATGCAGTTATCTGCCCGAGACATTCACACCCTTTCATATAGGTAATACATATACCATACATGAAATGAAAGGATCTTCCCTACTAACTAGGGGGAATCGCATCCACGGGGATCTTTCCTATTACTAGGAGTAACCATATTCTCACATCCACATGAAAAGGATCTTTCCTATTGCTAGGAGTAAACTTATTCTCACATCCACATAAAAAGGATCTTTCCTATTGCTAGGAGTAAACTTATTCTCACATCCACATAAAAAGGATCTTTCCTATTGCTGGGAGTAAACTTATTCTCACATCCACATAAAAAGGATCTTTCCTATTGCTAGGAGTATACTTATTCTCACATCCACATAAAAAGGATCTTTCCCATTGCTAGGAGTATACTTATTCTCACATCCACATAAAAAGGATCTTTCCTATTGCTAGGAGTAAACTTATTCTCACATCCACATAAAAAGGATCTTACCTATTGCTAGGAGTAAACTTATTCTCACATCCACATAAAAAGGATCTTCCCTATGTCAATAGAGGTATCCCATCCACTCAACGGGATCTTCTCTATCAAATAGAGGTATCTCACATCCACATAAAATGGATCTTCCCTATGCACGTAGGGGTATCTCTTGTAGACACATATATTATGCTTATACACTTAGGCACCTGAACAGCAACACAGGTGTCCAGATCTCAAAGCCATATACTTTCAATTCTTAGGGACTTAGGATAGGAACTTAGATACCTAGACAGTTAGGCACTTAGTAGATACTTAGATACTTAGCTTTCATTATCCTCCGGTTAATGAAACACAGGATACTACACACACTATTCACACCACTTTAAAAGGTTTTACTTATTCCCTCCAATTCGAAATGAAGGTTACAAAAGGCGCTCACCACAGACAATACGGAATCATTAAAGTTGCCAGCGTTTAAATTACCTGTCAGACTAGCTGTGTCGCATCGTGTCATTTCGCATCGTTTCGCGTTCGTCGCGACACATGCTTTGTCACTTTTTGTCAGATGCAAATGTCACAACTATTCCAAGCTTATTCCACGTTTATAATTAGCTATGATATGATATTACACCAAAAACACAGAGCTCTATAATTGCACACCTTCAATTGATTTTACAACCTTTTTGTTGCCCAACCACTGTCACACCCACCGCTGATTAATTAATAATGATAGTATGGCACACGGGATTCCGTTGCTCTATAAATTGCAAACCTTTTTCTGTAGCTATCTCTTAGACCACAAGGACAGCTTATTAAAATAGGACCCGGTATTTGTTGCAGCACGAAACCGATAGTGGACGAGGGGCCTAAAGGTAACTGCTCATGTGGAGGCTTCCCTACACCGACTCCTAATGCCACCCAGCAGCCCCTACTATCGCAGACGCCGGGCCTGGTGGTCAAGTGCGGCGAGGAAGGAAACCACACCTGCAAGAACCTCTGCACCGCTCTCGCCACGGCCACCAAGGCTAAGGGGCCCGAGCTACTGTGCAACAGACTCAAGAATTGCAATGAACTAAAGGTAAATTGATACAAGGGTGAATCAACTTTTAAGGTAGGTATTCCCTATATTTTGGCATGTCTCACAAATCACACATACATACGAGGGCTGCTACTTATGTAACCGGAATAGAAAAAATAAACAAACGTACATGGCTAAATATGGTTTTATTGTTTTTCGAAGTATTCTCCGTGATAATCGATGCACTTTTGCATACGTTGAAACCAATTTATAAAGCACTTTTTCCACTCTGACTGAGGTATCTCCAAAACGTGCTGTTTGAACGCGTCGACGGCATCTTCACGGGTCGAAAATCGTTGACCACGTAATTTATTCTTTACATTTGGAAATAAATAGAAATCATTGGGTGCCAAATCAGGGCTGTAAGGTGGATGACCCGTCAATTCTATATTTTGACCTTCCAAAAATCGAGTCGTTTCGCGTGATGTATGACAGCTGGCGTTATCATGGTGCAGAATGATTCTCCGTCGCTGGTTGTTTTTCCGTATTTCTTCAAATACTTCCGGCAAACAAATGGTCGTGTACCACTCCGAATTAACCGTTTTACGATTCTCTAGGTACTGTAGCCACATGGCCATTAATACCAAAAAACCGGGCAAGAGCATGTCGGACCATGCTCAGTGTAGGGTTCCGAAGCCGTAACGACAAACACAAAAAACTATCTCAAAAATCAACATGTATGAACCAATTTTCTATTTAGTTATTTGGCGCTGTCTTAGATGATTTTTAGTAGGTATAAACCCGTTAGTCGCCTGTAGGTATCTCAGGAACTAATTAAGTCTACTTACTGTTAGTAATGATTCTTTTTCTTATAAATTCGTATATAATATCTCAAACAAAAGCCAAGCTTTTAAGTGTGAGATCAGTATACCTATGTAGGTAGTTAGGTATCTAAACTGCTTCAAACCGACTTTAAATTACAATAAAAGTTTAATCTTTTATAAAGTACCTAATTAATAGAAATTGAAAAAAAAACAAGGGCCAATAAATAGAATTTTAAGTTTTCCAAACGATACTCGACTCAAATCAATAATCTAATCGATTATTTGTAAACTTTCAGATCGCAAATCGCAAACTTGTAGGTAGCATTCCGGGGCACGTCCGAACAGCATCTAGGCGCTCGCGCTTATGAGCGCGGCTGTCGCTCGATTTGTTACTTGGACAGACTCCCCCCGCGCGTCCTGCACGCCCCGTTAACAAATTATTCTATCAAAGTTATCATAGGCGATTTTGATAGGTATAAACACTTTAGTCGCCTGTATCTCAGGAACTAATCTTGTCTACTTAGCCGTGATAGTTTTCCTGTAAAATTCGTTATATGCGCTTTCGTTGAAGATTTTTTTCAGATTTTTAGTATTTGTAGTTTTGGCTGTAGGGGGGGGGGGACACTTGACTCTAACAAAAAATAGCGCTTTAAAGCTTAATATTTCATAAACGGATCCCTTAATCGAAAAATTGTTTTAATAAACCCGCAATATTTTTGAAAGACCTATCCAACGACACCCCACACTATGGGGTAAGCAAGAAAAAAAAAGGCATCCCCACGTTACGTGTAGGGGAGGTGCATTAAAAAAAAATATTTTTCAAAATTTTATTTTACCACTTTGTTGGCGTGACTAATATGTATATTCATGCCAAATTACAGCTTTCTCGTACTATGAGTCTCTGAGCTAGACTGGGGACGGACGGACGGACGGACATGGCGAAACTATAAGGGTTCCTAGTTTGACTACGGAACCCTAAAAAGCAGGCCACCATTTGCTTCAAGGTGCTTTTTGCACGAGTTACTTTCGTAGGGTTCGGCTCATTTTGAAACACCCACACCGTTGATTGTTGTTTAGTTTCGGGATCATACGCATAGATCCAGGATTCGTCACCTGTGTAGATATTATAAACAGCTTTTGAGTCACCACGGTTATATTTTTTCAACATTTCCTTGCACCATTCGACGCGAGCCTCTTTTTGATCCTTAGTTAAGTTGTGCGGGATCCAACGCGAACAAATTTTTTTCACAGCTAAATGTTCATGTAATATGTTATTAATGCTCGTCATACATATGCCTATAGTCGCCTCTATCTCGCGATACGTAACATGACGGTCATGCATTATAAGTTTTCGCACAGCTTCAATATTTTGTGGTACACACAGCAACACATTGTCATCTAGATACACTTCAGAAATCTGAAATATTGCGTGAAAGAGAGTCGCATTAGAATCGAATGTTGTTGACATAATACACATATATACATCTCTTTCTTTTTCTCTCTGCTCCGTATAATGGTTAGTTAGGTGTGTTGTTGTGGCCGTTTCCTCGTGGTCCTACTATTTTTGTCCTACTGACTTTCGACGGAGCCCCGCCCAAGGGCGGAGCTCCTGCTTCTAAGTGGTTTTGCCCTTCGGGCATCTGAAGATACCTAACGAACCTAACCTACCTACTTTTACAACTACAATTAGTATTTAGTGATCAAATCTAGGTTCACTTTTTGACTAGTAGGACAAATTAGTAGGACCACGAGGAAGTATGCGATTTTCGAGTTATTGTTAAAATGAACCTTTGAAAAAGTATTGTTGTTATTTTTATGAAGTGGTCAAATTGCTCAGTCCCAGGCTGTGAGAAGGACAGCGCTATAGCAGTTGCATATCCATTTTAGGAGCTATTCCCAGTTGACCACACCCCTTTGTCAACACTGTGGACAACTGGGGAAAAAAAATCACAGTTGTCCACTACCTCGAATAATTGGGTCAACTGTGTGTTTTTATCAATGTAGATAATAAACTAACACAGTTGAGTCAAATTAAAGAGTGCGAACATCTGGAAATAAAAACATTTTATTTAGCCCCTAAAATATCTAAAACGTGTCAGGTTGACAATGCATTATAATTTTTGGGCGCCTTTGAAACTGCCACTGAACGCGTCGTGTCGTGAATCTTAATCGTAGACGTGAGTTGTAGCGTTTTATGTACAGCTATCGGCATTCTACAAGATCTGCGACGGCGGGTGGGTGTACGCCAACATGACGGCGGAGGAGCCGCTGTGCTGCGCCGACGCCGCCGTGCGCCCCTGCGCCTCGCGCGCCAACGGCACGATCCTCGTCGACGCCAACACGCCCATGTGAGCGTCGCACGCCAGCGATGCCGTGGGCGTCGGTATTCCCACGCCATATACTGTTCATATCCATCAATAAATCCCCCGGCGTGGGTTAATTAAATTAAAGTGGCTTATTATTTTCTTGGAAATGTCATCTATCTATATAAGGTGGTGGCCACATAATTAGGAACGCCTGCGTTTTTCCCACACTATTGCCTACAAATATGACTTTTCAATTTTGGCAACCGATCAAAAAGTTCTTAACCAATTTTCTTTTTAGTTACCCTTATCGTTAACTAATAAACTAAGGTTTAAATGTATCTAGGTATGTACAATTTATCGCTACTGAACTAATCTTTCATATTATAATGATTAAAAAACAAATTGGCGTTCATACAAAGTTGTAAAACTTTGTATGGGCGCGTCAGCACAATTTTTTTTAATCCGTATTATGATGATGATGATCTAAAGTAAATTGTTTGATTGGTGGTCAAAATTGAAAAGTCATATTTGTGGGCAATTGTATGGGAAAAACGCAAGCGTTCCTAAATAAGTGGTCACCACTGTGTATAAAAATGAATCCCTGTTTCCCTTTGAGAATTTCTCAACCGATTAGATTTTTTTCTTTTGTAGAGTTCGTAATTTGATCAGGACAAGGTTTGTAAAAAAAACCCTGGCCGGCGCCGTGCCTTACACCTTTACACCTATCATGTTATTTATAATTTGTAAGCTCTTAAATTTAATTAAATAGGATAATCATATTTGTTTTTAAATTTGAAAAATTGATAATTTGAGATATTTGTGTAATTAGCGCGCAGCGTGAAGAAAAACACCCTGTCCCCCCTTTTAACACGTTCACTGCCTGTGACACGTATGTGTGTTCAAATTACATACTATTACCAGTTGGTGGCAGCGAATCTACAGAAACTACTGAAGATATAAATCTCAAAGAATTACATAGACTAGGGAATACTCTATACAATATAGGAGTAAACAATTGCACTAACACTTAGTTACGGTGTAGAAAAAAAGTAAAAACTGTCACAGGGTACATTTAGTATTATAAGGTTGGTGAAGATACGGCTCATTTTTCTTTAAAAAGTTGGCCTGTATGGTGAAGCTTCCAAGGTATGAAGACAGCAAGGAGGAGCAGGATGTTATTCCGTTTCTAATATTTCATATGGTACGATATAGGTACGGAACTCTCGGAGCTCGAGTCCGAGTCGCCCTTTATTGGTTTTTTGTCTTTTAATCACCTATGAGCGAATTCGGATGCCATTCTGCTCAAAGATACCGTCTATTGCTATTGCTATCACTCTCGCCGTCGCACAGAGCAGAAAGAAGGCGAATGTGCTAAAGTCTCTCAGCAGCATATCTTGCTTCGTTTGTACAGTCCATGAGCACTTAGGTGCTTCGGGTTTGTACTTCTCTCTCACTAGCTCTTAATAAGAGCGTATGAGAGCAAGTGAGAGACAAGTGCAAACCCGAATCGCCTTCTGAGAGCTATCGCACTGTACGTCTGTCACATCGATTCAAAACTTTTCAAGTACATTTTGATCCTCTTCCCGTTATCGTAATGGGCTAAAACTTAAGTAATCCCGAGGGGGCAACAATAAATGGTATCTTTGGCAGCAGGGTCTCCACTGCAAGTAACGTAGACCCACCGAATGCGATGCGATCCGAAAAGCGAAAGATGACTGTGTACAAACAAGTAGTTGGAAATAAAGGACATCATCCATTTTGGTCCAAAAGTGAAAGTGCTGGCAATAAAAAAAAGGTTTATTATGATACAATTTACCCGCCTAAGCATTTCGTACTATGGCACCAAAGCTGGTTCATCATTAATCTTGATTAAGTATGGAAGAACAATTCATTAGTTTTGTTAGTTCAATTCACCGATATATTTTATTTTCTAACTAAAATAAAACTATGGATATTGGTACTACAGCTTTGGTGCCGTAATAACAAATGCTCAGGCGAACAAGATCTAACAGAATATAGCTTTTTTTCGGCCGGCACTTTTATATTTGGACCAAAAATTTATGAAACCCGGATGATGTCCTTTATCAGAGAAACTTATTGTAGGGTAAAAGTACTGTTTGTGGCCACTGTACAATTTTTGGATGAGTATCAAAAATACTGTAAAATCAAAAACAATATTCATAAATAGTTAAAACTGAAGATTAATATAAAGATATTTTTTTTGTAATTTCATCATGCTTTACATATTAGTTATAATTTAGAGTGGCCAAAACCGGTAATTCTACCCTAAACCTGCTCCACAAACGTGTTTCAGTAGGATCAATAAAATATCCTTTAATTACGTGAATATAATTACTTTATTTAAAAAATAACTCTTAAAAATACTTCATTTTTGTATATAAAGAGAAAAGTAAGATGGGTCATACAGATTTACGTTCAAAATTATCCCTCATGTTCTTAACCGTCTACCACGAGGGAGATTTTTAATCTTTTATTTACTCATATTTGATACAGACCAAGCTTGGCTTACGACTTGCAAATATAACTGAATCGAATAAATCAATCAAAGGCCTCATGTAACGGGCACGGAGGACCAACTTCTGATTCTACGACTGCATGACCCACATAAGAAACTTCCCGTAATCATCAATACCTCATAATTTATCTCATTTCACGGTGTCACATTATTATTAAAAACGGTACCCTTCTGTTGACAAATGCTAAAAAGTGTGGTGATAATTTCTATCTCAATTATAATTGGACACTATAATTTAGAAAAAAAAATACGTACTTTATAAAGTACAAAGGTCGTCATAAAACACGGAAAATTGATTAAAATTTGACATAAATTTATATATACTTAATGTAAATAATATTCAACGACTTAATTGTCTTACTTATTATTATGCCAATGTGGACACACATTTCATTGATGCCGTATAAAGGTGCGTCTAAACTCAAGCGCATGTGCGTGTAATGAAAGGTCAACGAGTGTTCCAGAAGTGTTTTACATGGCACGCACGCAAGCAATTTAGCCGTTATGGTAGCACTTCTTTGGCCTTAATTTGCTAAATATATTCATAGACTCTCTTCCATTCGGTAGGTGGGTCATACACAATCACAAAAACAAAAGTTGTTTCTCCTGTGGTCAATAGTTAAGTGCTTGTGTGCATATAAATTATGTTTTTATTTGATAGGACTAAAGTAAACGTGGCGCCGTTTATGCGGATGTGGGTTCAGCCAGAAAATTAGGCCTAAAACACGTTAATTTCGGGTATGTCCACAGGAAAGACGGGAACCTAAATCTGTGTATGACCCAGGTACGAAGTAAGAGACCAGTATTTACTAAATACTACCAATTGTAGTGCTTCCATTACAACAAAGCAAAATATATTTAAAAAGTACGCTATTGTTTGTTGAGTAATGCCTGCTTTCTAATGAGCTTGTTTATGAAGGTCATATGACACTGTCATCTCTTGACTGGATCATTTATTTCATAATGTGTTGTATAGTCTAGGGTAAAAATATGTAATTAATTAGAAGTATAAAAATAATGAAGACAGACGTTATTTACAAAGATAATTAAATCGCTACATGCATATCTTTGTAAATGAATAAATAATAGAGAAATACAAGGGGTACCAAATTTAAAACAAACAAAGCTAGTCCCAGACTAAGCTTAAGGCTTGTACTATGGGTACTAGACTACAATACTTACATGAAACAAATACACTAATAAAACATCTAACACTCAGGAAAAAATACTTGCGCTAACACGCAAATATTACTTAACCCTTAGCGGGAATCAAACCTCAGACCTCTTCGAAGGCTGACTGACCACGAACAAGAGCTAACTGCTAACTTACGGTGACACTACGTGGATATTATAATGTTACCGTTAAAGTGTACCTGGGTCAATAGTTTCCGGTCTCCATACCACTCTACTTTAACCTATTTAATGAACGTGACCTACCATAACGTTAACATTACGATATGTTATCATTGGTAGGTCATAATATTTACCTGACATTAAGAGCTACTACGAGGACACCAATATGTTTACGGTGTAGAAGCAAGATGGGGTAAATTAAATAAGGTCAAATTGGTATGGACCCCTGCACTGTCAACGTTACTCTCATCGACATTTTGATAGATTTCTACAGTCGCAACTGTCGCGGAATTAATCTTCTGTGTTGTCTGATCCTAGCGCTTATAGCACGGGCTTTACTTGTTGAGCTGACAATAAAGTAAACCAATTCCCATAAAGCCATGCTCTCACTAAAGACGCACCTTTGAGAGGCTAAATATAGCAAGCTACAAATACTTGGCCTCCCCGCGGGAGAACCGGGTGTCCAGCTCCTGTGCCTTCCTGATGACGGACCGCTTCTGCGCCTCGTCGAACCGGTTCACCTGCAGGTCCACGTCGCGGCTGAACGGCCGCCGCTCCTTCTCTTCGTCTTTGTCCGACTTCTTCAAACAAATGAAATACCAATTAAGGATTTCACACAAAAGGTACATTTTAATATTAGACTATCTTTTAAAAAGTGTATATTCGCAAAGAAACATATATTTCCCAAACACCTGGCTACGAGACGGGACTAAAGGATTCCCGTTACGTAGTCAGTTTCCAATTGAGACTATTTTTCCCATTTCGAAGCTGGCTACCAAACCTGGCTACGATATGGGAAAAGCATTCCCATTTCATATCTGGCTACGAGACGGGAAAATGCATTTCCCAATTTGAAGCTGGCTACCAAACCTGGCTACGAGATCGGAAAAGCATTCCCATTTCATATCTGGCTACGAGACGGGAAAATGCATTTCCCATTTTGAAGCTGGCTACCAAACCTGGCAACGAGATGGGAAAAGCATTCCCATTTCATATCTGGCTACGAGACGGGAAAATGCATTTACCAATTTGAAGCTGGCTACCAAACCTGGCTACGAGATGGGAAAAGCATTCCCATTTCATATCTGGCTACAAGACGGAAAAATGCATTTCCCAATTTGAAACTGGCTACCAAACCTGGCTACGAGATGGGAAAAGTATTCCAATTTCATATCTGGCTACGAGATGGGAAAATGTATTTCCCAATTTGAAGCTGGCTACTAAACCTGGCTACGAGATGGGACTAAAGGAAAAATTAAAGGATTTTCTTGTTGAAGTCATTGGAGAAGATATTGATATGGTAGTTCTGCTCATGGCAAAGACGCCGTCTGACCAGAATATTATATTCTAGTAGCAGAGGTAAAGTCCCCACAACCTTTTATTCAAGTCAGAAATTGCAGCAGCTGGGCCTGAACGACATATTATTTCTTCACGCCTTCACTGGATGCGACACCACTTCTGCTGCAGTTCGGAGAAGCAAAGTGGGTTTCTGTAAACTACTTAAAAAATCATGACATCCGTCAAGCTGCTGAAGTATTCCCGAACCCCTCCTTATCGCATGCTGACATGAAAGAAAATGGAAACATATGCTTATTGACGTGGTATGGAGCAAAACAGAAGGAGACCTCTCTTAATAACTATCGGTACCAGCATTTCCTCCAGTCGGTGTCGAAAGTGAAACCGGACATTTCGTCTCTTCCACCAACTGAGGGAGTAGCGATAGAGCACTCCTTCCGTACTTTCCACCAGGTCCAGACTTGGCTAGGACATGATCCCTGAACTATGGGGATGGGCACGGAATGAAAGCCATCTCTTGGTTCCTCTCCAAACCAATGAGCCATCTGCATTAGAAGAAATATTAAAGCTAATATTTTGCCGGTGCACCACTGATAGCAGTAGTGCTAGATGTGGGTGTAGGAAGGCCTCCATGCTGTGCTCTACCATTTGCCACAATTGCCACGGAAGTAACGACGACGACGACGACGATGATGTAGCAGAAGTATTAGCTTTCTTATCATCATCTGATACAAGTGAAAAACAAACACGGGAAAATCTAGTATGGCGAAACAAACTTTATGTGATTACTTGAAAACTGGATTATAAAAAAAGCGGCCAAGTGCGAGTCGGACTCGCGCATGTAGGGTTCCGTACCACTATACGGAAGGTAAGGTAAGGTCGACAATATGATAACATGTCAAAAACGATGCCTCTATTCGATTGGGTTAAAACCATATCGCCCTTAACGTGTTATCGTATTGTCAATGTTTTATTGATTGAATGAAAGGTAAAATGCGGTTTACGATTAATAACGTATTAAAAAAAAACTGATTATTAGATCTCGTTCAAACCAATTTTCGGTGGAAGTTTGCATGGTAATGTACATCATATATTATTTTTACATTTATCATTCCCTTATTTTAGAAGTTACGGGAGGGGGAGACACACATTTTTCCACTTTGGAAGCGTCTCTGGCGCAAATTATTCAGTTTAGAAAAAATATATATTAGAAACCTCAATATCATTTTTGAAGACCTATCCATAGATACCCCACACGTATGGGTTTAATCAAAAAAAAAATTGAGTTTCAGTTCTAAGTATGGGGAACCCCAAAAATTTATTGTTTTTTTCTATTTTTGTATGAAAATCTTAAAGCGGTTCACCGAATAGAACTACTTACAAAGTTTCCACAGTATAGCTCTTATAGTTACGGAAAAAAGTGGCTGTGACATACGGACGGACAGACGGACGGACGGACGGACAGACATGACGAATCCATAAGGGTTCCGTTTTTTGCCATTCGGCTACGGAACCCTAAAAACGGGCAAATGCGTTTGAAAACTTCCCTGATTTGTAATGAATCTAATAACGTAAAATATCACAAAATAAAACTGATTTTTAACATGACATTAAGCATTTTTCGTGACACGGTCATATGGGAAAATCATCAAAATTCAGATTAAAATTATGAATATCTCAGAAACTAATAATTTTCCACCTAATTTGCTCCAAATGATCTCTACCTATGTCTCCATAAAAGGATTGTATCCAATATCCAGTCACCCTGTATAATGTTACTTATAGTGTGAATGTGTACGTGTATGTTGTGAGAGCGGGGTAGGGGGCCGGGAAAAATTACCTTCTGCTGGAGTTTATTGCGGCGCTTCATCTCCGCAATGATGGTCTTGTCCGAAGCGCTGGAAGACTCACCCTATATTACCGACGTGTAAAAGAGCCCTCATGTGGCCTATTTACTGAATAAATATTTTGAATTTTGAATTTTTGAATCTTTTGAAAATGAAAACAATTGCGATTGCGAGTGCGTTAAGCAATAGCCCCTCTGGGCCCGACTTATTTTTCCACACTCTATATGACGCGATGGTTGTACAGATATTAATGGTTTCGACTACACATTAAACTTGAACCATTATTAAATATTATAATCATCAATAACCCTACATGGTTTATTCACACAACCGAGAAAATACACAGGAGATATAAAAAAGCAAGCAGTTACCTTCTTCTTCTTCTTTATTTTCTTTTCGTGCAGTTCAAGCAAGGATTCGTCTCTTTTGTACTTCTTCTTATGTTTCCTTTAACAAAAATAATTAAGCTTATATAATTATGTTTGCCCGTCCGTACAGAAGTGGTATATATTTGTACTTGGACAGGACTTAATTGCGAACAATATTCATTATGGATAATTCCCTGGGCGTTTCTATCGCATCGCAGCGACCGTGGTCACGAGAAGACTAAAGAGGCGGGCATGAATATGTCTGCGAGTGGTGCGTTTTTTCCGAACCTCCCGCACCTGCGTCGCTATTGCTTAACGTACTCGTAATCTCAATTGGCTTCAAAGCGGAACAATTGTTTTAATTTTGTATGCAGACAAGCCTTCGATTTTCAAAATGAAAACAATTGCGATTGCGAGTGCGTTAAGCAAGCCTCTCTGGTCCTGTTTTTGTTGAATGAGTTATTGTACGCAATTAAGTCTCGTTTAACTACAAATACGTGTGAGTGTCTCGAAATTTTAAGAAAATCAAGCATGGTATATCTCAAGGATTTCGATCATAACATAACAATTTTCGTTGATAGTACTCGTATAAGTTGAGTGCTCCAATTTTTTTGTCAGACTTAAAGAAAGAAACTATTGTAAAGTTACAAGGGTACGTACGGTTTGTTAATTATCGTATCACCATGTCTAACATAACATTCATAACCATACAATTAAAACAATCAAAATGAAATCTCAATGTTAAACCTAACATTATAAAACTACACTAGTGTTTTATACACTTACAGGTTACCAAATGCAAAGTAACTACAAGGGTTGAAGGTTCGTTGCCAGTTTTATAGAAACATTCCGTCGTAATCATTCTAAAGCACCCCCTCCGTGGTACCGTCTAGAAACACCCCGTCTATAGTACCGTCCAGACACACCCACTTCACAGTTTTGCTGTACGAGGCAAGAGTGGAAAAATGGCATTTTCAAGGTCCATGGTATTTGGATTTTCGACGGGTGGTGCCGGAACTCTGCGGCTTGTAATAATTAAAACAATGTTGTAATATAAGATATGTTAATACGACTTACCTAATAGCTTTTTCTTGGTCTTCATCTCTGTTAGCCAACTGGCGAGCCCTCGCTTCTCTTTGCAAGACCACGTCAGGGTCTTCGGTAACTAGACCGGCTTTTTTTTTTGCTTTCTGTTCCGGAGTGTCAGTCCAGCTTGACCTAAAAGCGCAAACAAATATATATCGAACAAGGGAATCTGAAAATCCACATAAAAAATAAATAGAACACTGCCAAAACATAAAATTGAACCCAGATCGTGTTCTAACCAAATCAAAATACTGCGGCGAGCAGCTATAGTCCTATTCCACACGAGTAAATCTGATTAGCAATCGAACTGGCGTTAGAGGGTTAGAGGCTGTTTTTATTAATGCAATAGGGAATATTCATGACTTTCTTCACAGCTTTAATAAAAGCTGATCCATGTAACAAACAGTTGAGAAAGATTTTTTTTGAATAGATTTAAAAGTAACAAAGATCTGTGCCCATCTTTTTCTAGCAAAACAGAGAGTTTGTGTGGCCGACGTGTTACATGACGACACACAGCGTATTGGACCTCTCTGTCTTATCGCTCTCTAATTAGCAGTTTTAAATGCTTCAATCAACCGTATTTTTTGGCCGATTTTAATTTCACCTTTGGTAATCTGTTTTACGGTATTTGCAAAATTTTCGGCGAAGTTTACATTTGATTCTCCTAGATCCTAGATTGACCGAACTATAGCCCTATTATATTTATGTCAAAGCTTATATTATAACAGTACCTGTTGGACATGTCCGGTCCTTCTTTAGCCCTAAAAGTCCTAGCTTCAACGCCGAGATACTTCGCCTTTCCCTCAGGTAACTCTAGCATCCACTCTTCGCGTGATTTTATCTTAGAGCTGTGCACGGAATGTCCATCTAGGGCCCTTATTTTCATGCCTAAAGCCCTCTCTTCTAGCTCCCGGTGGGCCTCGGACCACTTGGCTTCGGTCCCGGCTGGCAAGGGTCCAATGCCATCGTCATCGGAACTCTCACACTTGATAACTTCGCATTCAATTTGCGCTAATTCTTTGCGCACGTCATCAGATATCGACGGTCCTGTAAATTTCATTAATATATTTTGTACAATTAAGTATGTACGTATGTAATTTCCAATTTTTTGATTATTCAAACGAAATCGTATTTTTGTCGCATAACTTCGTATTTATCTCGCTTACTCATAATAAGCTGACTGAAAACAAAACTTAAACAAAATAGGACGTCATTGATTAGTTACTGCATCTGAACCTGTGAGTTAGATTTTTTGTAGGTAAGTATCATCTTATCTTACTTAAGTGTGAAATTTGAGGATGAGGTATGGATGTTGGATTTTTCGGAAGTCGGATGGAGTCGCGACAAAAAGCTAACTTTAAATTATAATTAAATTTGGTGTAGTCGGGATTTATGTTGGGTCTTAATAACTTTTAATGTTATGCTGTAAAAATTGAAGATATGTTTTTCTACCCCTTATTCCCACGTTTGCATCGTAAAACTAGTCGACGGGAAGGGGTAGGGGCACTCGAAGTTTTGAATTCAGTACAATCTTCATACTTAGTAACCGTCCTAGGGCGCGTTCTAATTGGTAAAATCTTTCTGCTTCTGACTTTAAAATAATAAACATAAGGTCAAAAGAATATAGTTTAACCGAATAGATTAGAGCCCGTGTGGGTGTGTGAAGTTTTTAAAGATTTCATTGGTCTGGCCTAATCGCCTGCGTCTCTATTCTTGGCGGTACAATACAATCGTATTTGACCTGGTATGATATTGTTTTCAACTCGTCCGCCATTACTGTCAAGTATTTTTTTTTTTTTATGGCATAGAGAAGACAAACGAGCACACAGGCCACCTGATGGTAAGTGGAAACTGTGACCCATAGACATTCGCATTCACAAGACTGCAAACGCGTTGCCAACCCTGAGGACTAAGATGGAATGCCTCTATGCTAGTCATTTCACCGGCTGTCTTATCCCCAAACCGGAACACAACAATGCGAACACTGCTGTTTGGCGGTAGGTTAATGGATAAGATGGTGGTAGCGATCCGGACGGACCCTGCACAAGGTCCTACCACCCGCAAATAAGAGCTATCAACACATTGACAATACGATAACAGCTCAAAAACGATATGGTTTTTACCGTGTTGAATAGAAGCCCCGACTTGTTTCACTAGAAAGGAGGGTTTTGACTAAGCTGTATAGTACTTAATCGGTTAAGCCAATCACGAATTACGAAATTAAACTGCACCGAGCGTACGCCGAATGTACCTACAGTGGCGTCCTCATGACTTGACTATTATTGTGATTTCTATAATAAACTAAACTAAAGTATTTTCTTGAAATTGGTCGGTAGGTTTTTGTACTACAAATTAAACCGCAACTAATAGGGTATATCACATAGTTTAATAACAATTCACCTCCGAGTTATCAACTTAACGGAAAAAAGTGGCCACCTTTTCCCGTTAAGCTGACTACTCTAAGGGTAAATGTCATTAAAGTTTGTTACGTATCACATAAATTGTGTTTTTACTTGCGCTACAAAAAAGTATCGTCTGATTGCAAGGAAATTCTTTAGTTAATTAGAAAGCACAATAATCGAAATGACGGCGCCAATGGACGCTCGACGTTTGCTCCGTGCAGTCTTAATTAATGAGATTAAAAATTATGAAGACACTGTTTTGTGTGAAATTGCCAACATGATTCAATGTTTATTTAAAAACAGGCTACTTATGTGATGTAAGCCATTTGAGAATATTGTAGTGGCACCTGTTCTGTCCACTGTCGTTGACCAATGTAAATCGGGCTTTACACTTAAAAATAGACAAGGAGAGAGCAGACTTTAAATGGCGGGTGAATTAACTCGTCGCTTGTGAAACAGGCCCTAATAGAAATAATTAACATAAGTATCATTCTTAGGAAAGAGGTCTCTGGCTTATTTATCCTTTAATGTCAGAAATGAATATAAAGCGTCCTACATTACTTTTCAGCCCTCTATTTATCTCAGCTTTACTGGCCTGGTACCTTTTTTCTATAAATGACACAAATAAAATTGATTATATGTACCTATTGTTCTTTTTGTCTTGCAAAGGTGGGGTGGTAATGCAGGTCCTTCCATATAAGACATTCTGCTATGATTCTCCAAATGTGGTGGCAACACCGGACCGCACACATCAACTCTGGAGTTTGCTCGCAGACCTGTTGAATCTGTGTCAGCTAGACGAACAGACCGTTTAAGCTTGTTTCGCAAGTCACCAGGATCTACATTTAAGCAATTTTGGGTGTCTTCATCACTTACGATTTCTCCTTCTTCATTACTTTCTACTTGAATAGTTTTCTGGGTTGATGTTACTTCTGCAGACTCAAGTTGGAGACCAGAAGCGTCAGTCTTCACTTTTTCCTGAATATCAGTTGTACTACTCACTTCAACTGAAGTAGCAGTTTCACCAAACTTTGTTTCCTTCTTATCTTTTCTTCTATGCCTTTTCTTATGTTTTCTCTTTTTTGCTTGATGTAGTTCTTTTTCCAAGTTTAAGAGTTTTGCACGTAGCTTTTCATCATCTGAGGAATCAATTTCACTCGAAGGATCTGGTTTATCCTTTACCACAGTCGGCACCATGTTGTAGTAAGAGCCTGGTCGAACATCTTCTGAGACATGGCTATCACTTTCTCTGTCTTCAATTATGATTGGACTTTTACTTTTCTTTATGTTCTCCGTGGGTGAGGGCCTGTGGACTTCAGACTTTTTTCCCTTTAACTCAGCCGAGGATGATCGCTTATCACGAGAGCCCCTGTCAAATTTATTTGAAGTTTCTTGTTTAATAGGCTGAGAAATTGTATCTTCCTTTACAGTAATATTATGTCTTATTTCTTTAACATCTCTTTTCTGGTCAGCAGGTTTATGTGGCTTACACTTAGACAAATGTTGCCTGTCTCTGCTACTACTCCGGACATCTTTTGTCCTAGATTTTTCCCTAGACACTCTTCTATACCTTTCCCGAGATCTCCTTCTCTTGGGACTTCTCTCATTAGAACGTCTTCTTATAGGTGAAAGTCTGGAATATGTTTGCCTTTGCCCTCTAACAAATTCTTTGCCATCCGATTTCCTACCACCATCTCTTTGAAAACGACTACTTTCCCTGTTACTTTCTCGATGGCGTCTTCCTCCTGAAGATCTTATATTTTTGTCTCTTTGATTGGAATTTTTGCTTTGCTGGTCTTGTTTTTCAGATTTACCTTTAAACCTACCCGTCTCAGAATCACTGCTTGATTCATCAGATAGCATTTTGGAACCTAAAAACAAAATAAGGCTTTATTAATCTGGGAAGGTAAAAACAGACTACATAGATTTAAAATACTAACTTTATTTCATTATTATTATGTACTAATATAGAAGTTTCCAAATGGTGAGGCTTACAACTTAAAACATTTTTACAATTTTTTTTGCACTGTATCGTACTGATTTTAAGAACCCTGCCGTGAGGATTCCCTTTAATGACTGCCTCACACTAGATTGCCACACCAAATCTTTCAAGATTTGTCTCAATACTATAGAGCAGTCTATGTCATAAGCAACAGCGCGAAGGACATCTTCCATGTCTTGTTGAAGACCCCCATGATTCCAAAACTTCACTATGCGTTGTTGTGGGACCATGGGCAGCTGCATCAAGTGATGAAGTTTAGTTTCTGGATGCAGATCCTGATGGCACTGTGCTTCTCCAGTGGGAAAATCGACGTAGGAATGAAATTGTTGCAAGATTGGTCTGTACAGCTCGCGGAAATTTGCAAGTTGAGGTTGTACTATGTTCCTGACTTTGTTCTTATTTTCTCCAAATGTCATTCTAAAGTCACCAGCATAGCTTAGGTTTGAAATTGCAAAGTAAAAATCATACTCAGAAAATGTTTCTGGCAAAATAAGTAAGGTTGTGTGAACAGCGGAGCGTAAGTTGGACTGCAAAGCACTCTGTAACTGAGAGCTATTTGTTTCCTTTATAATTTCTACTGGTTTGTGGAGCCGACCAGCTAGATACAAGTTGTTCCAATCGAGAAGATCAGCTATCAGGTCCTTTTGTGATACAACTCCATATTTAATAGTTACATTTTCTTCTTTGAGGTCCACTAGAGTGTTGAAATAGACTTTAGCTCCCCAGTTTTCTTGGAACCTCGCAACAAATCCTTTGCCTAGGAATCGTAGTGCGGAATAGTGAGAAGAGTTCTGCTCGATGTTAGCTCCGTGCCAGCGATGCGAGTTATCGACGCAGTAGATGAGGTCTATCATGTTGTGCTTTTTCACATTGCCTATTTGTGGTTTCACGGCTGATCCGTAAGCAAAACAGAATGTGAAGTTTTGCGGGAATTTCGACAGGATTCTATAATACAAAGGACATACATCTCTCGCTATCCCTGCTACTTTTACAGCTGTTGATGTCATTTTAAAATGATGTAAGATATAGTTAAAATTATGAAGGTAGCACCTGACCTGTAAATTGGACTTTAGTGCGATCAGAAGAAAAGGTTAACCCTTATTTTGATGTTTTTCTGGCTCGAAGCGAAGCACTCGATGCGGTGTGCTTGTCTTTCTTACAAATCGGCGAAGGCTTTGTTTCGTATTTCAGACAGCAGCCGCAGCCGTTTAGTTGTAATAACGATTGATCACTATTAACACGCACTTCAAAACGTTTTAAATGCCACACAGTCTTAAAAAAAAACAATTATATGAACGGTGGAACGGATATTGCCGATATTGGTATAGCAACTTGCAACCTACATTCACATATCCTATAATCTGTGCCTCTTAGTGAGTGGCCTGGAGTGGCCTAACAAACAGCGTAACAGCATCGCGCCTCGACGCAAAACGCAAAACGCAAATCATTAAATAAGCCCTCCATTCTCGTGGCAATCGAGATAATGTCACAATTCACATGCAGACGATATGAAATCCCTATAAGGGCTCCTATTACTTGCAGGACAATTTAGTCACATTTTTATTAAACTGACTAGTTCGAGTTTTACTTTATAAAAGTAGCTCGTGAAACTTTATTTTACTGCTTCGAAAATCGAGAGTTTTGGGAGACAAGACGAAATTTAAATGTCAACAACATTAGCCTATGATTCTCGAACTACTCGAGATGAAACCAGAGGCCCTACTTTGAAAATGGAAGTTCGAAGTTACGTTGGCTCCATCTCTGTCACTCGTCATTCGAAACTAAACCAAAAGAAAGGGATGGACCTAGAGAAACTTCGAACTTCGTAGATTCTCAAAGTAGGGCCTCAAGGACCCAATTCTCGTGACTTCGAGATCGCTTCGAAAAAAAATGGGGAACCTCGATTAAAAGTATTTTTCCTATTCAAATAAAAAAAAAGGTTTAATAAAGAAATGGCCTACGAATTTATGACGGATTTCTCCACCAATTTAATGAATTTAGAGGCGAATGAACCCGTGTTTTTTTTAGAAACTGACTTCATATCTTGCCATGTCGGAAAATATTGTATATTGAATTATTATTATTTATCATTTTCTTTGGATATTTAAACTTTAAATTGTCATCATTTAACTGAAGATTTTCTCACATCCGCGCGAGGTACAAATATTGTTAATGTTACTCGGAACTCACGGAAATTTTGCGTTTCGCTTCACGTACTTATTATAAACGAAGTGTTAAAAATTATTCAATTCAACAAAAGAGCACTTTGCGTTTATTAGACTTCATTAAAGTTTATTATTATATATAAGGTACTTTATGTAGAGTTCCATCTTTTAAATATATTAAAAACTACCTTGTGTTGTTTAACGATTATGATAAAAAATATGTAAGTAGCTTATGATAATGTTGGCAGCTTGGTAGCTCGTACTGTTTACACACAGATTGGTAGAAAAAATCTTTGTCAAATTGCGTTCCGATTACGGTAGTCGGTAGATAATCTGTGACTGACTGACTTATTCGTGAGTGAGTTTACACCAGGGGGGGCACACTTAGAACTAGCAACATTTTTGATTCTCAGTGGCGCCCTCTAAAGTTTGTAATCCAGACTAACCTCTGTCAATGTCAAGCCAAGTAACTGTCTGTGAACTTCAAAAAAGTTCACAACGATTTTCGTACTCGGATCTCGATGTGCGTTTCCCGTTTTTCTGGCAATTTTGTTCAGTTTTTTTTGGTTTTGTGGAGTTTTTCGTTAAGTTTTTTGTTCTTACTGTTACATTTGTTATATTTGTTGTTGAATTTGTTATTTGTTAATTTTATCGTTATGAGTGTAATGAAGAAAAGGCTGTATTTTTGGATGCGACAATCTTGGTGCGTAACTAATAAAATGGTATTATATTTTGATTAAAACACAACACACCACGTCATTTTAGGAGCCTTCAGCTAGTTCGTAAATAACTGCAGTAGGTATTTATAACTTACTTTCTCCTTATGGCGTTCCGTGGTGATTTCGCCATTGTAGAATTTTGTGCGTACTCTGCTTGTATTTCATAATTTAAACAATCTGCTATATTCGAACGCGAAATATACAGGTATCAAGACGTAAAGAATTAGCTACGGTCCATACCAATTAACTTGTCTTATTTAGTAGACAACTTAATAACCTCAAAATGCTTCACTAAAATAATAATTTTGTCATTCAAAAACCATCTATAATGTAAAATCAGGAGAATGGTGTGCAAAATGTGGTCTCTAGTTGCTTTATTTCTTTAACACCAATCATCTATTACACTCATATTATACAAGTATCTCATATTTTACAAGTAAAACACGATTTTATTATACTTCTAGTGACCCGCCCTCTCTTCGCTTCGGTTTATATGAGTTTTCTGAAATGCAGTTTTTCTTATAAATAAATACCTTCCTCTTGAATTACTCTATCTATTAAAAAAAAGCGCATCAATATCCGTTGCGTGGTTTTAAAAATCTAAGCATACGTAGGGACAGACAGCATTCCTGCTGACTTTGTTTTATACTACGTAGGGATTCATATCCACTTGACTAAAATTAAAGCAATTGTAAGTTGGTTCAGTTAATTTGTTGTGCAATTGTATTTTTGCTATCATTGTTATATTTACAATAGTTTTTTTTGGGAATGTGAATATATTGTCAGTTTAATTTTAAAGAAACGGTATATGGGACCACTAACATATTTGTTTTTGTTTATATTGTCACTTTGAATATGTTCGATATATTTATTGTATCTGTTGGGCATTTGCCTCTCATTCATGGAATGTTAAATAAGTAAAATATAATTATAATTGTTACAATTTCAGTTGCACAAGGTGTCCCACTGCACAGGTTCCCAAATAACAACAAGCAGCCTGAGCGGTTTGTTGCTTGGGTGTCTGCAGTTGGCGAGGTGTTGAAGGAGACTGACCCGGCTAAGATATATGCTAACAAACGAATTTGTGATCACCATTTTCTGCCAGAACAGAAGACCAGTGGTCATCGCTTAGTATGGAATGCTGTACCATCAATCAACTTGAAGCGTAAGTTTGGTTTAATAACTAGCTTTTTCAATACCTTGTAATAACTGATGGCTGGTTTAATCGTTAAAGTTATGTCACTATATTGTTAGGATCAATAATAATAATAATAATCCATAATAATAAATAAAAACTGACTAAATGTATTTATAAAATAATAAATAATAATAAGCCTTTATTATTCCGTAAACATAGTTTGTACATGTTTGTTGTTAGTATTCATAATTTACATTAAGGACCCCTGACAGGTATAGGCCTCCTCCATGTCTTTCCATTTATCTCTATTTTTGGCGCTGTTAGTCTTCTAAAAATGTTTACCACAGTTGCATTTCACTGCTATCAAGCTGTGTTTGGAACGCTGTTTTAGTTGACGCGTTAATTGCTATTTGCAACCTGTGTAAGTTTTTTAAAGTATTTTGCAGACATCGTCGCATCCAACGAATAAAGGCGTAACTTCAAAAAGTCAACTTTACAGGAGAAGGTTTTTTATCTTTCAAAAAATCAGTTTCAAAGCGATTGCTATGAAACTTATAGATTACGTGTTAAAAGTACTAAGACAACTATTGATTGTGATATTTTATTTATTTTGCATTAAAATACGATAAAAACCGTCTTAAATCTTTCTTCCACGTCAAATTTAATATTAGTTAATTAATTATCTATGGAATAAAGGCCTTAGTCACTGACAAGACCTTATTCGTCGGAATAAGCAGGGTCACAACGGCACTTAGGGCTTTTTCAAATAATTTTGATGATAGATTAAATGCTTAAATTTACGAAAATAAAGACTGGATGTAGTTTAATATATTTTAATAGTCATAAAAAATGCTGTCATTGTTTAACAATGCGTTTTTCAATAACTAAAAATCAATACTTTATAAAATTAGACATGTATTTTCTTATCATTAAAAGCGCAAACAAAAATCAGCTATTTTTATATTTTATCAAATGTAAAAATTCAACAATTTTAACAATAAGTATTTTATCAAATAAGCTTCTCAATGAGCATTAAATACTCTTAAATAGTAATTTCAAAGTAAGATTAAAATGTAACAAATATCAATAATGAGATCACATGGCTATAAAAAATCAATGATGATGTAACGGACAAGGACTCGGCATCTTTATTTGTCGGAACATAAGTATTATCTGAAAATTTTGATAATGGTGATATTTTTTTTAGTTGGCCCTGGTCCGATTCACAATGAGATGAAGAGTTAGACTTCAAAATATTCGAGGCATTTCATGTAGCACGGCTCTCTGCTAAAACGATACGTGTGTCATTCTCATTGCCGTCTTGTTTCGATACAGTATCGCCTTCCTGTATGTAAAAAACATGTATAATTTAATTATGTTTTTTTAAGCAACCAAGACACTTTACAAGGCAATATTATTATTTGTAACGAATAAAATGCAAGTCTCCATGAAGTTAGTAAGTACAACAAACATTTTTTTAGTAAACACAAACAAACAAACGAACAAACAAACAACCATATGAAAAATAAAGCGAGTTAATGTTGCATTAATTACCATCAAGCGCTGAGCTATGTTTAGGGTTTCAGGTTTCTAGTTTATCGGGATTTTAGTTATAAATCTATTGCAAGATTAGTATGGAACAGACAAGCGATAAAAAACAAACAGACAGACCAGAACGCAAGTTTTGAGCTATGTTAAAAAGTTTAAGTACCTATTTCAACGAGAAGTTAGTTTTATATGGATTGTAGATTCCTATCGGATTATCGGACGGATAAGAATCGGACAGACAAAAAATCTCGTTAATACTAACGTGGCAAGACAAGATAATAATGTGATACCTAGATAAAACATAAATAGTTTAGTAATAATAGCGTGATAAGTAAATAATTAAATAAATAATTAATTTCGTTTTCGGATCCCGCAGGCACCGGTGACGCTAAAATAAACGATAATCATAATTATAAGGGTTTTTGAATCAACATTAAGTACATGAAACATTTTATTTTTTCCATGAATTACTGCGAGTAAATCAAGTTTCGATATATGATAAGATGATAACTAAATGAAACCAAGTTTTAGAAACCCGACTGCATTTTTATATTGTCATCGGTATACACCTACTTATGTTAATAATTGTCATTTTGCCAATGTGGTTATTTACATTTTAACAGTTTAGGTATTCTATGTTACCCGGGATTGTGAGGATTCTATCGATACCACACACATCTAAATCGGCTCAGGCGTTTAGAAGTAGTGATGGAATAACCAACGAATAATAATACACGAACCTTGAAAACATTTCACACCTTTTTTTGGGCAGTCGTGTAAAAATCATTTCAAACCAGTTTAAAGTGTACAGTTCTTCCAATCAAATCATTTTTTATTTGAAAGTAACTTTTAAAATAACAATATTAAATATTTCCCATGGAAAAGAGGCGCAAATGCCGCGGCGAGAGCGCGCGCGCGGATATTTAGTCCGCGGAAAAAGGGCCTGCTGTTACCTCGCGCCCTTGTTCCGCGTTGGGTGCTTTAATTTCTATAATGTATTGTTTTATAACATAATATTACCTCTTTCCGTGTAACAATGCTATAATATTTACACATATTATTTAATACAATAGAAAAAACACTTGACGTGGTCAAAATGAAGTTATAACTAATTATAGGTAAAAACATATTGCTTAAAAAAATATATGTACTTACGTGTTGCGGTCCTTCTTTGTTTTACTTTAACGGCATCCGAATCCTTTACCATTTTCAGCAGCTTCTGACTTCTATTCATGTTTTTTCTAATGTTACACCTACAAAACCAATGCACATCCGACTGCGTACGCGCTCCGCGTGTAATAGAAGCGACGGCGCTTGCGACCCCGGCCCGCGCTCGGTTCCCCCGCGAAGAAAAGACCTTAATGACCTCGTAACCTTGTTCGTCGGAGAAAATGTGCCGAGACCGTTTACGTCCAAATTTAAAACCTTAATAACTTTTTCAAAATTAGGATTTTGACCATATTTTAAATGTGAAAAGGTGTAATAAAATATGGAGAATACGATTCTGTAAGAATCGGAAAACGGTCATGAGGGCTGGTCGCGCCCTTATTCGTAGGATGCGACGACATAGTTTTATGATATAAACCGATTGCTGTGAAATGTTATTACAAAATATGCATATGAGGTATACTGTGATTAAAAATATTTTGCTAATAATGTTATAGATGACCAAGACCAAATGATACAATAAAAATAAGCGATCGAGGTGAAATGCGACTGAAGCTATGAGGGAATATAATAACCACAATTTACATGACAACTGTGACACAAAGGAAAAATAAAATACATTATGAAATGCAAACTGATGAACCGCTACAAAAAATATGACACTGATGAAATATAAAATAAAATAAAGTCATTGATTGATTGTATCATCAGTAGCTATGGTTCATCAATTAATCAGATTTAACCAATACTGAAACTAATGTATGTACCTGCTTATAAATTATTTATTTTATTTTTAGATATGCCTCAGGTGATCAACTTGTCGGTTGAAGAGGAACACAATTATTGTATGTCCAAAAGGCGCCGGTTTCCCTCAACTTCTCATACAGAAGTACCGATGGACAATCCTGAACCTTCGGCTTCCACATCATATACTTGTGTCGTTGTTGGAGATCAAGGTTACGACAATAAAGGTATAAACACGCATATTATTTTACTGGAGCCAATGTTTGTACGGCTTGACCTCTGATAATTAATATACCGGTGCCGACCCTGGGCTGTAGAGGTGCGTTTTACGAGATATAACAACAAAACCGATATTTTTATGTTAATAACGTTTACAAAATATTATAAACGTTAGCTATAATAACAAAATCAATATATTTATAAGGAATAACTGTCAACTGACATAATATTTATTTTATGTAATGTTTTTTTCTCTCACATTCATATTGTCTAATTTTCGTATAACACATGACATATAGCGATCATAATAAATATTAATATATATGGTATACTCAATAGGTAGGTACTGAAACGATAGGGTACAGTCGATTTCATAAATATGTGTACACTTTAGTACCATGTCACTATGATCGCTGTGACAATTCATATAACGTACTTGTTTCAGTTTAAACATGACATAACTATACATATTTAAAAACTGTACCAGAAAGGTCTTGTTTTAGCGAACCAGAAACCTCCACGAGCAAGACGAATCAGGGTAGAACCGACTCGGTTAGGTTAGGTTACAAGGCCAACGCTCTCGCCTTGGCCTTCGAGGTTATTTTTTTTTGCCCAGAAAGTCCAGAAAATTGCTTCCAGTAATGTAAGTAGGTACGGTAAGGTTGATTGTTAATTAAGAAGATCATTAGGGCTACTAAAGTCGTTCTAGGCGTTTATCTTTCATTACGTTTTTAGGGTTCCGTAGCCAAATGGCAAAAAACTGAACCCTTATAGATTCGTCATGTCTGTCCTTCCGTCTGTCTGTCTGTCTGTCTGTCTGTCTGTCTGTCTGTCTGTCTGTCTGTCTGTCTGTCTGTCCGTCCGTCCGTCCGTATGTCACAGCCACTTTTTTCCGTAACTATAAGAGCTATACTGTGGAAACTTGGTAAGTCGATGTATTTGGTGAATTTGGGGTTCCCCATACTTAGAACTGAAACTCAATTTTTTTTTTCATCAATGCCATACTTGTGGGGTATCTATGGATAGGTCTTCAAAAATGATATTGAGGTTACTAAATTGAATAGTTTGCGCGAGAGACACTTCCAAAGTGTTAAAATGTGTGTCCCCCCCCCCCCATAACTTCTAAAATAAGGGAATGATAAATGTAAAAATAATATATGATGTACATTACCATGCAAACTTTTACCGAAAATTGGTTTGAACGAGATCTAGTAAGTAGTTTTTTTTAATACGTCAGAAATCGTAAACCGCTGAACCCTTCATGTGCGAGTCCGACTCGCACATGGCCGCTTTTTTGATGTTAGATTCATTGATTTATATATTATGTTTTAAATCTTAGGTGTCATAATTATTATACGTTTTATTGATTGGTATTAATATTAATAGACGTTATACTTTATATAAATATATGTTTTGAAACTATATCTTTCGTTCGCTACATCCAGTGAACGTTATAGTAAACATGTTTATACAAAGTGAGCATAATTATATTGTGACTGCTTTATTATCAGTTCTTATATCTCGTATTACTTACCTCCTGGCCTGGGTAGGTGACATATCAATCTTGCAAAGGTATTGATCCTTTGCTACATCGATCCCATCCAAAAGTTTGTAATTTTCTGAATTACTGGCGCAGAATGTGTTCATTTGTGTTGAAAAAAATCTTGTAGCTCCCTGCGTTTCTTTTGTATGTTTGTATGTTAACACTTAAGTGTACTAAATGAAAAGGAAATACTGGACTAGTAAAAGAAAAATGTGTGTACTTACAGCGTGAATCTTATTTTATAACCGAAGGACGTCTAAGCTGGACAAAAGTACCTTAAGATTAACATGTTAAAAAATGTTTCAGGTGCATCATTTCATCGTCATGAAAAGGTTGTGTGTCCCGAAACATATACAAGGGAGGCAAGACGGCAAAAAAATGAAATAAGAAGACTGCGGCAAAAAAATAAGGCACTTAAACAGCGTCTACAACATATAAAGAGAGCTGCAAACATTCGTGAATTCAGCAAGTTGACGGAACATATGAATGAACCAGCAAGACTTTTTACAAGAATGCAGTTTATAGAGAGCAAGAAAAAGGCGAAAGGGCGAAGATTCACCATTGATGAAAAGGTTCTGGCGTTATCTTTATATAAGAGGAGTCCTAAAGGCTATAAATTAATGTCAAAACTTTTTACTCTGCCTTCCAAAAAAATATTAAAACAACTTCTTTCGAGGGTTAAACTTGTTCCGGGCATAAATATAATTATATTTACGCAACTTAAAGACACTGTATCGAAAATGTTGCCCCAAGATCGTCTTTGTACACTCATTTTTGATGAAATGGCTATAACCCCACAAATAAATTATAATAGTAACACAGACGATCTTGTGGGTTTCGAAAATTTAGGCGATCGAAAAACCAATCGATTTGCGAATCATGTTTTAGTTTTTATGGTCAAAGGGGTTAAAGCCAAATTCAAACAACCTGTGGCTTACTACTTTACTCAAAGCTTAAAGACTTCGACACTTAAAAATATTTTAATAGACGTGATAACAAATGTACAAGCCACAGGTTTACATATCATTGCCACTGTCTGCGACCAATGCTCCTCAAATGTAAGTGTGATTAATAGCCTCATAGATGATGCAAAACGCTGCTATGTATCAAATCAGAGGGAGTGGCGTAAAGATTTAATGATAGTAAATAATAAAGAAATATTCCCACTTTATGACGTTCCTCATTTATTGAAAGGATTAAGAAATAATATTTTAAATAAAGAAATGAAATACTCAAATGAAGGAACCGAAAAGAAAATCAAGTGGGAATATTTTCAGTGGGTTTATGAGGCCGATAAAACATATGGGGAGTTACGGTTTTTACCCCGATTGACCGACGAACATATAAACAAAAATAAGATAAAAAAAATGAGGGTAAAAATGGCGGCTCAAGTGTTAAGTCGCACCATGGCAGTAGCAACTGAACACTTGGCTGCGAGGGGTGATGTACCCGACGAATGTCGCGATTTGGTGCCGTTTGTTCTACTTATCGACAAAGTTTTCGATTCATTGAACTCTTCAACTTACTCAATTCCTAATGGAAAAATATATAAAGCTGCTGTGAAACATAATTC